>CM071928.1:29726010-30326010 GCA_016081115.2 Rehmannia glutinosa | reverse complement strand
CGATGCTCCTTCCGCTGGTAGTAAGCAATATTCAGCCAAATCCTTGGTAGTGATAGTCAGCTGCTTTCCGTGAACAGATGACTTGATTCCTTCATCGTGAATTTCAGCATTCACGTAGAATTGTGCGACCTCCTCCACATAGGTCATCGGATATTCTAGTGTTAGAAACGGTTTTAGCCGGGGACGTTTCCAACTTCTCCGATTTTCTTCACCAGGGTGTCGTCGGACCCCCGCTTCACCATTCGTCGAAATCCACCGTCGAACCGGTGTGGATTTGCTTTCCTAACTTGGTAAAGTCATAAGTTGGTGCCATTTCTCAAGATTATATCAATGAAAAACTCGAGAAATTGATTTGAAGGTTGATAGGGTTTGAGAGTATTTTTGCCTTTGCTTTTGAGAGAAAGAGATGAACAGTTTTAGAAGTGTGAGAGAGAAACGGGCGAAAATGGTTTAAATATGGTTTATGAAAGGACGTGCGGCGTTTTTGAATTGTGATCGAAATCAACGGCTTGGATTTCGCACGCCTATTGAGCATTTCACGTCTCGTATTTAATGCGGCAAAGCATTTATATCCAATCATAAGCTTGGTGTGCGGCTTTTTGTCCGTACACATCATCATTATCTTCGACGTGTTCATTAAAACATTCCCGCTTAGTCAAAACGATGCGTTTTTGTCACTTTGCTCATAAGTTATTCGGCTTATCTCTTAGCCGATTTAACTCTACTCTCACATAGTTCTCTTAGCGACTTAGCAATCACCGACTCGGTGTAGCTTTCTTTCCGATCTGGTGATTCTTGAAATGATTTGCATTTCACTCTTTTTCCCTTTTCTATTCCATTTCTCTTCTTTAATTTGTCGAGTGTCACCACTCAATTAACCCCAACTCATGTTTGAGTTCTTCAAATCTTGACTCACATAATGGTTTTGTGAAGATGTCGCTAGTTGTTTATCAATTGAGATGTATTCCAAGATAATGTCCTTCTTTTCAACATGATCTCTTATGAAGTGATATCTCGACATCAATATGTTTTGTTCTTGAGTGCAACACAGATTTTGAGTGATTGCAATTGCACTTGTGTTATCACACATGATTGGAATTTCTTTTTCTTCAACTTCATAGTCTCTCTGTTCTTTGTCTCATCCATAGGACTTGGGCACAACATTTTGCCCGCAGCCTATGTATTCTCGCCTCACTTTGTAGAGGTGGCTATTGAGTTTTGCTTCTTGCTAAACCAGGAAATTAGTCTGTTTCCTAGCATTTGACATGTGCCTGAAGTGCTCTTTCTGTAACTCATCCAAAGATAGTCGGGAATCGAATAGCCAATTAGCTTGAATCCACCTTCCTTTGGATACCATAGGCCTACTTCTTGGCTTCCTTTCAAGTATCTCAATATTCTCTTAGTCTTTGTCATGTGGCTCTCTTTTGGAGCAGATTGAAATCTTGCACATACACCTACAAAGAAAGGTGATGTCCGGCTCGCTAGCCGTGTGAGATAGAGCAATGATCCAATAAGTGCTCAGATCTTGTTTGATCTACTGGTTTGCCATCCGCATCCATGTCCATTTTGATCGATGTGTTCATTGGTATTTTTACGAAGATTTCTCTTCCATACCAAATTTCTTCATTAAATCTCTCGGTATATTTTGTTTGACTTATGAAGGTTCCATCCTTCATTTGTTTCACTTGGAGTCCAAGGAAGAATGTCACTCTCCCATCATGCTCATTTCAAATTTGCTTTGCATGAGGTTTGAGAATTTTTCACATGACTCTTTGTTAGTGGATCCAAAAATAATGTCATCCACATATATTTGAACAAGCAAGATATACTCTTCTTGTCTTGAATTTCGAAAAGTGTTCTATCTACTTTTCCTTTTGTGAATCCATTTTCAGTTAGGAATTGTGACAGGGTGTCATACCATGCTCTGGGTGCCTGTTTCAATCCATACAGGGCCTTTTTGAGTTTGTATACCTTGTCTCCAAGAGTCTTCTGCTCAAATCCTGGAGGTTGTTCAACATACACTTCTTCTTCCAATAAACCATTTAGGAATGCACTTTTTACATCCATCTGATATACAATGAAATTCTTATGAGCTGCATAGGCAAGAAACATCCTTATAGCTTCCAATCTTGCTACAGGGGCAAATGTTTCATCAAAATCTATCCCTTCTTCTTGGCAATATCCTTTGGCTACTAGTCTTGCTTTGTTTCTTACCACAGAGCCTTCCTCGTTCATCTTATTTCTGAATACCCATTTGGTTCCAATAACATTTTGATGTATGGGTCTTTGCACTAATTCCCATACTTTATTTCTCTCAAACTGATTCAACTCTTCTTGCATAGCTTGAATCCAATGTGTGTCATCCAATGCTTGTGACATATCTTTTGGCTCTATTTGCGAGATGAAGCATGTGAACATAGCTTCTTGTTGAGTTCGATCTTGTTTTGACACCTTCTCTTATATTTCCAATGACAAGTTCGTGGATGGTCTCTCACCATCTTACATCAAAGTTGGAGTAAGTTAGCCTGGATTCATCGACTTGCGGTTTGTGTTGGTGTGGTCAACTCTCTCGTTATCACTTTGCTGCAAATTTTCCAACTGTTTTTGAGATTGACTATCTCATCTTCTTCCTCAATTGATAATTCGGCTTGACTTCCAAAGATAGGGACTCTTTCGTATGGTTGGATGATTCACTTATCGGTGACTCTTCAATGTCTTCTCCATTTACATTTGGCTCATCGAATACTACATGAATGGATTCCTCCGTAACCATAGTTCTTTTGTTGAGTACTCAGAGGCTTTGCTTTGGTGAGTATCCTAAGAAGATACCTCATCGCCTTTAGCATCAAAAGCCTTTAGGTTGTCTTTGCCATTGTTGTGGATGAAGCATTTACATCCAAATATTATGAGATATGCAACATTTGGTTTTCTTCCATCCGGATCTCATAGGGAGTTTTTGTCATTTGTCTATTTATCATGCATCTGTTTTGGGTGTAGCAAGTTTGTGTTAATTGCTTGACCAAAATCTTTTGGTAACCCCGCTTGACTAACATGGTCCTTCCGCTTCTTTGAGGGTTCTGTTTCCTTCTTTCGCAACTCCATTCTCATTGTGGAGTCCTTTCTGCCGATAGTTCATGACCAATACCATTCTCAATACAAGATCTTGAGTTATTATTCCATTGACAAACTCGGTTCCTCTATCCGATCTTATTTTGATAATGGTTTGACTCTTCTCATTTTGAATCCTCTTCATCAATTTTGTGGTAGTTTTTGTAGAGTTTCTTTCTTCTTGCACATGAATATTGTCCATGTATATCTTGAGTAGTCATCTACTACCACCAAGGTGTATTTCTTTCCGCTTTATGTCCGGGTTTGGTTCCATGGGCCAAATAGATCCATATGAAGTAGATGCAATATTCTTGTTGAGGATGGGCATGTCTTTTCTTTGAATGATGACTTGATTTGCTTTCCTTCTTCGACATGCATCACATATACTCTCCTTCTTGTATCTCGAGTCCTGGAAGTCCTTCTACAAGATGACTTCTTGCCGACTTGTTAATTGTTTTGAAATTCGGGTGACTCGGCTTTTTTGTGCCACAACCAACTTGATTCAAATTTGTACTCTTTGCTAGTAGACATGTCTTTGGGTGTTGCGAGTTGACCAATCCACTACATACATATTTTTTGTCCGCATCCTTGCAACACCACTTCATTTGATTCAATTTCTTTGATTTGGCATATACCCATGTTGAATCCAACATTGTAGCCCTTGTCACAGAGCCGATCGATACTCGTAAGTTGAAGTTGAGTCCTTCAACATATGCAACATCCGTGATTTCTAATCCATTCCTCTTGATGGATCCAATGCCTCTTATTTCACCAGGAGCTTCATTTCCCCCAAATATGACTTTTGCTCCTTTGACTTCCTTGAATTTTAACAGATTTCTCTTATTTCTGTCATGTGTCCGGAACAACCACTATCCATGTACCAGGTTCCTTGGCACTCACTGCATTCCTTGAACCCGCAATCAAGGAAATTAAGTTTTAGGTACCCATACTTGTATGGGTCCCGAGGGGTTAGAGTTGTAAGATGATCCAACCAACCTATAACCAAATGTTTTGACTCTAAGGGGTTGCCATCTATCGTGCCATAATCATAATCAATCCTGGCAAATTGCTTGGGGATTCTAGGTTCATACAAATTGTCTCTTTTGTCTCGTATGCTCGCATATGTGTTTTAGCAATTGCCTTCCTTGGGTAATTGTGGTGTTTTTGAGTGTAGTGCCTAGGTGCATATGTGTCTTGATGATGAAAGCTCTTATACTTTTGGAATGGCCTTTCTTTGAGTTCTAGGCCTTTGCCATCCGGGCTTATATTCCATAAGTCTATGCCGATAGTTCACATTATTCCAATCGCTTGGCTTGGATATTTTCTACCATTCCCATCATATGTATTTCTTTTATGGATTTTCTGGGGTTTTGGTAGCTCGCTTCCTTTTTACTGAGTATTTTTGTTAGGAGTTTTCTTTGAGGACTCTATTTGAATCTCTTCTCGGTTTGTCCTTTCAAAGACACTCAATCGGTCGTTTTCCTTTTCCTTTGTAACCAAGGCCGTTTGCTTAGTATTGTGCTTTGGAGTGAATGTGCAACATTTAGAGTTTTGGATTTTTCGGACTCTTCATGACTTGAAGATCCTTTTTCCGCATTACTCTTGAGGTTTGACATAGCACAGAGGAGTTAAATCCTAAGCCTGTCTTGTCTCCACATTCTCTTTGACTCATAATAAGATCATCCAATGATTTAGATGCCTTAGTGAATGAAGCAATAACATTCTTGAGGTCATTCTCCCTCTTTTCTATAGCGACAATTTCTGCTATTAATTTAGCATTTTCACCTTTAACCTATCATTCTCAAGACTATTTGACTTAGAGTACTCGGCTCCTTAGTCACTTTGAGTTTTGAGCCTTTTGAGTAGGCTGTTTTCCTCATTCAATAGTGTGTGTGAGGATTTAATGTGTTCAAAATCTTTCATCATTTTGCTTAATGAATCATAAAGATCAAGAGGTGATGAAGTGAGTGTGTCACGATCACTATCACTAGTGTCCGAGTTTGTTGAATTAGATTGTACCTCATCTTCTTGATCTTGTTCTTTGGCCATCAAGCGGATCGGGCTTCTTCTTCGAGAGTCACTTGAGTAGTCGGCTTCTTTGCTCTCGAATCATTTGTCTCTCTTGACTTAGTAATTTGTTTTTCAGCAGATCTCTCTCTCGCACCATCATTGCCTTTTTCCTTTCTTTGTCTTCTTTCTCTCAAGACTTTCATTTCTTCTTCATCTCTGTACTTGTTGACTACAGGATATGAGCAATCAATGGCATAGTGACCTGGTTGTCTACAGTTCCAACATAGATATTGACTTTTTGATCGACTCTTTCTATTCTTGAGTTGTCAGCCCTTTGATACTCAATTTTTGATGATCTGTTCTCTTGGTTGGCCTTTCTTCCTTGATTTGGAGGAGCCGAGTGTCTTCTCGGAGGATTCACCCTTTCCTCTCTTGTAGTTCTTGTTAAAGAACTTGTTAAATCTTTTAACCATCGGGCTATTTCTTTCGGGTCAATTGCCTCTTTGACCTCAACTCTCTTCCCATCTTTGACAATTAGAGCAATTTGTTTTGGGTACAACTGTCTCTTCCTGGTCTTTTCTTCTCACTCAAACTCGTAGGCTTTGAGGTCCGAGAATAACTCATGATTGGATGTCTTTGATAGGTCCATGGAGTGTCTCGGTGCCATGACCTTCATCTCCCATTCATTTGGAAGACTTTTTAGAATCTTCATACACATTTCTTCGTGTATATTCCTTTCCAAGTGTAGAACGGCTCATTTGTGATTTCAGTAAACCGAGCGTCCTAGTTGATCAGGTTCTCTCCCGAGATCATTTGAAGTTTTCAAATTTTTGTACCGCCACCGATAATTTGTTTTCTTTGATTTGCTCACGAGCCTTCACAAATTAATGTCACTTGTCCCCGCATTTCTTTAGCCGTTTTGCATGATTTGACTTTATTGAACATGGCTTTGTCCAAGGTTTTGTAAAGGATGTCCTTGGCTACATTGTCCAGGTTGTATCTTTTTCTGTCATCATTTGTCCACTCGGTTCTTGGTTTTTCAACCATGACCGGTCCGGGAGCGACATCTTCTTTTCCTTCACCGCAACTCTTTCGCACATTTGTGTTCACCTTTAATATTTGCAGAGGCCCATCTTCTATCACTATCCACATCTCATCATGTAATCTTTGATAGATGAGCCTCGCATACGAATTTTCCAATCATCAAATTCTTCAATAGTGAACATAGGGATGCGTGTCAAATTTGCTTCCATGATAATGACTTTTAATAAAAAGAGTTTTGAAGGTTTAAGTACTAAAGCACACTTTGAAAAGTTTGGAGATCTAGTTCAAGAACGGTGCGGAGGGTTCAATGAACAACCGCTCCGATACCACTTGTAGGTCCCAAGGGGTGTAGTGTAAGGTTTAGAAGGGGGGTTGAATAAACCTTACCAAATTTTCGATTTAGTCCTTTTAAATCTACTGAGTTGATTCTACAGTGTGTCCTTGATGGACAAATCGAATTAGTCACTCGGTAGAGTTAATCTCTCAAATGACTCAAATTGAGTTTGTTGATGGAGTAACTCATTTGTTGGCTATAATTTGACTCAATTGTGGTTTTTTTTTCAGCGGAAGACTTAACACCTTTAAGTTTGATTAAGCAAGATTTTAGAGCTTGATTTAGTACTTATAAATTATCAAATGGATAGCAAATTTATCACAGATATAAGCGATTAAAAGTGCGGGAATTTAAATCTTTGAAATGTAAATGACACGATAAAGTTTTTATAGAGGTTCGAAGATGGGGTAATTCTTCTACTCCTCTCTTCTCCAACTCCTGGAGGAATCCACTAAGTAATGATCAGTTTACAAAGTGGTAAGCAGTCCGGATACAAGTCTTGATCACAACCGACTTGATCCTTAGGGACTCGATCCGGGAGACGCCTTGATCACTCGGTGGCTTCTCAAACGACTCGGCTTCTTCACAGGCAATTTGCGCTTTGTTACTACTGACTCACTTGCTCAAGCTCTTTGGATTTGATCACGAAGCCCTCCAAAAGCTTAAGACTTGGTTCAACCTTGAACCTTTCTACAATCCTTCCCGGAATGTAGACCCCTTGTTTTCAAAAGTTTCCTCTTGTTCGATAGAAGTTCTCTTTCCTTCACGGTGAGTGTTGGATTGATGTACTTCGTAATGTAGGCTTGAGGATTGAGAATGTTTGATTTTTTCGATGTGCTTGTATATCTCGCGTGTGTGTCTTCATTTTTCTCAAACAAACTCCTCGGCCTTTTATAGTGAACTTTCAAAAATTTGCCCGTTGAAGAGATAGGCTTATTTTTGAAAGTCACTTTGCGATCGTTGGCTTGCGGTTCTTGGAATTGTGTTTCCTCGTATGAATTGTTCTTTCACCTTTTCGAGTTCGACACGGTGTAGTGCTTCCCATTGGTTCATTCCTTTTGCACGCTTCGGGATCGAGCACTCCAAGAAAGGTGGTATGGAGATATTACTTGTTTAAGTAAATCTCTTGATTTATGTGCAACGGTTCTTTTACGATTATCTTGACTTGATCGCATTTCCTTGCTTTCCCAGGTGACTTAGAGTCAACTTCCAATCATTGGATGACTCTTTGTCACTTCAACTTGAGACTTGGCTTTTCTTGGCCGACTTGACCGATGCTCCACTTAGTGCATCTTCTTCTTGAGAGAGTTCCCGTCTACTCTTCTTTGCCATACTCACTGTCTCGCAGAGTCTTCCTTCCGATCTTGATTGTCTTCTTGCATGTTAGGGCGTAGGCGACTTAACTCGCCTTGGCCACTCTAATTGTTACAATATATTTTACAACAAGAATTGGGGTGCCAACTTTCTATTCTAAGTTTTACATGGCATTCATCAAAATCTAAACAATAAAATTCCTAACAGACAGGCGGATTGAGAGGTTGGCTACCGAGGCCAACTTGGCCGCAGCTAGTTTAAGGCCTGCTCTGCCCGCCGACCCCGAAGCCGAGGGGGCGGCTCGGGACGAGGTGGCCGAGTGGGAGGTGGAGGTCGAGAGAGAGCCTCAGCAGAATCCTCCCGGTAATGAAGAAGTACGGCCCTATTCTCCAGGGGAGCAGCCGACGAGAACTGAGCGGGTTGCGCCGTCTCCTGTGACGGCTAGTCCTGTGGGCAGATCATCTGCGCCCGTAGGGTAGACACAGACTCCAGAGCCGCCGAGTGCGGCTGCCGTTCGAGGTAAACATTTGTGTTTTTCACATTTCCTTTTGAAATGTCTTTTTGTTTTCTTTTGATCTTCTAACGGTGGTTGCTTTGTGCAGGGCGTGGCTTGGATTTGCGTGCACGCCTTCGCAGCGTGAGGAACACGGCCGCGCGGCGAACTCGGGCGGCTGCCGATCAACCTGCGGATGTGGAGGCGGCTCGGAGAGAAGATATCCGGGCCGGTAAACGTCCTGCTGATGGAGTGCCGGAGGCGGTGCAGCCTCCTCTTCAAAGGAGAAGAGGAGGAATTGTGATAGAGGAGCCTGATCAGACTGAAGGGGTTGGTCGAACGGCGCCCGAACATCCTGAACAGCCCCCAGAAGAGGGAGGTCCGCGAACTTTCTCGGATGACCTCGGCAGGGAAGGTCACTTCATCCCTCCAAGTCAAGTGAGGGATGAATATTGCGAGGGAATGATTGGACTACGCCCTCGATGGTTTGTGGAATTCGTTCGATGTGCCACGCCGACAGAGGAGCAATCGAGAGTCTTCTAGGAGGCGGTCGGGCCGCGATGAGTGTCCCGGCTCGTGCCTGGACAAAGGCATCGAGCAGTTCGCTCGGAGATCGGCCAAGAACAAATTCGAGTATGCCATGGCAATGTCCGGGCGGATGATTGGGCTCTTATGGCATGCGGTTGGGGAACTCGCGAGCTAGAGAAAAAATATGCCGACTGGAAAGGCGGCACGGGGATCTGCGGGAGGCCTATGCTACCCTCCAGGGGGTACAAGAATCGTTCAAGACTCAAGCGGATGAGGCTACGGCTCGGGCCAACTACGAGAGAGAAAGCGCTGCGAGGGCCGAGGCGAGAGCGAGATCCGGCCCGCAGGTGAAGAAGAGCTTAGGGCTAAGGTCGCCGAGCCGAACGTGATGCCACCGCCGGTCGAGGAAATGGAGAGGCGTCTAGCCGATGTCGCAGGAGGTGAAGAAAGCGCGTCGTCGGAAACCGAGGAAGTTCGCAGAGAGGCCGTTGAAGCTTACAAAGACTCGAGGAGTATGCATTCATGTTAACTGCTGCCACGCGACGGCATTTCTTAGAGAAATTCTTGATTTAGTTAAAGGCGGGCGTCTTGTTGCTCGGCTTGAGGAAGATCGACCCTCCGGAGGCCGATCTCGATACCCTTCGGCCGAACTTTGCCGAGGCTCCTAATGCGCAGGGCTCTCCTCCTCCGGACGTGGAAGAAGTCGCCTCTAGCGGTGCCATCGAAATTCCGCCCCCTGCTCAGTCTTGATGCTTTCATATGTACCCATAGGTAGGTAATTTGGCTTCGTGCCTCAAAATGTAATGGGCTCCGGCCTCCCTTATGTAAATACTTTTGAAGTAGAAATGAATTGTTATTTTCCTCACCTGTGTATGTGTTTCAAGCTTTTTGCAGATGCTTGGCTCTTTTCCTTTTTGTAAGATTGTTGCCTGTCTTCTTTTTCCTTTTATATTCCCAAGTACGGGGCTCGGTTCCCAGTGCTTCTGAATAAGGGACTTTACTTGCTTTAATTGATTCTCGTACTAGGTATATGAACCCGCTCTTTATTTTGTTTTTTGGTACTTGGTGTATAAACCAAGTTTTCATTTTGCGCCTGGTGTGTACATCGAATCTTTGATTTTGCGGCAGTGCGTAACCAAGTCTTTGATCGTGCTCGGTGCGTAACCAAGTCTTGGTATTATGCTCGGTGCATAACCGAGTCTTTATTGTGCTCGGTGCATAACCGAAGTCTTTATTTTGTGCTCGGTGCGAATCGAAGTCTTTATTTTGTGCTCGGTGCGTGAATCGAAGTCTTTATTTTGTGCTCGGTGCGAACCGAGTCTTGGTATTGTGCTTGGTGGGTAACCGAGTCTTTATTTTGTGCTCGGTGCGTAACCGAGTCTTAGTATTGTGCTCGGTGCGTAACCGAAGTCTTTATTTTGTGCTCGATGTATGTAATCGAGTCTTTATTGTGCTCGGTGCGTAATCGAGTCTTTATTTTGTGCTCGGTAATGAATCGAGTCTTTATTTTGTGCTCGGTGCGTAATCGAAGTCTTTATTTTGTGCTCGGTGCGAATCGAAGTCTTGGTATTGTGCTCGTGCGTAATCGAGTCTTTATTTTGTGCTCGGTGCGTAATCGAGTCTTAGTATTGTGCTCGTGTGTAACCGAGTCTTTATTTTTTGTGCAGTGCGTAATCGAGTCTTTATTGTGCTCGGTGCGTAACCGAGTCTTTATTTTGTGCTTGGTGCATAACCGAGTCTTTATTTTGTGCTCGGTGCGTAACCAAGTCTTTATTTTGTAAGGATAGATCCGTCTTGTGGGCACGTTGCCTTTTTTTTTTTTTTTTTATCGTGCAAAGGACGTACCTGATATGGCTTTTCGGCCTTCAGCTTAATCCGAGGCGATTTTTACTGTCCTCAGCACATAATCGAGGTGAGTAAAAACTTTGTTTCCCTTTAGAGAGCTCACGAAATATCAGATGAAAGGATAATTCCTTGGAATCCTATCTGGATCATATACCGAGATCTTTATTGATAATACCGTTTCAGGTATGCTACATTCCATGGATGCATAAATTTTTCTCCACTCAAATATTCTAGCTGGTACGCCCCACCAGATAAGACGTGGCTGACCCGAAATGGGCCCTCCCAGGTTGGCTTCAATGGGCTGGGTTGAACGCCCGTTATCTTTTTCAATACAAGATCGCCGACCTGAAATCTTCTTTCATTTACTTTCGAATTGTAGTACCTTTCACTCCTTTGTTTATACACTGCATTTTTTATCTCAAGATCGCACCTTTTTTTCTTCGAGCAGGTCTAGCTCGGCTCGGAGCGCGGCCTCATTACAGTCTTCAGAAAAATTTGCAATTCTGAAGGTAGGGGCTCCAATCTCAACAGGAATCACCGCCTCAGCTCCATAAGCTAAAGAAAAAGGTGTTTCTCCGGTGGCCGCTCGATGCGTCGTTCTGTATGACCATAGTACACCGGGTAGTTCCTCCGGCCAATTACCTTTAGACTCCTCCAATCTCGCCTTCAAGGTATACTTGAGTATTTTATTAACGGCCTCAACTTGTCCATTCGACTGGGGGTGGTATGGAGTTGAGAAATAGTTTTTGATGTGGAAACCTTCACAAAAATTTCGAAACCTTCGGTTATCGAATTGTTTCCCATTGTCTGTAACAATCGAATGTGGTATCCCGAATCTACAGATAATGGATTTCCATACAAAGCTCACGATCTTTTCCTCATCTATTTTTGCCAGAGGCTCTGCCTCGGCCCATTTTGTGAAATAATCCACCGCTACAATGGCATATTTGACGCCCCCTTTGCCAGTGGGGAGTGGTCCAATGAGGTCCATTCCCCATTTGGCAAACGGCCATGGGCTAAGTACGGAGGTAAGTTGCTCAGGATGATATCTGACCTGCGGCGCAAACCTTTGGCATCTCTCGCATCTTTTGACGAGGTCGGTTGCATCCTTTCTTAGGGATGGCCAGTAGTACCCTTGCCGTATTAATTTATAGGCCAACGTTTGGCCCCCAGCGTGGTTGCCGCATATTCCCTCATGAACCTCTCGAAGTGCATAATCTGCATCTGTCTTTAAAGGCAACGTAGGAGTGGGACGGAGTATCCTCGTTTGTATAGGATGCCGTCTACTAGTGTAAACCGAGCCGCTTGAGTTCGTAGTGTTCGGCCTCGGCTTTGTTTTCATGTTGAACTCCTTTCTCTAAATCTCGAACGATTGGGGTCATCCAAGTCCATTCGGCGGTTTGATTGTATATATTTTCTTTGCACCAAGTGAGGGGGCACGGTTGTGTGACAAAGTGACATCCGTGATGGCATCCGCCCCTGGATCTGGAGCCGAGGCGATCTAAGGCATCCGCTTGCATGTTCTCGGATCGGGGCACATGTAAGACTTTTGTCTTAAAGTGTGATAATCTCTTCTTGTCCAAATCCAAATATTGTGCAATTTTTTTGCTTTTTTGCTTCGTACTCGCCGTTGATTTGATGAACGACCGGTGAGAATCGTGTACCGATAGTTGTTTTAAGCCCATAGAAGCCGCCATCTCTAAGCCAAAAGTGCCTCGTATTCGGCCGTTGTTCGTTCGGGGAGGTGGAATCAAATCGCGGCCGAGCAAAGTAGCACTTTTCATTTGGATCGATTATCACGATTCCGCCCCGCTCGACTGCGGTGGAAGAGCCATCAACGAACAATTTCCATTCTTGGTCTTCCATAATTTCCAATCGTATGGAAGGCGTGAATTCGCCACAAAGTCGGCTAAAGCCTGTCCTTTTATTGCGTACGTGGTTCGTATATAATATCAAATCGATCGAGTTCGACAACCCACTTGATCATCCGACCGAGAAATATCCGGTCGGTGCAAGATTTGTTTGTGGATAGTTCGACAAGACTATAACCTTGTGCTCTAGAAAATATGGACGGAGTTTCCGCGCCAGCTTGATGACTAGCGAATATGCCAATTTTTCCATTGGTGGATAGCGAGCTCGGCGTCATGTAACGCTTGGCTGGTGGTGTAGTAGACCGGATGTTGAATAGAACCATCTAACTTGATTAACACCGAGCGATAGCGTATTCGGATATCGCCAGTACAAATACAAGTCCTCCCCTTGGGTAGGTTTTTGCAATATAGGAATTGAAGAAGGTCTTTGTTTGAGGGATTCAAAGGCGATCTGTGCTTGCTTGCTCAGTCCACTCAAAATTTTTACTCTTTTTTATAATTTCAAAGAAAGGTTTGCACTTGTCCGTGGATCGTGAAACAAATCGGTTAAGAGCGGCCAATCGACCTGTAAGGCTTTGTACCCTTTTTACAGAGTTCGGGGGTTCTAGATCGATTATGGCTTTTATTTTGTCTGGGTTGGCTTCGATTCCCCTTTGGCTGACCATATACCCCCAGAAATTTGCCCGAGCCGACCCCAAACGTGCACTTTCTCGGGTTTAACATCATCTTGTACTCTCTCAAAATAGCGAACATTTTATTAAGATCGTTCAGATGATCAGATATGTACAATGATTTTACCAACATGTCATCTACATAGACTTCCATAGTGTGACCTATCATTTTCTCAAACATCTTATTTACTAACCTTTGATAGGTCGCACCAGCATTCTTCAATCCGAAGGGCATCATCTTGTAACAGTAAATTCCACGAGCAGAGAAGAATGATGTATTTTCTTCATCTTCTGGGTGCATCCGTATTTGGTTGTAACCCGAGTATGCATCCATGAAGCTCATCAGTTCGTGTCCCGCCGTGGCATCCACCATATAATCAATATTTGGCAATGGATAACTGTCCTTAGGGCATGCTTTGTTGAGATCGGTAAAATCCACGCACAGGCGCCACTGGCCATTGCTTTTCTTTACCAAAACAGGATTGGCGACCCATCGGGGATAGAGGGCTTCCCGGATGAATTGATTGTCTAGCAACTTGTTAACCTCGGCCTCGAGTGCTGCCTGTCTGTCAGGGCCGAGCTTGCGCCTTTTCTGGATAACTGGGCGGAACGTTAAATCAATATTGAGGCGGTGGCACGCATACTTAGGGTCAATTAGGGCATGTCCGCATGAGTCCATGCGAAGACGTCAAGATTATTTCCCAAAAATTCGATCGGCTCGGTTCGATATGGTTCGGGAGATCATGACCAATACGTAGTTGGCGCTCCTCGCTTGGCCTTCCGACATTGATTGTATCAACTGTTCTCTTGGTTCGCCCGTTTTTCTTTTCTTGCTTTGCCCCTCCTTGATCTGCAGGGCAATTCGTCTTTCGGCCGACGGCTCGTTCTCGATGCCGGCTTGCCTTCTTCCATCATTGGCTCCTTCCGGGCCGACGACCTGGATTATCTTCCGAACGATCACCACTTTTCGCTCGGACTCCTCCTTGGGCGGGGATCGTCTTGTGTGGTTCCATTTGGTTTGTCCTCGTTCGCCACGTTAATCTCTACCGGTCGGAGTTTAAGAGAGCATTCTCGTGACTCCCTTTGATTCCCTTTATGTATAGCTTCGCCATCGGATGTTGGGAATTTTATACAAAAATGATATATTGAAACGGGTCGCTTTTATATGATAAAGCAATGGCCTCCCAATGATAGCATTGTACTCGAATCGGCATTGATTATTTTGAATGTTGTCATGACGGTCCGTTTATGCAACCCTTGTCCCATTTGGATGGGCAAATCAACTTCCCGAGCGGGACTATCCTTCTTCCTCCAAACCCTAGAATGCTATCGTTGCATGGACGGATATAACTATCGTCCATGTTCAATCTTCGAAATGCTCGGACATAAATGATCGACGAATAACTTAGGTGTTGATCAAAATTCGCGGGACCGGAATACCCAAAATCGGTGCGATTATGACCGAGGAGGGTTAGAATGAGGATGGACCACCTGGTCGGCATCCGCATCCGAGAACATAAAGTGGCGGTGGGTTGGCCTTCCTTGATTTCCGCCACCCGAACTTGCCTTTCGGCGTTGGCCATTGTCTGAGCGATATCGACTTTCCTTTTTCATTGGAGCGGCTATCCTCGTTTGTGTTGGTATTGATTCAATTTACACTTGACATCATGAGGATCTCCCTACCTTGGTTTTCGGCCAGGGGTGGCGGCAGGAGAGAGTGGATTGTTACGCGCGTTCGGATTGACACCTTGAGCTAGTCTAGGTGGGGGGGCGGTAGTTCATGAACATACCTTTTGAGACCGCCCGCCGAACAACACGCATAATTTCTCGATTAGATCTCGGCACTTGTCGGTATCGTGGCCTATTGATTTATGATAGGCACAATATCGACGTGAATCTAATTTTGTCGGCTCGACTTTTAAAGGCCGAGCGGAGGTAACAAATTTAGACCATGTACTTCATTCCATATGGTGATGGAGTGTGGGTCAAAGTACTCCTCGGTAGCGGCGACTTTGGCCCTCGCCTCTTGGCGAGCCCTAAATCCGGTGGTCGGGTTTTTCGAGAATGGTCTAAATCCCGAGGCCGGTCCAATCGGGCCTTGGTTCTTTCCTTCCGTCCTTTCTCACGCCCCCGGCGGTGCTCGGGCGATTCTTGCCATGGCTGCGTTCCGCACGGACCAGAAATTCTTGGTACGAGGTCGCCCCTGATTCGTGGATGGAGTAATTAAACCAAGTCTCGGGGGCCAGTCCAGCCATGGCTGCGATCAAAATGGCGTCATCCGACACCGGTTCCATCTCTCGAACTTGTTTGTTGAACCGAGAAATATAGCTTTTCAGGGGCTCGTCCTTCCCTTGTTTGATGTTCACGAGGGAGTCCTTAGGTGCGGCTCGGACTTTGGACGTTAAGAAATGCGTCGTAAAGGCGGAGGCCAGATCCCCCCATGCCTGAATGGATCCCTGTGGTAGGGTCCTAAACCAACGGTGGGCTCGGTCGCCCAAAGTCAGGGGGAAGGCCCTGCAAAGGATGGCATCACTAGGACTGTACAGTTCCATCCATGCTAAGTACTTGTGAACGTGAGTGGTCGGGTCGGTTTTCCCATTGTAGAGACCGACCTGGGGGATTTTCAACTTTGGCGGTAATGGGGTCGCCAGAATTCCAGCGGAAAATGGCGACATAACAGCTGGCTGGTTCATTACTTGGGGCGGTCTTCGAGACTGTTCGCCTTCCGGACCGCCTTCCAATTCGTTCAGACGACGACGTAGGCGGTGTATTTCTACATCTCGTTCCTGCCATAGGCTAGGGCCTTGATCGATTGACCCTTTTGCTCCCGCTCATCCAAACCCGAGCCGGGAACTTATCGATTGAGTGGCGAAAAGGATCAACTCCGGTCGTCCGCGAACACCGAGTGGGCATGACGACGTCGTGTTGGTTCCGTAGCGACTACGCTATACGACTTTGTCCTTCCTCATCTCCTCGCGGCCGCCTTCTGTCACGACGGACATGTTGTTCATTACCTGAACTGGCTTCTTGGGCTTCGTCATGCGGAAGCCCGGGAATTTGAGGATTAATGTTAACATTTAATTGTGGGTTGAGTGGGTTAGCATTTGCAAGGAGTGGAGGAGGTGCTTGAGAGTTTGTGGTAGCGAGAGTTTGTGATATGAGTTGGTTCATTTTTTGTACAAAAGTTGGGTTGGCCATTAGTGAGCAAAAGGAAAAATAAAGTAGTGCTCCCGCTTACATTTTGGAGCATATTTTGGCCATTCGTAGTCCGGCGTTTGGTTGTTCAAATGTTGCTCTTGATCAAACGGGCATTTCTTGTGATTGACTCATTTTTGTCTATTATGAAAAGGTTAAGCGTTAAACTTTACCTGGTTTTTATTTAACTTGCTTTTGCTTGGAACTCTGACTGGACCAATACGGCCCTCCTTCTAGCGCCAATTTGTTGACGTGCGTTTTGGTCAACAAGCAAAAATATGTAAAAGGTTTGACACGTAGAAATGTAAACGTGCGTAACGTGTGTTTATTTCGGCTAGTGCCTTTTTGCATAATGCCGAGGCGGATTATTGGGGTCGGTCTTTCTTACTGATTGCCTTTTCTTTTTTTTTTTTTTTCTCCCCTTTCAATCTCTCTCTATCAGCCTTTTTATACCCCTTGAGTTAGTGGGTTTACAATAGTCATCTTTGCACTAACTATTCATTAATTAATAAAATAACTAAAGAAAGACACATGTCCCCTCTCTCGATCACTTTGTCGGTCAAAACTTGCCACTTGTCGGCTTCTCTTTATAATTCTCTGACATGTGGCAGTTTCTGATACCAATAAAGTGTTAAGCATGGACATGTGATTATTTTTATGAGTTTGTCGCGCATGCGTTTCCCGTCGAAATTTGGGCTCGGGGCTCGGGGCTCGGCGGCCGTCTTGCGGTTGGGCTCGGTAGTGGGCGAGCCTAATCCATGACGTGTCGCCGAGACCATTCCGACGTCACCGCAGATCACCTACTCGGATGTGTGTTGGACTGATGATGTGGATTAATTTCCTCCAGCTCGGCTCGGGTGTCATCAAAGCCATTGAGGAAATTGAAGATTTTAAGAGAAGGTTTGTGTGAATAAATATTATTCATTATATTTAATCATTTATTAAATTGTTATTGATTATTATTTTATTATTTCAATCTTCTGGCCAGAAATAATCCAACATTTTCGATTAGCCATGTTTCAAATCCACGGTCTACAAGTGTGTTGGAGGATCTATAATCTCCAAAGTTCACATTGAAGCCGCTAGAACATCTATATGCAAATGATGCTGTAATTTATTTACAATTTTTTTAGTCTGTTTTGTAAATAATTATTTTAATCATTTAATCTTCTATTTTTTTTAATTTTTTTTATTATATAGGCCGGTAGTTTTTGGGTTTGTGCGAGAATTATTGGTATCTCGGATGAATGGTGGTACATATCTTGCACACGATGTACCAAAAAACTGCATCCAGTTGTTGATCAGCTTTACTGCATCAAATGTGATCAATTGCATGAGACTGGTCGTATACGGTAATTTTTTAATGTTCATTAAATTTGAAATTCTAAAATTAAATTGCTTTTAATGGTTTTTCTAATTTCTAATTTTAATTTTTCGTTTTTTATATTAATAGATATATGATAAACTTTCAAGTGGTTGATGAACCTGCAAGTGCCACATTACTCTGTTGGGATAGAGAATGTGAGATATTAATAGGGAAATCTTGTGTGGATTTAAGGAATGAAATTGTTCCGGTTTGTAATTTTCAAAAAGATTAGCTATTTAATCCATATATCAAAATTTAAACACACACACACATATATATATATATATATGTATAATTAAAACTTGTATTATTCTGTATTTATTTAGAAAGAGGAAGGTGGCAGTAATTCAGTGGGTGAGCTGGCCCCCGATTTGAAAGCTCAAATTGGTAAGATGGTCCTTTTCAAAGTACAAATTAAAGAGGAACAACTCCGGAATTATGCCGGAGCTTTTTCAGTGGTTAAGTTGACAGCGGATCAAGATTTGGTTTGGAAATATGGAGCTACTTCTCTTGAGAGTCAGGTAATTTTTAGATATTTACTACCAAACATAATTTTTTATTTGTTTTGGTTTTCTTACAAAATTTATTTTATATTCTGAAGGAATCGGACTACTTATCAAAACTTCAAGGAGAAGAACTTCGCCATGAAAATGTAAGAATCTGGTCTTTCAGTTTTTTTTATATGTATTGTATTGATTTTTTAATTCTAATTCTTGGTTATTTTGTGTTCATAGGAGTTAGATGAGGAGAGTTCATCGGGGGATGAAGTTAGCACACCTAGCAAGCTTCTTGGTAAACGCAATCGGTCCGATGCGTCGCCACTTGCAAAGAGGGCTTTGAATGAGCGATTTTCATCTTCAACAACGAGCATGAAGATGAAAAGCATTATAAAGAAGGAAAAGGATTAGATAGATAGTGAATATCAATTTTGTCTTATATATAGTTTTAGATTATTGGTTATTTAAAAAACCAATTATAGGAGTTGGGTATTTTGTTACAATTTATTTCAGTTCAGATTTCTATTTGCATGGTTTGAGTACTATTAATAAAAGTTTCTTTTCATTTGCCTATTCAATTTTCTTATTGCTGAATTTATAAGCTTATGTTAGTTTTATTTAAATTTTAATGTTTTTAACTATTAACCTTCAATAAGAAACTTTTAGTTTAATAAGTTATTGTGATAATGAAAACTGAAGCAATATTAATTATTGAAATTAAAAATACCTATTAGTCTTATATTTTTTCGAGACTGATCACAATCTCTCATTAAATAATTAATTTTCAAAGACAATTTGAATGTGTGTTTGTTATATTTTAATGAATATATTATAACAATATTTTTAATAATATTTTTATTTTACATTCGATGTATTCATTGATTTTGTTTTTCAGTTTGATATTACTGCCAATGCATTTTGCAAATGGACATTGCATCTATGGACTTTGTTGAGATTTTCTATGTTATTGGGATTTAGGTATTTTTTTAAAAAATAATTATTTTGTATTTCAGTTCTATTGGAAATTTACAATTACTCTTTTAAATTGGTTAAGACTTATTTTTTATTTTTCTTTTATTATTAAGTCATACATTTGTAATTGTTACATGAATGCTGGAATCAAAATAAACATGTAAACTGGTACAACATACATTAAGACTAATAAAAATTATAAATAAACACATCAATCATCCTTTGAGAACCCAACAGGATTCCACTACTCTCTAGGAGCAGGGTCAAGAGGTTTTTTTCCTCAAAGTTCAATATAGATAACAATTCAAACATAAAACACAATCAACAATTAAATTGGAGCCATACCGATCATGTGTGATTAAAACAATAACAGACATGTGTTAACTACAAACTAAAATTGCTGTAAAATTTAATATCCTATTCCAGTAGATTAATTAAGATATTTGAACTCCCAAGAAACACATTTGTTCTAAAAGTAACCAATCAAATTATATAATACAGACAATTTGTAGAATATCTTAATACCATACCTGTCATTTTAAAACGACTTAGTGTATCAAAAGATATTTCATGCAATCATCAGTTTATGGACAATAATTTTATCCAACTATATAACAAATATAAGATTCGAATTTGACTAAATAGTTAATTTAAATTGTGATTTTATAAACATTTAAAAAAATATTTCAAGCGTACACCCTGTGATGTTTAGAAATTAAAAAAATTACCTAAATTGAAAGATACTATTTACCATATCACAAACATTCCATATATACGCATCCACAGTCTATATAAACCGTTTCATTCATGCCAAACGGATTTGCAGAAAAACATACAATATCTCAACACATCTAATACTTCTTCATTATAAACTGTAAATTCTCCTAACCATAACGATGAGAAAGCTAACAGGACACTCTGTTATTGGAATTAAGAGAAATAGGAACTCAGAACATGAACAGGGTATGTTGCTTCTATATATTTTATATATTGTAAACAAATAGTTCTAATTATTTACTGTCAATTGTATTTCATGTTCTGAAATGTCATTGTTTTCTCATCACTATATTCAGTACTTATTTCTGATACCTATCCCTATCTGTAATATTTACAGTTCTTAACAAATAGGTTTTTCATCTTTTTGTAAAGTTTTTGTTTATTTTTTCTGTATTTTATCTGAGTTACAGGATAGATAGATATCTATTCTATGTTCACATAAGCTGGCGATGTTCGTATACTCCACAATTCTTATGATATTCAAACTACAAAATGAGAACAAAAAATGAGGATTACCTTAAATCTTTGTGAATCACCAAATAACTTGTTGTAAAATTTCCCCTGCCCACAAGAAATAACAAAGTCAGAATTGATCATATAAAAGTAAATGTAAATTAAAAGTTAAAATGAATATTATTGCAATACTTATCTTTTTGGTTGCTGATAGTGAAACTCTGTTCCATACACCAAATATGTTTCAACACCATCCTTTCTCTAATTTTCATTCAATTTCACAGAGATTTTACATCTCATAAATAAAACAATAAGGCAGTTAAAATGGAAAAATTCTCCAACAGGATTCCAATACTTTCTGAGAGTATGGTCAAGTTGGTGATAACCTAAAAGTTTTGTCAAACTATATTTAGACAATTAGGATATTAAAAAAATAAACATGATAAATTAATAATTATTTTTCTTAATCTTCTTAGTATCTGTTATTTAGATTTTGTAAGACTAGGTAAATAAAATAATTATTTGAATAGTAGAAAAATATTTTTTATACTTCATTTTTTTAATCTTAGTAACAGGAGAAAAATATTTTGTCATATTGGAGTTATATATCTTATAAAAAAAATTAATTCAATTTTATAATCACAAAAAAATGAAGAATTTTGGTTTTTATTTGTAAATTAAAATACTAGAAGCATAACGGTTAACATATGAGCCAAAAAAATATTTTAGTATACACCTGAATTAACATTACTAATATTTTAGTATATAATTATTTTTTTGTAAGAAAAAACCAAAACATAGACTTTAACTGGTCTTTAAAAAAGTTAAAGAAAATGAGAAAATAAATTAAAATTTCAGTAAAAAAATAATATAGGAGATAATGGTTTGAATGTTATACATGAATACCATATCGTAAATTTTAATAAATATATTATTTTTTTAAAAAAATAAGAACCTGAAAGATCTGTTAACCAAATATCGAAAAAGAATACAAAAAAATCTAACACTTACTGTTATCGCTCAGTACAAAAATTATTTTGGAGATAATCGTTTGTATTTTTACATAAATATATTAAAGTAATTTGTGATAAATAATATTTTTGGTTAAAAAAATACGAAAAAGAAAGATTTGTTAACCAAAGATCGAAAACATATAAAAAAAAATATAAGACTTACCGATTACAGCTCAAGACCATGAATGTTATGTAGTAAATCATTTCTTAAAAATGGAAAACCGGTGAACCTCAAAATATCAGCAGATCTTCAAGCGTTTGATATTTTTTGGCATTTTTGGTTCATTTTCATGTAAATCCCCAAGAAAATACATTAAAATCTGGCAGATCTACCCAAAAACGTAGAGATCCATTACAAAAAACATAATATTTTTTGGTTTACATATGAAAATGTTTGTAAATCGACAAAAACCGTGTGGTTATGAAGAAACCACCGGATTTTAGTCACTTACAAGGTAAATGTTCGAAAAACCATGTACAGAACCGATTAAAATGACCGAAAATCACCCAAAAGGCCATCTCATGAACATTTACAGGTTTAATGTTGGAAACCCTAACTCGAAAATGAACGAAAAAAATATTAAAACAAACCCAAAAAATGTACCATCTTCTAAAATTACACCCTGTCTTAAGTGGTATGCATAGATTACCAAAAGACTGAGAGATTAGAGATGGGGGTGAGTTAGAGCCGAACTCGGTTCATTTCGAAATGGAGAGAAATGACAGAGTAGAGATTATGGTTTCACAATGAGAGAGAAGGTAGAGAGAGAGAGAGAGTGGTTTTTCGGATAAGAGAGAGTGAGATGAATGAACAAGAACAAAACCGTGTTCTGCAATTCTCAAAATGAGGGTGGGTGGTTTGGGTGGGATGTGTTGTGGCCATCCGATTTGAAATCGGATGGCCAGTTTTTTTTTATTTTGTTTTTCGAGTTTTGGGGATCATGCATTAAATCTCCATCGTACACGTCTCCCTCATTCTGGATCCTTCTACAAATTGTTGTTTGCACACATGGATAACTTTTGGCCGTCCGATCTTAGATCGGATGGCTGTTATTTTTTTATTTTTTTCGTTTTTTTAATAACAGAAATTGGTGTATTTGTGTGTAGAGTATGGGCTTTACAAAGGATCAGATATTTTTAAAAGGGTTGGGCCTGTTCAAATTTTTTAAAATTGTAAACCAATCAATACTATGTTTTTAAATATGGTCCAATATGAATTTTTTTTTGATATTTATTATAAATAATAGCAATAATTAAGATAAAATAGAAAAAATAAAAATAAATGATATACAAATTAAAATGCTAATTAATTTTATTTAATATTTCTTTTCAGTTCGAAAAATTATTATTTTGGTAACAATGTTTGATTAAATTATTATCCAAAAATATTAATTTAATTAGAAGATCAATTTATTAAAATTAATTGTAAGATATATTATCTAAATTATCTAAATAAAATTTAGCTTCCAACATTATATTTTTATACCTTTTAATTTATTAGCTAATAATTATATTTTATTTCCATTGGTAATAAAATTAAATGATTTGATTTATACAAATTCGAAAATTGTTTATATACATATAAATATATTAGATGATAAGTAAATATATAATAAATTTTTATTATAAATAAGTATATAATTAGTTTTTTTTTCGTTAATCAAAAATAAAAATAAAAAATTATTTTTGGTTTTTATAACTTCATTAATTTTTGTAAATACATATGAATTATTTTTAATGATATCATGTGCACTTTAATTAATTATTGATCTTATTTTGTTTTAATCTATGCAGAAAATATGAGAAGCTCAAATTTGTCTATTTCTACCATGGATGCGACAAGAGATTTGCAAAATTGCCCTAAAAGACCATTATCAAACCATTCACTTATTAACATCACAAATACATATCCTTCAATGTCAACAGTAATAGATGTGCAATCATCGTCGGGTTTGTGTACACTAGCTGGTTTACAAGGCTGTTACGGCACAAATATTAATACAGATAGTTATATCTCCAGTTCTGTCATTACAAATGGTATGTTTCTTTTTTTAAAATTAGTAATTTTAATTATTTGTAGTGTTTAATATTTAATAGAAATTAGTATTATCAAATACCAATATATTTTTTATAATATATTTTATTTCTTATTAAATTCAATTTGTTTATTTAAATTAATCTAATGAAATGTTCTTTATTTTTCTCAGAAAACAGTTTGCTATCTTTAAAGATTGGTACAAATGTATCCAAACCATTTGAATTGCCGGGGTCGTCAAGTGACATTGTTAATTCAATGCAAAAAACTACATTTATTAACATCACAAATGGTATATTTAGTTTTCAAATTTTTTATTAGTTTGTATAAATTATGTAATTAAATTACATAATTTCATTTCGGGTGAATATATTTAAGTAAATTGGTTTTACAATTACAGGGACGCCGTCTTCAAAAACATATTCAACATACAATAAAAAGAAAAAGTGCAGAGGGGAGTCTTCAAGTAGGTCTTTTGACTCGACAAAAATGATTGATCTAACATGTGAGGAATCTACGTGTGTGAATCCCATTCATAACGGTACAACAATATTCGATGGCACTAACAATGATTGCACACATTATTCGTCAAATGGGACATCCGTAGTTGAAAAACAAGGTATGTATGTTATGAATTCAAGTTCGCAATGAAATTATAAATTTAATAAATAAATTTCCACTTAATATATTTGTGTGATGTCCGTGTCATTTATATTTTGTAGAGTATTGGGATATTGGAGATGCAACACACAAATGTGAATTTTGTTACGCGGTGTTTTGGTTTGAAGAAAGGTTACTCTCCTATCCAAAATCCAAACCCAGATATTCTTCGTGTTGTGGTCATGGCATAATTCAACTTCCTCCCATCAAGGAACCACCTGTTGTGCTTGGAGATTTGTTGTTTGGAGTGGGAAATAAGAGCAAGCACTTCCAGGACAATATCAGATCATACAATAATATGTTCTGTTTCACATCGATGGGAGGCAAGATTGACACCGATGTAAATAAAGGCAGAGGTCCTCCTGTTTTCCGATTGCATGGGCAAAATTATCATCTAATGGGAAGTTTGTTGCCATCCAATGGTGTGACACCGAAATTCGCACAATTATACATATATGACACAGACAATGAAATATCCAATAGATTAAACTCAGTCAGGTGTGTTTATTTGTCAATCTCAATATTTGATTTTAATTGTTTATGTAATATGTCCCTAATTTCAGTGTTTGTTTTATAGGCAAGGGAGTGAGCATAATAATTTGCACGAGTCGATCGTCAATGATTTAAAGAAAATGCTAGATGAAAACAATGTATTAGTTAAGACTTTTAGAATGGCAAAGGAGAAGATTTTACAAGGTGGTCAACGTGATGTTTGTTTGCGTCTAATCGGTCGGAGAAGTACGAATGCTAGAAGATATAATATGCCTTCAAGTTCTGAGGTTGCTGCTCTTATTGTTGGAGATTTTGATCAAGCCTTAGGAGACATGGATAAATTAGTGGAAACAAAATCCGGCAGTTTGAAATGGATAAATGAGTTGAATGCTTCATACTTGGCTTTACAGTATCCGTTGTTATTACCGTACGGTGAAGATGGTTTCAGAGAAGACATATCGTTTTCTGATCTAAAAAAAAGGAATCCAGGAGGCAGAAAAACTGTTAGTGTGAGAGAGTTTTTCGCGTATCGACTGCACGATAGAGATGATGAACCTCCTACAATTTTGTCGCCTAGAAGATTGTTTCAGCAATTCATTGTCGATGGTTATACAATGGTTGAGTCAGCGCGATTAAAGTATGTAAGGTTGAATCAGAGAAAGTTGTGTTGCGACATTTATAAGGGTCTAACTGACGCGTTGTTGCATGGAGACATCAATCCTGGTACTCAGGGAAAATGAATTATATTACCTTCTACCTTTACGAGAGGTGTTCGGTATATGATTCAGAATTATCAGGATGCCATGGCTATATGTCGATGGGCAGGATATCCGAATTTGTTTATAATATTCACCTGCAATCCAAAGTGGCCAGAAATCCTAAGATTTCTTGAGAAAAAGAAATTGAATCCTGAAGACCGACCTGATGTTGTCTGTAGGGTGTTTAAAATCAAGTTGGATTCCTTGATCAAAGAGCTTCGGCAAAATAAACTCTTTGGTGAAGTCATGGCAGGTGAAAAATTCATTTCAATTGTCCGTATCTTCAAATATGATAAATATATATTTCTAATGTTTTCCTTTTGTTTTTATTGCAGTGGTATACACGATAGAGTTTCAAAAACGTGGCTTGCCACATGCCCATATTTTGTTGTTTTTGGCAAAAGAAAACAAGTATCCGATTGCCGATGATATAGATCGAATTATATCAGCTGAAATACCCGACGAGAGTTTAGACCCATGTTATTACGCGGTAGTGAAGGACCATATGATACATGGTCCATGCGGTGATGCTAGAAAAACTTCTCCTTGCATGGCTGATGGAATTTGCACTAAACATTTCCCAAAAAAATTTGTAGATGTGACGACTATTGATGATGAAGGTTATCCACGTTATAGACGTAGGAATGATGGGAGGACAGTGGAAAAAAATGGAGTACCTCTTGACAACAGATATGTTGTGCCGCACAATCGTTATTTGTTGATGAAATATGGAGCTCACATCAATGTGGAATGGTGTAACCAATCAAGGTCGATAAAGTATTTGTTCAAGTATGTCAATAAAAGAAATGACCGTGTCACCGCATCGTTCTATACGAGTAGCAATGACGAAGAATCTGGAAAAACTGTTGACGAGGTGAGCATGTATTATGATTGTAGGTATGTTTCGTCCTGCGAGGCAGCATGGAGACTACTGGGATTCGAAATTCAATATAAATATCCTCCAGTTGAACGTTTAAGTTTTCATCTTCCCGATGAACAAAACGTTATTTTCTCAGATTCTGAAAGAATAGATGACGTTCTTAAGAAGGATTCGGTAAAAGAAAGTATGTTTTTAGCATGGATGGAAGCGAATAAAATCTATCCTGAAGCGAGAGAGCTAACATACGCTGAAGCTCCCACAAAATTCACGTGGAAACCGAATCTCCGAAAATGGATGCCAAGACAAATTGGCAAATCTATAGGGCGAGTTTTTTATGTCCCCCCCGGAGCTGGTGATATGTATTATCTGAGGTGTCTTCTCAATGTTGTTCGTGGAGCAACGTGTCATGACGACTACAAGAAGGTTGACGGTGTTCAACATTCTTCCTATCGAGAGGCTTGCTTTGCTCTAGGATTGTTAAAGATGATAGGGAATATATTGATGCCATCACTGAAGCGAGCTCCTGGGCTTCTGCGGAGAATCTTAGAGGTTTATTTGCATCATTACTTTCGTCCGACTCCTTGAGCCGACCAGATAATGTCTGGGACAAATGTTGGGAATTTCTTTCTGATGATATTTTATACAAACGTCGACGCCTTTTACAACATCAAGGTATTATTTCCCAAAATTATGTTGATTACTAAAACCTTTTATATTTTTTATAATATTAATTTGTATAAATAATTAGTATTATGATCTTATTAAACAGATTTGGTTTTGAGTGAGAACGAAATCAAGAATCTTACGTTGTTAGAAATTAAGAAATTATTGCAAAATCTCGGTAGGAGTTTGCGTGATTTTGACTCAATGCCATTTCCCGATACTGACACCATTCATAGCAACCAAAATAGACTTATATATGACGAATTGCGTTATGATCGTGATGTTCTTTTGCAAGAGAACAAAGACCTCATCTCGAAACTTAACGATGAGCAGCATAAAGTTTACTCAACGATAATGCGTGATGTACGATCAAATAAAGGTGGGATGTTCTTTGTCTACGGATATGGAGGAACAGGAAAAACATTTTTGTGGAAGGCTTTATCTTCAGGATTGAGGTCGAAAGGAGAAATTGTACTGAATGTTGCATCTAGCGGTATAGCTTCTCTTCTATTTCCCGGTGGGAGGACTGCACATTCGCAATTTGTTATTCCATTGAACCCACATCAGGACTCAACTTGCAATATCAATCAAGGGAGTCCGCTTACTGAGCTTATTATTCGTTCTAAACTTATAATTTGGGATGAGGCACCGATGATGCACAAGCATTGCTTCCAGGCATTAGACGAGACTTTACGAGGTCTTTTGAAACTCATCGACCCAATGTTGGAACATAAACCTTTTGGAGGGAAAACCGTTGTCCTTGGTGGGGATTTTAGACAGATCTTGCCTGTTATTCCCAAGGGAACTCGGCAAGATATTGTTAATGCGTCCATTAACGCGTCGTATTTGTGGAAAGACTGCACTGTCCTTAAATTGACTAAGAACATGTGTCTTCAAAAACTTGGTGATAGCAGTGATTTTAAAGATTTGGCCGAATTCTCAGAATGGATCGCAAGCATTGGTGATGGAACAATCGGAGGTTCAAATGATGGTTGTGCCATGATTGATATACTTGAAGATATCTGGCTTGAATCTTCAGGTGATCCGATTGCAACTTTTGTAGAAAGTACTTATCCAATGTTTAAAGACGCCATTGATGATCCGATGTACTTGAAAGAAAGAGCTATACTAGCTCCTACCTTAAATGTTGTCGAATCTACAAATCAATATATGACGTCTTTAAACTCATCAGAGGGCCAGACCTATTTGAGTTCTGACAGCACGTGTAAATCGGATGCTAATGTTGACTTCCTACATGATCTGCACACTCCTGAATTTTTGAATGGGATAAAATGTTCAGGGGTTCCTAATCATGAGTTGCATTTGAAGGTCGGGACTCCAGTTATGCTCTTGAGAAATATGGACCATTCAAATGGATTGTGTAACAAAGACTAAAATTTGGTGATTACGAGGCTTGCAAAGCATGTACTTGAGGCAAAAATTCTCACGGGAACCAATGCAGGCAATAAAGTTTTGATTCCGCGGATGACATTGACACCGTCGGATCTTAGAATCCCCTTCAAGTTCCAACAGAGGCAATTTCCTCTCATTGTATCTTATGTCATGACTATAAACAAGAGTCAAGGCGAATCTCTCTCCAATGTCGATTTGTACTTGAAGAATCCAGTGTTCAGTCATGGCCAGTTATACGTTGCGGTTTCCCGAGTTACGAATCTTAAGGGTTTGAAAATATTAGCTTGTGGTGATGACGAATCAAAAAATAAACAAACGATGAATATTGTGTATAAAGAAGTATTCGAAAATTTGTAATATATACAAATAGTGTTTTAATTTGAAAACGTCGTTTGTATTTTTTTATTTTTTTTGGCTCATTACAATTGGAAGGTGTATACATTCAAATTACATAATTCGACAAATCATTAACATATGAATAACATATCATTTCAACTCATCGTTACATCTTCCGTGCATCGCACGGGTCAGCACACTAGTTTGTTTATAAAGACTTAGCTTTATTTATTCCACATTATGACTTCACATTGATCTATTAATTATTAGTTGGATAATTTAGCTGGCATGATAAATCGACATAAGTTTAACTGTTTGGGGTCACGGCTCCCGATTTTGGGGCGTGACAGAGTGGTATCAGAGCTTGGTTATGAGAAGAAAACGTACAACGAGCTGAACCAGGATAGGTTCATCTGCCTTGGATTGGGTTACCACCACTAGCCCCGATTCTGGGGCGTGACAGAGTGGTCATATTGCTATTGCTGATAAAGACAATGGTTAAGATGTAGACACAAATAATATTGATGCTGCTTTCTAGGGTAGATCACTCTAAGTCAATTTGGTTGACCAAAATTCTCTTCCCAAGAGGGAAGTCTTCACGTCAATCCTCTTCCCGAGGGGGAAGTCTTCTCATCTTCCTCTTCCCTAGGGGGAAGTCTTCAAGTTCTCTTCTCCAAGAGTTGGAAAACTATGAACTTGCTTGCACACACCCACCCGCAAACGTTAGAGGACCCCGGGAGTTGTCCCAAGGAAGCCCATCTGACGCTCAAGTCAGCACGGTGAACGAGAGAATAAACAGTAAACGGATACTGAATAATAATGCGTAGGATGATTATGGATTAATTTACTTACAGATAATAAGAGTGATCTTTGTATACCTGGTACATGGGCATCGTGGGCCGTGTAGGAGAATTTGGCATATAGACCAGTCCGCGTAGGAGAAATCGCCGATGGGCCAAATCCGGACACCGTTGGGCAATTTATTTATTGGGAGTCCATTGGAAAAATTAATCTATATCTATATATATAAAAGAGAGTAACTTATAAATAGTATTAAAAAAATTTCCTTCCATTGGTGATTTCTAAAATTGGATGTCCATATAATCCTTTAAAAACGTGTGCAGTTCTATCATATTTGCTATTTTTTTATTATACACGTTTATCTTTATGGTAAGTTCTAATTGTATCTTTATAAATAAAAACCATAGTTGGCGTTTTTATATTTAGGAAATTGAATTGTCCGAATCTATATAATTGAATGCTTGATTGTATTGAAAATTTTATTTACAGCGAATTATTTAATGGTTATTATTGTAAGGCAATTTATTTTATAATACTTGCCAACATTAGCGAAGATTCTGTTGTGTATACACGGATATTGTAACTTACCATTTTTACTGAATTTTAAAATAGATTACTTACCAGTATTACTGAATATATTAACAATAAATAAATAAAAAGTCAACAAAAATATTAATTAATATTCAATAATATCAAATTAAAACCGACAACTAAAATTTCGACTTTAAAATTGGCAATAAAATCACAATTAAGTGTTGACCCAAAAATCTTTATTTGTATTAACCAAATCGAATCAATGAAATTACATAATGTAAATCGCGGAATTTTGGCTTATACATTTTCCTTAAATAAATATAATTTGATAGTATAAATATGTGTTGTCATTCTTCAAATTTGACACTTTTTTTTAATAAGTTGGGAATTAGGGGTGGCAAATCGTGTTATCGTGTCGTGTTCGTGTTACACTATCGTGTTTTCGTGTTATCTATTTTATTTGATCTGTGTTGGGAAATTTATTGTTTATATTTTGATGAATGCCATGTAAAACTTAGACTAGAAAGTTGGCACCCCATTTTTCTTGTAATTTGTATTATAATAGATAGAACATTTAGCTGAAAGTTGAGTCAAGTCGGCCTATGCCTGGATATACAAGAAGTCAATCAAGATGAAATGAAGACTTCATTTGTGAAACAATTTGAGTATGGCAAGGAGGAGAAGACAAGAACTGGACTGAAGGAGTATCAGCTGAGATACAGCTGTGTGAAGTGTCAGTCAAGTCAACTCAAGAAGCCAAGTCAAGTTGAAGTGACATATGAGTCTTTCAATCATTGGAGCAGACTCAAGTCACCTGGGGAAAAGGCGACTACAAAGAGGAGTTAATCGAAAAGAATCCGTTTGTACGAAGTCAAGAATATTACCTAAACAAGTAATACTTCCATCTTTGCCATGTCTTAAAGTGCTCGATCCCGAAGGGTGAAAAAGAATAAACCAATGGGAAGATCGCACCTTGTGTGGTCGACTCGAAAAGTCTGAATGCTCATTTAATACGAGGAAATGTCAATATCAAGGACTGCAACAAGACAAGCCAACGAACACAAGTGACTTTTGAAATCAGCCTATCTCTTCAAAGGGAAGATTTTTTTAAAAGTTCACTATAAAAGGCTGAGGAATCACTTTGAGAAGAGTTTACCTTGAATACCTGAACCACAAACTATCAAGCAATTATTCGTATTGTAACCTGCAACTCATTCTCAAGTTATTCAAGCAAATCCACAAGCCTAAATTTTGAAGGAAATCGATCCAACACCAAGCTGTGAAGGAAAGACAACTTCAAACTGTTGAAGAGGAAAATTTTAAAGAATCAAAAGGGGTCTACATTCCAAGGAGGATTGTAGAAAGGTTCAAGGTCGAACCAGTCTCAAGTTATTGGAGGGCTTCGTGATAAAATCCAAGAAGCTTGAGCAAGTGAGCTGAAGTAGCAAGGCATTTGCCGTGAAGAAAGGTTCGAGTCGGACGAAGAAGTGTGTGATCAAGGAATCTCAGATCGAGTCCCAAAGGATCAAGTCAGTTGTGTGATCAAGACTTGTATCTGGGCTAATAACCACTTTGTACTCTGATCAATACTTAGTGGATTCCTCCAGGAGTTGGAGAAGAGAGGATTAGAAGAATTACCCCATCTTCGAACCTCTATAAAAATTATTGTGTCATTTACATTTCATCATTTAATTTCTGCATATCTTTTTATATCTGCTGATAATTTGCTATCCAACTGATAATTAACAAAGTGCTAAAACCAAGTGTTAAAACAAACCTAAACCAAATTCAAGGGTGTTAAGTCTTCCGCTGAAAATCTCATACAACCGGGTTAAGTATTAGACTAAACAGCTGAGTTATTCTATCAATAACTCAGTCGAGTCTGTTGAGTGGCTAACTTTGCTGGTTAACTAACTTAGTTGTCCATCAAGGACATAGCTGTGAAATTAACTCTGAACTATTTTAAAAGGACTAAATTCAAAAAGTGGGTAAGGTTTATTCAACCCCCCTTCTAAATCTTACACACAACCCTTGGGACCTACAAGTGGTATCAGAGCGGTTGGTTAACTGAACCTTCCGCACTGGTTACTGAACTAGATCTCCAATCTTTCAAAGAAGTTCTTAACATTTGTTCTTTCAAAAGCCATTGTTTTTACAAAGTTATTATCATGGAAACAAATTTGACACGCATTCCTATGTTCACCATTGAGGAATTTGATGACTGAAAAATACGTATGCAGGCTCATCTATCAGCTTTACATGATGAGATGTGGATAGTGATAGAGGATGGGCCACCGCAAATAATGAAGGTGAACAGTTGCAAAGGAGAGCTGCTGCGGTGAAGGAGAAGAGGCTGCTTTGCTCCTAGACTAGCTATGGTTGAAAAACCAAGAGCTGAATGGACAAATGATGATAGAAAAAGATACAACCTAGACAATGTGGCCAAGGATATACTTTACAAGACTTTGGACAAAGCCATATTCAACAAAGTCAAATCTTGCAAGACATCCAAAGAAATCTGGGATAAATTAACTTTAATTTGTGAAAGATCTGAGCAAATTAAGGAAAACAAATTTTATGTTGTTGTTCAAAAATTTGAAAACTTTAAAATGCTTGCAGGTGAGACAATGGATTGGATGCTAGATTCAATTGAAATTACAAATGAGTCATCAAGACTTGAAAAGGAATACACACAAAAGGAAATGTGCATGAAGATACTAAGGAGCCTCCCAGCTGAATGGGATATGAAGACCATGGCTCTAAGGCACTCGATGGATCTATCAAAAACATCCAATCATGAACTATTCCCAGACCTCAAAGCTTATGAATTTGAGCTGAGAAGAAAAGATCAAGAGAGAGACAACATTGTACCCCAAAACAAGTGCACTTATAGTCAAGGATGGGAAGAGAGCCGAGACCAAATAAATCATTGACCAGGAGGAGATTGCGATGGTTAAAAGATTCAACAAGTTCTTCAACAAGAACTACAAAAGAAATAAAGGTGAATCCTCCAGAAGACATTTAGCTCCCTCCAAATCAAGGGAAGATAGGCCACCAAAGAGAGCTAAGTATCAAAAAGTCGAATATCAAAGAGCTGACAACCCAAGAAATGAGAGAGCTGACCAAAAAGTTGAAAACCTGTGTTGGAATTGCTGACAACCAGGACACTTTGCTATTGATTGTCCATATCCTGTAGTCAATAAATACAGGAATGAAGAAGAGAGAAGAGTCTTCAGAGAAAGAAGACAAGAAAAGAAAAAGGCAATGTTGGCTACTGAGACTGCTGAGACAGCTAAGTCAAAGGAAGTAGCAGACTCAGAGAGTAGTGAAGCTGACTACTCAAGTGACTCTAAAGAAGAAGCCTTAATTTGTCTAATGGCCAAAGAACAAGATCAACCTGACCAAGAAGATGAGGTACACTCTAACTCATCTCACTCAGATTCTAGTGATAGTGACTGTGACACACACTTTTCATCACCCACTGATCTTTATGATTCATTAGGCAAAATGATGAAAGACTTTGAGCACATTAAATCCTCACACACACTATTAAATGAGGAAAACAGCCAGCTCAAAAGCCAAAACTCACAGCTGACTAAGGAGCTGAGTACTCTAAGTTACATAGCTGATGAGAACAAAGAGTTAAAGGCTGAAAATGCTAAACTAATAGCAGAGATAACTGCCATAGAAAAGAGGGAAAATGATCTTAAAATTGTGATTGCTTCATTCACTAAGGCATCTAAATCATTGGATGACCTTATTATGAGCCAAAAAGAATGTGGAGATAAGACAGGCATATGATTCAATTCCTTTGTGCACAAGCAAACACCCAGAGTGATTTTGGAAAAAGGATCTTCAAGTAATGAAGCATCTCAAAAATCCAAGACACCAAATGTTACATACACATTCATTCCAAAGCACAACCACAAACAAACTGGCCTTGGTTTATAGGAAAAGGAAAAAGCCGATTGAGTATCTTTGAGAGGGCAGTGAGAAGAAATCGCAGAGTGCCTCAAAGAACTCCAAACAAGAAGTACTGTGAAGAAGAAAACAGAGCTACGAGAATCCCTTAAGTTCTATCAAAGGAACACAAATGATGGGAATGGTAGAAACTACCCAAGTCAAGCTGATTGGAATAATGTGAAATATCAGCAAAGACCTATGGAATACATGCCAAAATGGCAAAAGCCTAGAACTCAGCAAAGGTCATTCCAAAGGCAAAAGAGCTATCATCAGCACACATATGCACCCAAGCACTATACTCAGAAATATCACAACTACCCAAAGAAGGCAATTGCTAAAACACACACACAGACATACAGACAAAAGAGACAGTTGTATGAACCTAAAGCTCCCAAGCAATTTGCCAAAGTGAATTATGATTATGGCACAGATAGATGGCAACCTCTTAGAGTCAAATCATTTGGCTATAGTTGGTTGGATTATCTTGCAGTACTAACCCCTCAGGACCCAGACAAGTATGGGTACCTAAAAACTAATTTCCTTGATTGCAGGTTCAAGGAACAGCTGAGTGCCAAGGAACCTGGTACATGGATAGTGGTCATTTCGGACACATGACGACAGAAACAAGAAAAATCTGTCAAAATTCAAGGAGATTAGAGGCGCAAAAGTCATATTTGGAGGAAATGAAGCTCCAGGGGAAATAAAAGGCATTGGATCCATCAAGAAAAATAGATTAGAAATCACAGATGTTGCTTATGTCGAAGGCCTCAACTTTAACTTGTTAAGCATCAGCCAACTCTGTGACAAGGGCTATAATGTTGGATTCAATGTGGGAGTATGCCAAATCAAATATACTGAATCAAATGAAGTGGTGTTGCAAGGATCCAGACAGAAGAACATGTATATGGTAGATTGGTCGACTGCCACACCAAGCACTTGTCTGCTAGCAAAGAGTACAACCGAATTAAGTTGGCTGTGGCACAAGAAGCTGAGTCACCTGAATTTCAAGACAATCAACAAGCTTGCAAGGAGTAATCTTGTAGAAGGACTACCAGACTCAGTGTACAAGAAGGAAAGTGTTTGTGATGCATGCCAGATGGGAAAGCAGATCAAATCATCATTCAAAGAGAAGTCAAGTCCATCTTCAACAAGGGTATTGCATCTGTTGCATATGGACTTATTTGGTCCAGTTGAGCCAGCCATCATAAGTGGAAAGAAATACACTCTAGTAGTGGTGGATGATTATTCAAGATATACATGGACAATCTTCATGTGTAAAAAGAAGGAAACTTTGCAGAAGTTACCTCAACTGATGAAAAGAGTTCAAAATGAGAAGAGTCAAACCATTATTAAGATAAGATCTGATAGAGGAACTGAGTTTGTCAATGGAATAATAACTCAGTATTGTGTTGAAAATGGTATTGCTCATGAATTATCATGACAAGGACTCCACAGCAGAATGGAGTAGCAGAAAGAAGGAACAGAACTCTCAAGGAAGCTGCAAGGACCATGTTAGCTGAAGCTAGATTGCCTAAAAGGTTTTGGGCTGAAGCCATCAATACTGCATGCTATACTCAAAATAGATGCATGATAAATAGACAGCTGACAAAGACTCCCTATGAGATTTGGACAGGGAGAAAGCCAAATGTTGCATATTTTAGGATATTTGGATGTAAATGTTTTATCCACAACAATGGAAAGGATAATCTAAAGGCTTTTGATGCTAAAGCTGATGAAGGTATCTTCTTGGGATACTCAGCTGGAAGTAAAGCCTATAGAGTGCTAAACAAAAGAACTATGGTCACAGAAGAGTCTATCCATGTGGTTTTTGATGAACCTAATGTAAATGGAGAAGACATTGAAGAGTTAGCTGATAAGCTAAATCAGCCAACTATGCAGAAGAGTCCCTATGTTGAAGCTGAAGCTGGAGCAATCAAGATGAAGGTGAAACAGCTGAATCTCAAAGACAGCTGGAAAATCTGCAGCTAAGCGATGAGAGCTGCTCAAGACAATACAACTGCAAGACGACTGAACCCAACTGACTTACTCCAACCTGATGTGAGATGGCTGAGAGACCATCCACCAGAGCTAGTCATTGGAGATGTAAGAGATGGTGTAAGAACCAGATCCAGAGCTCAACAAGAAGCTATGTTGACTTGTTTTATTTCCCAAATGGAGCCAAAAGATGTGTCTCAAGCATTGGATGATACTCATTGGATTCAAGCCATGCAAGAAGAGCTGAATCAATTTGAAAGAAATAAAGTATGAGAACTGGTACAAAGACCAACCCATCAAAATGTTATAGGCACAAAATGGGTATTCAGAAACAAAATGAATGAGGAAGGTTATGTGGTAAGGAACAAAGCAAGATTGGTAGCCAAAGGGTATTGCCAAGAAGAAGGAATAGATTTTGATGAAACATTTGCTCCTGTTGCAAGATTAGAAGCAGTAAGAATGTTTCTTGCCTATGCTGCACACAAGAACTTCACTGTATATCAAATGGATGTGAAGAGTGCATTCCTAAATGGATTGTTGGAAGAAGAAGTATATGTTGAACAACCTCCAGGTTTTGAGAAGAAAACTCTTGGAGATAAGGTGTACAAGCTCAAGAAAGCTCTATATGGATTGAAACAAGCACCTAGAGCATGGTATGATACATTATCTCAATTTCTGACAGATAATGGATTCACCAAAGGCAAAGTGGACAGAACACTCTTCAGAATTCAAGATGGAGAACGTATACTGCTTGTTCAAATATATGTGGATGATATCATTTTTGGATCCACAAACAGAGAGCTGTGTGATAAGTTCTCAAACCTCATGCAAGGTAAATTTGAAATGAGCATGATGGGAGAGCTGACATTTTTTCTAGGACTTCAAGTTAAACAACTGAAGGATGGAACCTTCATAAGTCAGACAAAGTATACCAGAGATTTAATGAAGAAATTCGGTATGGAAGAGAAGTCTTCTGTGAAAATACCAATGAATACATCAGTCAAAATGGAAATGGATGCAGATGGTAAGCCTGTGGATCAAACCGGATCTGAGCACTTATTGGATCATCGCTCTATCTAACGGCAAGTAGGTCGGACATCACCTTTCTTTGTAGGTGTATGTGCAAGATTCCAATCTGCTCCAAAAGAAAGCCATATGACTGCAGCTAAGAGAATCCTAAGATATTTGAAGGGATGCCAAGAAGTTGGACTATGGTATCCAAAGGTAGGTGGATTCAAGCTAATTGGCTACTCAGACTCTGACTATGCTGGATGTAGAGTTGACAGAAACGTATTTCGGTACATGTCAAATACTTGGAAACAGGTTGGTTTCCTTGTTTATCAAGAAGCAAAACTCAATAGCCACATCCACAAAAGGCCGAGTACATAGCTGAGGGCAAAATTGTTGTGCCCAAGTCTTATGGATGAGACAACAGCTGAGAGATTATGAAATAGAAGAGAAAGAGATTCCAATTATGTGTGATAACACAAGTGCTATTGCAATAAATCAGAATCCTGTGTTGCATTCAAGAACAAAGCACATTGCTGTCAGATATCATTTTATAAGAGATCATGTTGAAAAGAAAGACATCACCTTGGAATACATCTCAACTGATAAACAGTTACTGTCATATTCACAAAGCCATTATGTGAATCAAGATTTGAAGAGCTTAAGCATGAGCTAGGGTTAATTGAGCTGAGTTGACACTCAGAAGACTCAAGGAGAAGAGATGGAAAGTGAAAAGATGAAAATAGAGCAGAGCGTGTGAATTAGCTAAGTGAATCAGCCGTATTGGAAATTCAGCTGTATCGAGTTAGCTGACAGCTGAGTCACTACATGATTAGAGAGAAGAAGAGTTGAGTTAGCTAAGGAGTAAGCTGAGTCATTTATGAGCTAAGTGACAAAAACGCAGTCGTTTTTAATAAGCGGGAATGTTTTTAAGGATGACATCAGCGTAATAATGACAGGTACAGTCAAAAGCTGCACGACAAAGCATATGATTGGATATAAATGCTGCTGCATTAAATGCGAGCAATTAAATGCTAATCGGCGTGCTAAATCTGAGCCATCGATCTTGATCAAATTTCAAAAACCAAAAGCACGTCCTTTCATAACCCATATATACCATTTTGTTCAGTTTTTCTCTCACATTACTCAAAAACTGTTCATCTCTCCAAAAGCAAAGAAAGCATTTTTCTCTCAAAACCCTACCAAATCTTCAAAGCACGTTCATCAAAGTTCGTTCGGTAAAAACTCAAAAAAATGGCATCAACCTACGATTTCACCAAGCTAGGGAAGCAAATCCACACTGGTTCTACCGTGGATTTCGAAGGGATGGTTAAATAGGGTTCCGATGAAACCCTTGTGAAGAAGATAGCTGACAAAATCAAGAAATCTGGACTGAAACCCTTCCTCACGATGGAGTTCCAGATGACATACGTTGAGGAGGTAGCACAGTTCTACGTGAACGCTGAGGTTCATGACGAAGGCATCAAATCCTCTGTTCACGGAAAGGACTTCATCATCACTGCTGAAGATCTAGCGGAGCATTGTTTGCTGCCATCGGAAGGAGTGCCGAGGATATTTGAGGCTGATGTAAACTTGGCTGCTACATGGAAGGAAGTGACGGACCGAATGTCTTTGCGAAGGTAGTTTACACGGTGATAAGAAAGAATCGCTAAAGGACGATTATCACAAGTTGATGGATATCGTCGCGAAATGTGTGGATATGAAGTTTGGAAGCTTCAATCAGCTATCCAAAATGAAGCTGATCGTGGTTGCGATCATAGAAGAGAAGAAGGTCAACTGGACATAATTCGTCTACAACAGACTCTGCCAAAATGTTGGAAATAAGTCCTTCAAGGATGATGGGTCATTCGGAGGATCTTTGGGCTATGGCCTTGTAGTTGGTCGGTTGATGGAGCTGAAGGGTGTTCCACTCCGACATGGAAAGTCATTCCATGTCAATAAGAAAATGTTCCGGGGAAACCTTTCTGGAGCTCAAAGGAGAGCCTATGCCAAGCGGGCGGATACCAGCGAGGGGGAATCAGCTGATCCCCAAGAAACAGTTGCTACTTCCCCTCCGAAGAAGAAAGCTGCCCACGCAGCTGCGAAGAAGCTTTGCCCCAAAGAAGAAAAAGAAAAACGCACCGCCTCTACAGTAGTGTCTCTTGCCCCTGCAGCCGAGGCGGAGAAGGAACCTCAAATACCTTCTCCAGCCATCAAGAAGAAGAGGACTGCCAAGCCAAGAAAGGCAGCTCTTCAGACGAAGAAGGATGCACCGGCCCCCGCCGCCCAGGAATCTGAGGAAACCATATCCGAACCATAAATTCCTCTGGTAAGGACCAAAAGAAGAAGACTCACCAAGCGTTCTGAACTTGAGAAGACAACTGAGTCTGCAACTCAGCTGGAAAAGATCTTTGAGACTGCTGGAGAAGTGCAATCTCCAGAAGTTATTGATGAAAAGCTTGACTAAGTCTCATTGAGGCCGATCAACAGAGAGGCAAGTGGAAGAGTTTGTGGGAGAACAACTAAGGAATAAGAAGCAACTGAGAGAGCTGAATCTCCTGTCGACAGGACTGCATCTCCACCCGCGACAGACGCTGCTAAGGGTGAAGAGCAGCAAGCTCTGCTACCCTCCATTCCTGAGAAAGGAGGACAACAAGAAGAAGATGACGATGATGTGATTATGCTCTCCCCACCATATCCAGACATCCAAAATCGTATGTGCGAATGGAGGAAGTGGAAGCTGAGTCGCTCGAGAGAACAGTTCGAAAGACCTGAATTCATTGAAGAAGAAGAAGAAATGATGAATTTCCTCGGGTTAACCACATTGGTCCAGGCACTGGATGAAGAGAACTGCCTAGATATCTTGCAGATCTTCAAAGAAAAGGAGAAGGAGAGATTGGCAGAGGAAGCTGAAGCCCGTGAGAAGGCCAATATTTGTCCTTTCACTGGAACCACTGAGCATACTCATCCTCACTTCGATGCTTTCTCTGGAAGTGATGAGGACTTGGACCCAGCTGCTGCTACTGAGGAGTTGGAAATGCAGCAAGCCATGCGGGAATCAAGGATAATGCATGAGCAACAGCTGACGGAAGGACCTGGAGAGTCTTCCAAAACTCTGCTGGAGATTGATCCATTGGGAGTGGTACAACAGATTGCCACTGTCATTGCTGCAACCACTTCCCCAGCTCACTCAGAGGATGGATCTAGGGGACATGGCGATGAAACTGGGAACTTGGGGACCCAAGTCGAGCCAACCCCTGCTGAAGGTGTCTTACCACCTGCCCCCACGGCTGAACACTCAAAGGACACAGCCGGGAGTCTGGAGAAGAGTGACCCCATCACAAGTCACTCAGCTGGTGTGCCAGCTGAGGGGGAAACTCCCTCCACTGCAGCTAGGTCGGAGGATGCTGCAGATGACTCCACCATGAATCTAGGAGGCGAAGTGGAGAAGGAACAAGAAAAAGAAACACAAAACAAGTTGTTGTCGACGAAGCTCGGGCTCGGACGGTTGAATCTGTCTCAGCTGAAGTGCCAACTTCTCTGCAGGCTGAGGACGCTGCTGATGCAGTCGAGGCACAAGATGGTTCTGCCCTGGGAGTTAACACTCTAGGCAATGAAAGTGCAATCCACGGAGTTGAGACTCCTGTAGATGCCACCACAGAAGACCCTAAGACAGCTGCGCCTATCGAAGGGATTGTACAGGCCCCGCTGCAGTTGAGACTGCAGGAGGTAATGAAGGCCTACGGGAGGTTGAGACCTCCCTAGGTAAAACTCAAGGAGATAAGAGCATTCCTCATACCATAATTGCTGACTCAGAGGAGGAAATCAGTGCTCTTCATGACTCCCAGGATGATCCTGATACAACTTTCCTGGGATCTACAGATGAAGCTAAGTCTACTCCAACTGAACATCACAAAGACTCAGCTGAGGACGCTCTACCAAGTACGAGTAAGCCAGTATTCAAGGCTGCTCGTCAAAAGTTCAATTTTGATGATGAGCCAAGTCTTCAAGACTCATCATCTTCCGATGATGTTGATGGTGCAGCTGAGGAACAACAAATTCACTTAGCAGAATCTACTGAGGCCGAAGAAAGTTTAAGGCAGTGAGGCTCTCGGCCACCGGCCAATCATCTCACCAAGGCCCAACTGAGACCGAGTCATCTGCGCAGGCTCCCAAAACTACAGCAGGCTCGACTCAACCTGAATCATCACAAGCACGAACAGTTGAATCCTCGATTCCATATGTGCGTGATGATGCGTTTGAAGAAACCTTTCCTTTCCAGATTGAGATGCCTGATCTTGATGAAGAAACAGCTCGAGAGCAGCGACATTTCAACATCAGACCTGACCCAGTTATCTCCATAGACACTATCATCCCAGCAGGATTTGATTTTGATGCAGCTTGGCCGCCAGCTGAGACCGAGGTGACAGCTGAGGTACGGGAGGTCTTCAAGACAATTCTTGCAGAGATTGAGAAGATAGAACGACACCAGGCCACATTAGATATGCGACTGGACAACAGGGATGCAACTCTTACATCCGATCTGCGTGGGATAGTGATTAGATTCAGGGAATGGTGTCAACAGCAGCGTACAATGCGACTCGAACAAGTCAGATATTTCAAGGCATTGTAAAATAAAATATTGATCTGGAGCGTTGATAATGGTGACATGAAGACAAGGATGCAAGAAAATATTGATAGAATGCATGCCTCACACACCACTGAAATGGAACTGCTGCGAGAATTTCATCGAAAAGAACTTCTGGGCGTAGAGGAGAATATGAATGAAAAGTCCAGCCTTCTTATGGCTGAAATGATGCTGGTGGCAGCCGAATCCAAAGCCACTCGCTCGAGTTTTTACAAAGATACATACTCGCTTGTGCGGACTCGAAGCAAAACTTAGCTATCAGCCGCCTAGATTTCATGCTTGCTGGCATGGTCCCAGGGTTCCTCTCTCCTTTGATGATGCCAAAAAGGGGGAAGAGGAATACCTGAAGACACTAAAAGGGTCAGAGGTGGAAAAAGAGAAGGTCGCAGCTGTTGAGAAGAAGAAGAAAACAGCTGAAGAACAGAAGAAAGAAAAGGGAAAAGCAGCTGAGGGGGAAGGTTCAAAAGATACGACTATAATGTTTGCTGAAACCCCTCAACAAGGCCTTGTCACAGCTGACATAATCAGCAAAAGACACAGATGCCATTCTAGACGACGGAGACGAGCCACGATCAATGGAAGAATTCAAAACTCTCGAATCCAAGGGATACTTCAAAAATATGTCCATAGCCCAAGCCTGGGACTTGTATTGGGAGAAGGGTCTAAAGCTATGTGAAGAAGCTGACAGACAGCAGACTACTAGCAGTCACTCCGCTGGACACTCTGCTGGAAAGAAGAAGACTCCAGTACAATATACGCCCAGAGGAAGAGGAAGGAGTGGTGGAGGCAGAGGTTTTCAACCTAGACCTCTACCCAAAAATATTGAATATGTAGATCCGGGCAAGAAGGGAAGGATCTACTGGGCTGGATATGACTAAGTAGCCAACCGGGAAGTGGCTAGGAAGAATGCTGACTATGTCAAAAGAATTGAAGAAGAAAACAAAAGGCAAGATCAGTTGTGGGAAGAAAGGCAAGAAAAAAAGAGAAGAGACGAAGCTGCCAGAAGAGCCTACGAGAAAAAGAAAGTAGCTGAAGATGAAAAGAAGAGAAAGAGACCAGAAGACGATAGAGCTGAAGAAGAAAGAAGGAGGCAGCGAAGGCGATGAAGTGTTGCTCTCCACCCCTTCATGTATTTTACTATTGTAAATACATATGTATGTAAGTCCTCTGTACGATGAATAAAAGTTGTGTAATTCCATATTTGCGTAGATATAGTCTGTTATGGTTGCTATGATACACATTGTAAACAGCTTTGTAAAGGACAAGAATGTTATGATCAATAAAAAGGATTGATTCTACGCATACATTCTCTGTTTCTACATTGTCTGTATGTATCTTTGCCATTTACATTTTGTATGTATGTTTTAAGTTTTGGCATCATCAAAAAGGGGGAAATTGTTGGGAAATTTATTGTTTAGATTTTGATGAATGCCATGTAAAACTTAGACTAGAACGTTGGCACCCCATTCTTGTAATTTGTATTGTAATAGATAGGTTGTTATGAGTGAGTCAAGTCGGCTATGCCTGGATATACAAGAAGTCAATCAAGATCGAAATGAAGACTTCGCTGTGAAACAACTGAGTATGGCAAGGAGGAGAAGACAAGAACTCGACTGAAGGAGTATCAGCTGGGATACATCTGTGTGAAGTGTCAGTCAAGTCAACTCAAGAAGCCAAGTCAAGTTGAAGTGACATATGAGTCTTTCAATCATTGGAGCAGACTCAAGTCACCTGGGGAAAAGGCAGCTGCAAAGAGGAGTTAACTGAAAAGAATCCGTTGCACAGAAGTCAAGAATATTACCTAAACAAGTAATACTTCCATGTTGCCATGTCTTAAAGTGCTCAGTCCCAGAAGCGTGAAAAAAGAATAAACCAATGGGAAGCACTGCACCTTGTGTCAGACTCTAAAAAGCTGAATGCTCATTTAATACGAGGAAATGTCAATATCAAGGACTGCAACAAGACAAGCCAACAAACACAAGTGACTTTTGAAATCAACCTATCTCTTCAACGGGCAGATTTTTTTAAAAGTTCACTATAAAAGGCTGAGGAATCACTTTGAGAAGAGGTTACCTTGAATACCTGAACCACGAACTATCAAGCAATTATTCGTATTGTAACCTGCAACTCATTCTCAAGTTATTCAAGCAAATCCTCAAGCCTAAATTTTGAAGGAAATCGATCCAACACCAAGCTGTGAAGGAAAGACAACTTCAAACTGTTGAAGAGAAAAATTTTGAAGAATCAAAAGGGGTCTACATTCCAAGGAGGATTGTAGAAAGGTTCAAGGTCGAACCAGTCTCAAGTTATTGGAGGGCTTCGTGATCAAATCCAAGAAGCTTGAGCAAGTGAGTCAAGTAGCAAAGGGTGCGCCTGTGAAGAAGAAGCCGAGTCGGACGAGAAGCCAATTTGTGTGACCAAGGCATCTCAGTTGAGTCCCAAAGGATCAAGTCAGCTGTGTGATCAAGACTTATATCTGGACTGATAACCACTTTGTACTCTGATCAATACTTAGTGGATTCCTCCAGGAGTTGGAGAAGAGATGATTAGAAGAATTACCCCATCTTCGGACCTCTATAAAATATTGTGTCATTTACATTTCAGCATTTAATTTCTGCATATCATTTTATATCTGTTGATAATTTGCTATCCAACTGATAATTAACAAAGTGCTAAAACCAAGTGTTAAAACAAACCTAAACCAAATTCAAGGGTATTAAGTCTTCCGATGAAAATCTCATCACAGTCGAGTTAAGTATTAAACTAAACAACTGAGTTATTCTATCAACAGCTCAGTCGAGTTTGTTGAGTGGCTAACTCTGCTGGTTAACTAACTTAGTTGTCCATCAAGGACATAGCTGTGAAATTAACTCTGAACTACTTTAAAATGACTAAATTCAAAAAGTGGATAAGGTTTATTCAATCCCCCCTTCTAAACCTTACACACACCCATTGGGATCCACAATCTGTAATATAACAATAATTGAAATTTTAAATCAATTTTCAATTTCGTGTTCTTATTGTGCTATCGTGTCGTGTCATATCGTGTCGTGCTTTATCGTGTCTTTTGTCTCTATAATCATGTTTATAATTGTGTCGTGTTCGTGCCGTGTTATTGTGTCATGTCACTCATTTCCACCCCTACTAGGAATATTGGTTGAGGAGAAGATAAATTTCAAATAAACTGAAAGATACATGGTTCGAACCCTGGTTAATACTCTTATAAAGGGTTAGTGATACCACTTGAGCTACAAGCTAGTGGTAAAAGGAATATTAAGTTTTGCTTCCAATTGGGTTAGAACTTGGGACCTACCGGGATATAACTCACAAAATAGCCAATAGGCCAACCCACTACTTTCTTCAAATTTGACACTTGTGAATACCTGAATTCAACATTGGTGTTTTTCTCTATACATCAAAGCATAAAATTTCGAATTTAATTTATGCATCAATGGCACCAATGATGACTCTCATAAGGGATTTAAACATCACCAAGATACATTGGGCTATGAAACTACGGTTGGTACGAATTTAAACCAGAAATCGGCATTCAATGACAAGAGTCAAATTCAGAGTATGGAATGTGTATTCTATGATGCTGAGGTATAAAATATATTTCATTAGTTGAATTTTATTTCAATGCTCATACTGAGTATGTAATACATTTTTAAATAATGTAGGGGGACAGGATACATGGAACAATAAGGAAATCGCATATCGAGCAGTTTAAAAAGTTGTGTCATGAAGAACGAGTTTATGCGATAAGAGACTTTATAGTTGTAAATTTCACTGACAAATTCAGGACTACCACTTGCAAGTATAAAATACTATTTCATGGTAAAACAAATGTGTTTGAGATGTTTGACAAAGCATTCCACAAGTTTATGTACGTGTACAAGGAATTTAAGGAACTAGTCAGGGTGGAGAACGTTGATGAAACCATGCTTTTCGGTAAACACAATATAAGATTTTAAATTCTAAAGATACACAATTTAAAGTTGATACGTTCTGATATTAATATTATTCACGTGATCGTAAATAAACATATATCATTGGAAACGTGGTTTCAATGCAGTCTGTGCAAACAAAGGAGTTCAGACGATATAAATAAAATTATATCAGCTGAGATACCCGAAGAAGTAGAAGATCCATTTTATTATACTGCAGTAAGAGACTTCATGATTCATGGTCCTTGTGGTGATGTGAGGAAAAATTCTCCGTGCATGGTTGATGGTCGTTGTACAAAGCATTTTCCAAAAAAGTTTATTGATGCAACGTATGTTGATGAAGAAGGTTACCCACGCTATAGACGTAGGAATAATGGAAGAGTTACTATGAAGAACGGTGTCCCTCTTGACAATAGGTTTGTTGTGCCACACAATTATCGTTTGTTGCTTAAATACGGTGCGCACATCAACGTAGAATGGTGTAATCAGTTGAGATCGATTAAATATTTGTTTAAATATGTCAATAAAGGACATGATCATGTGACCGCATCATTCTATCAAAGTAGTGACGATGACGAATCAGGAAAACATGTTGATGAAGTGAGCATGTAGTATGATTGTAGATATGTTTCGTCATGTGAGGCAGCATGGAGGTTATTAGGATATGAAATACAATATAAATATCCTCTTGTTGAACGTCTTAGTTTCCATCTTGAGAATGAGCAACCAGTTATTTTTCATGATTCTGAAAGACTAGACGATGTTCTGCGGAAAAACACTATTAAAGAAAACATGTTTCTTGCTTGGATGGAAGCCAATAAGATATATCCTGAAGCTCGAGAACTGACTTATGCTGAAACTCCTACAAACTTCACATGGAAATAAAAAATTAAGAAGTGGGTGCCAAGAAAGTGTGGAAATACTATAAGACGTGTTTACTACATCCCTCCTCCTGGTTGTGGTGACATGTACTACCTGAAGTGTCTTATCAATGTAGTCCATGGTGCTATACGTTATAATGATTATAAGAAGATGCAAGGTGTCCAATACTCATCATATTGTGAAGCTTGCTTTGCTTTGGGTTTGTTAGAAGACGATAGAGAGTATTGATGGAATCACTGAAGCAAGTCATTGGGCTTCAGCAGAGACTCTTAGGAGTTTGTTTACCTTATTATTTCATCGAATTCTTTGAGAAGGCCTGAAGTGGTATGGGAAAAATTTTGGGAATATCTTTCGGATGATATTTTATATAAACGATGACTCCTTATGCAACATCAAGGTTTAAAACCTACTACTATATATACAACTTCTTCATTATTTGTTAAATTTATATAGATTCATTGTTTGAAATGTTTTTTTATAGTTTTGTTCTTTGTTAATTTTTTTTATGTTTTCTTATTTTCTGATAGAATTGGTACTGAGTGAGGACCAAATCAATAATCTGGCCCTGTCGGAGATTGAAAAATTATTGTACAGTCGTGGTAGAAGTCCACGTGAGTTCGATACTATGCCTTTTCCAGATATTGACAGTACTGATATATGTCGGAATAGATTGGTATGATGAGTTACGATATAATCAAGGTCGAAAGTTCTTTGTATAAGGCTATGGAGGGACAGGTAAAACATATTTGTGGAGAGCTTTATCTTCGAAGTTGATGTCAAAAGGACAAATTGTCTTAAACGTTGCATCGAGCGGAATAGCGTCTCTTCTATCGCCCGGTGGAAGGACTGCACATTCTCGATTTGTTATTCCATTAAACCCAAAAGAAAATTCGACTTGCGAAGTAAAACTGGGGAGTCCACTTGTTGAATTGATTTTTCGTTGCAAACTCAAAATATGGGATGAAGCTCCCATGATGAACAAACATTACTTTAGGGCAGTGGACCAAACTTTAAGAGACATTATGAAAGTCGATGACCCGCATAATGGTGACATCCCATTTGGAGGTAAAACAGTTGTGTTCGGTGGAGACTTCACACATATATTGCATGTTGTGCCCAAAGGAAGTTGGCAGGACATCGTGAATGCCACAATAAATTCTTCATATTTGTGGAAAGATTGTATTGTTCTCAGACTGACTAAAAACATGTGTCTCAAAGACTAGGTAAAACTGATGATTTTGCTGATTTGGTGAGGTTTTCAGAATAGATAGCAAGCATTGGAGATGGAACGCTTGGAGGAGCTAATGATAGTTGTGTAGCCATTGATATTCCTGAAGATATTTTGCTCGAAGCATCTGATGATCCAATCTCGACTATTATCGAAAACACTTATCCAATGTTCAAATATACCACCAATGATCCGACATACTTGAAGGATAGAGCTATCTTAATGCCAACCCTCGATGTCGTTGAGTTCATAAATCAATATATGACATCTTTAAACCCATCCGAGGGTCACACTTATTTGAGTTCTGACAGCACTTGCAAATCGGACGCCAATGTTGACTTCTTACATGATATGCACACGCCAGAGTTCCTAAACAACATAAGATGTTATGGTGTTCCTAATCACAAATTACATTTGAAAGTTGGGACTCCTATTATGCTTCTTAGGAACATAGATCATTCAATTAGATTGTGTAATGGTACGAGGTTGGTGATCACGAGACTTGGTGCACATGTCCTTGAATCTAAGATTCTCACAGGTGCCAATGCAGGCCATAAAGTGTTGATTCCACGAATAACACTAACCCTTCTGACCTCAGAATACCTTTCAAGTTTCAGCGAAGACAGTTTCCTTTGAACGTTTCATATGATATGACGATAAATAAGAGCCAAGGACAGTCTCTTTATAACGTCGGGTTGTACTTAAAGAATCCGATTTTTAGTCATGGCCAATTATATATTGCAGTTTCTCGAGTTACCAATCGAAGAGTTTGAAAATATTAGCTTGTTGCGATTATGCATCTAAAAACAAACAGACAGATAATGTTGTGTACAAAGAAGTATTTCAAAAAGTGAAATTTTTTGTGCGCTAATGTTGCTTGATTGGTTTACGCTTTCTATTGTATATCTTTATATATATATATATATATATATTATATTTCTTATATGGATTCAATTTACCTAGCAACACCACACTCTGTTACACATCCCGTGCATCGCACAGGTAAAAAACTAGTATATATAAAGAGAGACTATTCTCAAAATTGTAACCATAAAATTTTCCCACCCATTTTTTATTCCTATAAATAGTAATAAAAGTCTGTAAAAAGAAAAAGTAAAAGATATTTGTAATTTTATGGTTTTCAAATTTTTAGCTTTTGTATGATTGCTTATTTACCTATCTTGATGTGCATGTTGATAGGGGGAGTTTATGCTAAATATTTTTGAAAATCTTTACTTCCTTTATTGTGGCTATTTTGTTTGGAAAATTGGTTGCTTCAAACGGCTAGTTATTTTTTACCGAAAAATCGTTTTTGATTTTAAAATCGACCTCTCAATATTTCTTAAAATTGTTTTGGTTTGTAATCATCAAAAATGGGGGGATTGTTTGATAAATGTTTTTATCATGATTTTGATGATTTTTGTTTTAAAGGGTTTTTACACCAAAACAATGTTTGAAAATATTCTCCAAATACTCCCGATTGTTTTAGAATGTTTTTACTAATTTTTTGGAGTATTTCTTGAAGTTTATTTTCGATAAAAATTGGACAACACTTCTGTTTCGCGTTGGACCGGTCTCCCTATAGGGCAACCCGTGCCTGAAGATGTGTTTTGAAACAGAAAATGCGACGGAAGTAAAATAGGTGAGGTCGACCGGTCGACCTGAGCGTCGACCGGTGTGGTCGACCAGTACCTGGGAGATTTTCTGGAGGACAGAACTCCCTGGACTACAACTGTGAGGACCTCGACCGGTTCAACACAGGGTTGACCGGTCGGACCCCCCGTCGACCGGTCGCCCTGTGTAAAATTGAGAATTTATTTTCCAACATCTATTTCTACGCGACCGATCGCCCTACTGTTTTGACAGCAAAATTCTAGCCGTTGACAGCATACATACTTTCCTTAAATTGTGGGATTGATTTCTAACAGCTATATTCTTGAGTGTAGCCTATCCATGATCAATCATCTCCTATAAATAGAGGAAGATTTGGAGAAACAAAACAAGAAATTGAGATACAACACAACAAGATACAGTCAAAGCAAATACTTGTTCTTTTATTGTATATATTCTTGTTGTAATAGCCTAAGGTCTTACACTTTCACATCTTGAGGTCTAGGCTTTATTTCTTGATTACACTTGCACTCAAAATTGTATTATTCATTATCAAGTTGTAATCTTGAATTTGTTGTCATCATTCAACACAAGATATCCTTGTGAGTGTTCTTGTGGTAAGAACATAATTGGATGATCTAGGTGATAGGTGCAAGAAGATTGTGGTGATCTTCTTACTGAAGAGTGTGGTGCTCTTTAAGGTGTTGAAGAACTTGATATTCTTCAAGTTGGAAGATTGTGGTAATCTTCACAAGGTGCCGTTGAAGATTGTGGTAATCTTCAAGTGAGATTGTAGTATTCTCCAAAGAGGTGTTGTAAGGTGTTGTTGTATTAATTGTGGTAATTAATAAAATCTTTTTTTTTTTGAAATCCATCCCGAGATACTCGGGTGGTAGAGGATTAGACCCTAGGTGGGTTGAACCTCTGTAAATCGACGCGTGTTGTTTACTTCCCGCACCTTTATTCTTGTCTTGGCTTGTTTGATTCGAAAAAGAGGGCATAATTGAGAAAATTGAGATAATCTATTCATCCCCCTCTAGATTATCGTAGCCGCTTGGACTTACAAGTGGTATCAGAGCCAAACTCTTTGGCAAGCTTGTTCCACATCGCGAGTAAAGAGGAACGATCATTGGCTACGAATGAAGTCTACCTTACCGGCGCCTCCACCAACAAGCCACCACTATTTGATTCCAAAAATTATACATTTTGGAAAGAAAGAATGGAATGCTATTTACAAAGTTGCGGGTTCGATATTTGGAACACGGTCATAAATGAAGAATCCATCCCGATGAAATACGGACTACTCATCTCCAAAGTCCTCCAGGAGCCTAATGATGAAGAAAAGAAAATTATCTCCTTAAATGGTAAAGTTCTAAATATTCTTCATTGTTCACTTACATTTTCGGAATACGGTCATATTCTAGGAATACGATCGGCACATGAAGCATGGGAAAAATTAGAAGCTATGTATGAAGTACATGAAAATGAAAGGAGCAACTCAAAAGCATCTACCTCTCAGTTGGATACAACATCAAATCCAACAACATGGGATGAGCCTCTTACAACTTCCGATGATGAAGAAGTCGAACAATGTCTTATGGGCATCAAAGAAGAAAACGAGGTAAGCTCTAATCCCTCTACTTCTTATGATAATGAATTACAAAATGATTATAGTGATTTGCAAAATGATTTTGATGAGCTTCAAAATGAATTCCAAAGTTTGCTTGTTAAATACAAAAATTTGAAAAAAGAATTCAATGATTTGAAAAATGATAAGGATAGTTTACTTACTTCCTATGAATCACTTTCATGTGCTCACACCACCACACTTGATAAAGTTAGAATCCTTGAAAAGGAAACTAGTACTCTTGTTGAGGATATTAATTGCATGAAAAAGGATTTATTAAAATTCAACTTGAGTACCGATAAAATGACCAAAATTATTGATGTTCATGATTGTGTTAATTTGAAACTAGGACTTGTGCATAAGACTAATGTTATTAATCATATGAAAAAGAATCAAGTCACTAAGCATGTTGGTCATTATGCTCCTAGAATTATTACTTGCTTTTATTTGCAGTAAAAAGGGCCACACGGCTAATACTTGTCGGGCTAGAAATAGCTCTAGTTATTTTTGGAGACCTAAAAGTCTCAAAGCTAATCCGTAAGGACCCAAACACTTGAGGGTACCACAAAACAATGTCATATTAGGTACCTGACGGAATAACAATCAAAGAAAATTTATACCGCGAAGAAGACATCAAATGACCTTTTCATTTGATCAAAAGAGAAGAACACATCAAAATAAATTTCCAAGAGAAAGAAACTATCAACAATGGGAAGGAAACAATTCTTGGAAATGGAGCAATTGGAGAAGCTATCATCAACAAGATGACTTTCAAAACGGAAGATACCATCAACAATGGGAAAGACACAACCCAATGGAAATGGCGTAATTGGTAAACCGTATCTCCCTATTTAAATATGCATTTTATTTTGTTATTATGCATATTTTTATTTTTGCCTTAATTGTCCAAAATGAGTTTTCAAATATTTATTTTTAAATTAAGGTCTTCAATAAATATTTGTGTTTTTAAAATCTTTTGAAAATGAGACATTGCATGATTTTTTTTTAACTCTTGTGCATTTTCTTAGACTTGTGGTCTATTATCTATTATGAATTTACATAGCATAAGCATACTTGTGTCATCTATTATTGCTTTAGCCTACACTTTTACCATTATATTTTGTGCAAGAATTTTCTAAGATTTGTGTAGGACATATATATATTTTCATCAAAGGTTATCGTCTCAAGAGAGGATCATAAACTATCGAGGTACGCTCACTTGTGTTATTCTTACTTTTTAGACTCGATATATTTTTGCCATATGCCTATGTGCTTGCTTTTCAAGATATTTCATAATATCTCTTAAGTGCCATTACTTAATTTTGTCATTTTTATTCAAATGGGGCATTACTCGCAAAATTGTTTTTAAATCTAAGTTTGTATTTATTTCTTGGATCGTACATTTTGGATATTGTCTTTGGTTGCATCTTTTACTCGAGTTTAAACTTTTGGGGTTCGATTTGCTATTTTTGGACTAAATTTTCAGAGAAACTGGTACCCAGAAGCAGGTATCGGTCGACCAGGTGGTCGACACCCCTGTCGACCGGTCGACTGGGTCAAATACAGCGGGCAGAACACTTTTAAGAAATAGGGCCTGTTTTTCATGTCACTTATTTTCTCTCAAAGTATTCGAACCCTAGCATATTTCTCTCCAAAGGTTTCTCAAAATCTCTCATTATATCTCATATTGTTTAAATCTTTGAGTTTATATCACCCATTTCATCTTGTTTTTATGGCACCCCGTCAATTTACCAGACAAAATCCTCAAAAGAGAAGAAGGAAGCAAAGGGGAGAATCTTCTTCTAACCCCCAACATGATGATGTTCCACAAAGAGATAATCAAAACCGGCTTATAGAGGAGGAGAATGTTGAATTAAGAGCCGAAATTTCTACATCGAATATTCATTGGGATTCTAGTAAGTTATCACTTCTTTCTATGCCTCCTTCTAGAGCAAATAGGTTTCGATTTTTGAATAAAATTGTGGAGGAGCATTATGAAAATATTGGAGTGAATGATAAGAAAATTGCTCGTACTAGTATTGTTCGATTCTTGATATTTCATGATGAATATCCGGATATTAGGGCTTACTTTGAAATTCAAGGTTGGGTGTCACTATGGGATAATCCTAGTTTGCACTATGATGATGAGCTTATAAAATTAGTTTATGCAAACATGTGGATTGTTGACGCTACAGAAGAAAATCCTTTAGAACTTCACACTTTCGTTAATGGTAGGCATTGTTCATGGACGTATGCTGACATTTGTAATCATTTCAATGTGCCTAATGATGGAGTTGTTAATGTGGATTGTACTCATTGGAATGATGATATTTTTGGTGTTTCACTAGATGAAGTGAAAACATTTTTGGGAGTTTTTCCGGAGGTAACCTTCTCGGCAATGCCACCGAATTACCGAATTGTGTCTATTATATTCTCATATTGCATATGTGGTAAAGAAGTGAAACTTCCTAGTAATCTCGAAATATTTCTCACTTATAAGATTTTCGGGGTGAAAGGGTCAATTATGCGGCTATATTTGTGTATTGTTTGACCGAATCAAGAAGGCTTACTAGGAAGCAATATACATTGGGGAACTTGATTTGTCCGAAAAATGAGACTTCATAATTATTTTGATATCAATATACTACAAATGGTACCGAAAAATGAGATGATGAATACTGAAATTCATCAATGAGGTTAATTATTTTGATAATGACAATATACTACAAATGGTAAGAAGAACACAATAATGAAGGAGACGATGGAGAAGATGAAAATGAAATATCAGTCTCAAAGAAAGAATGGAGAAAGTGGAAAGGGTTTCGAGATGTTGCATCTCTTAGAAAAGAGCTCAGGGAAGTGAAGGAAGAAAATGCAAAATTGAAGAGCAAAATGGGGAAATTTAAGAAATTTTTCAAGGAGCTTCTCCACGGTTTGCTTCTCGGATGAGATAATCTATTCATATTTTACTTTGGCTTTGTTGTAGATTTTTATCTTTGTATAACTCGTATTGCACTAATGAATTGTTGTTTGTTTTCAAAAAGGGGAGCAAAGTGCTTGAATATGGTTGAATGGTATATTGCTTCGATGGATGGACTTACTTGATGGTAAACGTCCTCTTCTCTTTATATAGGCGCATTCCAAGTCCATCAAAGAGTCATAATACACAAGGAAAGAAGATATATACAAATATATGACAAGTATATCACTTTGATTTAGGAAATAAGATAAATATCAAAGAGTCCTAATATATATTATTTATACCGATAAAATATTGATATGATTTCTTTCCTAATCTATATCCAACTCAATCTTACCATAAGTCATTTGAGAAAGCAAAACAAATCAAAATCTAATCATTTATTTTAGGAAATTACTTGGGCGAAAATTAACGCCCTAACAAATACAATACAAATCCCCACAATAAAATTTTCAAAATTTAGAAATTGACTTAACAACTTGAAAAAATAAAATACATGACAAAATCCGCAAAAGTAAAAATATCTCCAAAATATTAAATATAATAAAATCAATAATATTGTCTAAACTATGTGTTATTGTCTCTTATTTCCTTAACTTATATTTAGTTCTCCTACACATACGAAAAATTTTGGAATATCATTTTGCATCTGAATATACTATTAAAACTTTGAAAAAATGTATGGCACACATCATACTTTCAGACTTATCAGGAATCTAATCATGACTAAAACGAAATGGACGATGAAAGTGCACCTGTGCGGTTTTATGAAAAATCAATTTTCAAAGATCGAACACATATACATAGACTAGCAGAGCCGCTCTCCCGACGTTAGTCGGATTGTCGATTTTTTGACTCGGTAAAATAGGTGAGGTCGAATTTACGTCGGCCGGAAAAATGACAAAATTTAGGGGCCCAAAATTTATGTATACCTTTTATATGTAGTAGATATATACAATAAGTAAGAAATTGTACAACAAAGTTCGGTGTCCCAAAGATTGAGGCTTGGCAGTATGCACGTGCAACCCTTCATCCCCAATCAAAATTGTATTATTCATTATCGAGGTTGTAATCTTGAATGGCTACATATTTGTTTTTTTAAGAACATACTTGGATGATCTAGGTGATATAAAATTTTAAAATCTCTCCACCAAGAATGAATGGCTCATTTCCTTGGGCCTTTAGCCTTAATTCTTGCTAGGTTCTAACAAGTTCTCAATTTAATTTCCCTTAAGGCCCAAGGTTAAATTTTCCCAATTTAAAATTTAAAAGGAAAAAAAGATTGGAAACAAGGAGTCTTAGAATAATTGGAAAGGTTGGATTTTGGTTATAATTGTACAAACAATAAGATCAGTAGGATTAAAAAAAATCATTCGTCAGATTTAAAGATTGAATGGGTTAGCTATGTTATCGATTGAGAAATGAATTATTGAAAAACTTGATTATATCGATTTGATTAATATTTTTGCCGCTAAAACTGTAAAGCGAGTTATATTTAAATAACTACTTGGAGTTTTTAACATATATATCATATTAGTTTAACCATATTCGAAATGTTCTATATATTGCACATTATTTTTTCTTTTATTGTATTATTATGTTGTATTTTAGTTTGTAAAAAAAAGGGGTCCAATTTTAAAATTTGACTCGATGAAAGGCTGTGTGGTTTTATGAAAAAAATTTTTGATAGGACCAACCCTCGAGCGAGTCGATTGACTTTCCGGAAAAAGACAAAATTTAGAATGTATTTTCTTTTTATGATTTTGAGGTATGATCATTTTTTCGTTTTTGACTTTATTAATAAAAAACATTAAACATGTCTATTGTTTGATGCTATATTAAATCATTACAACGCAGGAGATATAATTCGCAGAACTATTAGAAAAATGCACATGTCACAATATAAAATGGACGTCTCACATATATATGTTATCGATTGAGAAATGCATTGAAAAACTTGATTATATCGGGTGTTATATTTTTGCTAAGGCGTCGAGTTATATTTAAAAAAGTTTTTAGTATTTTTTGACAACAAAGTAAGTTTGTATTTCATTAAGACTTAAACATGCCAATCCAATAATACAAGTTTCTTTAGAATGTATTTTTCTTGAGATGATTTTGAGGTATGATCATTTTTTCGTTTTTGACTTTATTAATAAAAAACATTAAACTCCCATACAAATGGGAGATGAGATAAAGAAGCAAATTGAGCAATTGCATGTGCGGGTGTTATGTGAGGCGTCGTACGGGCAAAAGACTAGTATTTTTTTGACAACAAAGTAAGTTTGTACAATAAACATGGCTATTCTCCTAACATGAAAACAAATGGGAGAAGCATTAACACGGATTCTTAACATGAAAAGTGAAAGAAAATTTTTTAAGCCCAAGTTTGAACATAGCCTTTAGTCTCCCTGTATTCAGCCACTGCTTGGACTGCTAACAATGAGTCAGTTGCAATTTGTTAAGGGAAAAAACCTGACTGTTGGGCACTCTGCAAGCCTTCAGATATCGCAATAAGTTCAGCTTCCAACACACAATGAGGGTGTTTGATCCGTTTACCAAATGCAATCAAAATTCTCCCTTCACAATCCCTCATAATTCCCCCAATCCCAAATTTTCCTTCTTCCTCGTTGACGCAGGCATCAACGTCCAGTCTCAATTGTCCTCTAGGAGGGGGAATCCACTTAGATGGTGACTCCAACATGTCCACTTGCTTTTTTTTGCAGTTGTTTAGTCTTAAACTTCTGGAAATTGAAAAGGAAACCTTCAACATTTTCAACCTTCCTAACACTCTAAATATCCCCATTATCGTGGATCACACGTTGTCGCTCCTTCCCAACAAAGCCAAAAGAACACAACAAAAACTTCAAACTTAGATTTTGAAAGATGTTTTTGCATCCAAAGACACACTTCAATAATTGAGTCATTCTTAGCTTATTTAAGAATAGATGCAAAATGATATGATTTCCAATGAACTTGATTTGCTGGACAAAAGAATAAGCCATGGGTAGTGGAGTCCTCGCCAAAAGAACACAACTTACACGATCATATAATAGAGACATGATGAGACTTGAGATTACCCTCAGTTGGAATGAAATCATAAGAGGCTTTCCACCAAAAAATCTTGACTTTTGGGGGGATATTTAGAGACCAAAGAAACTTCCACCACTTAGAGAGATGATATGCAGATTGATTTTGAGGTGTTATATACAAGCCAATTGTAAGCTTATAACCTTCTCTGACTGAGTAACACCCTTGGAATCAAATTTCCAGTACTTTTGATCATCCACTTCAGGTGTTGGGATTGACAACTCTAAATTTCATCTGCAATATACTTTGGAAAATTCGCTCGAATGAGTTGTGTGTTCCATGATGAATTTGATAGAAGGTCACTAACCTTCGATAGGGCAGCATTACCACACAACAGTTGGGGGATTGGGTCCTCTCAAAATGGGAGCCATTTGTCACGAAAGATGTTAATAGACTTGTCGTTTCCAATCTTCCAGTAAAGACCTGATTTGAGCACATCCATAGACCAATAAAGCGAACGCCACACATAAGAGGGATTATGTCCCAAAGGAGCTTCCAAAACATCCATATGCTTGAAATATCTAGCTTTTAGTACTCGAGCCACTAATAAGTTTGGATTGACGATTACTCTCCATATTTGCTTGGCCAACAACAAAGCTTTGTTAAATATTGCTAGTTTTGAAACCCCATTCCCCCCAAACATTTAGGCTTACAAAGAGTCTCCCAAGTGCACCAATGGATCTTTTCTTCTCCTTTTCAACACCCCACCAAAAATTAGCACATTCTCATTCAATTTCCGAACAGACAGACAAAGGAATACGGAAACATGACATCGCTTATGTTGGGATTGCTTGAAGCACGGCTTTCAAGAGAACCTCTTTCCCTCCTCCTGAAATAAATTTATTTCCCCACCCTTGAATTTTTTTGCTCACTTTTTCCACTAAATATTGAAATTGGACCCTTTTATATTTCATAGAGAAAGTTGCGAGACCAAGATAAAATTCATGGCTATGAACCACAGGGATAGTAAGAACTGTTTTGATATATTCTTGTGCTTCAGTGCTGGAATCGGACTAAATGAAAAAGCAGATTTATCAAAATTAATAATTTGGCCCAAAGCCCTCGCATAACAATCCAATAAAAATCAGATCGCCATGCACTCCTCTTTCTCGGCCCGGAAAAAAACCACACTGTCATATGCAAAAAAGAGATGGGAGATAGTTGGACATCCGGATGCAATTTTTACTCCATGGATAAATTGTTGTCTTTCAAAAGCCCCAATCATCGATGAAAGCCCGTGCGCACAAATAACAAAAAGATACGGGGAGAGGGGATCCCCTTGGCGAATCCCTCACTGGGGTTTAAGGGTCCCAAAAATTTGCTGGTTCAAACAGAATGAGAAAGACACTGATTTCACACACTTCAAAATTTTCTTGATCCAGACAGAGTGAAATCCCAGCTTTTCAAGCACTGCCTCCAAAAAATCCCATTCTACCCGATCATAGGCCTTTCTCATGTCTAACTTAAGTGCCGCATACCCCCTCTTTCCCTTTCGATGGTTTCGTATCTTGTGCATACTCTCAAAACCAAGAATAATATTGTCAGAGATAAGACGGCCAGGGACAAATGCGCTTTGAGATTCGCTTATTATTTGGGGTAACACTTTCTTGAATCTGTTAGCTAGAGTATTGGACACTATTTTATAGCTGAAATTACATAAGCTGATTGGTCTAAATTCTTGCATAATCAGGGGATTTTTTGTTTTTGGGACAAGGGTAATAATGGTTGCATTCCACTCATCAAATGAGGCTCCTTCATTAAGTACCTGGAGAACTGATTCAGTAACGGACTTTCCAATTATATCCCAATATTTTTGACAGAAAATTCCTGGAAAACCATTCGGACCGTCGCTCTTTCAGCTCTTAAATTGAAGACGGCCTTTCTGACTTCATCCACAGAGAAAGGTAGACACAAAAAATTATTCATGTTGTCGTCGACCTTAGGCTGAATACTTTCCAAAATGACCTGCATTTCCTCTCTGGGAGGATTGGAAGACTGGAAAAGGCTTTCAAAATAAGTTGTAATAATCTCTGTCATCCCTTTCCACTCCGAGCATAAGTCCCCATGATTGGACATTGGACCCTTGATGTTGTTCTGGATCCTACGAGCAGAAGCTTGAGCATGAAAATATTTCGTATTTAAATCTCCATTTTCTGACCATCGATTGCGACTTCGTTGTTTCCAGAAGTCCTCTTCTTGGAGCACCATTTTCTCAATGTCATCCTCTAATTCTTTCATATGCATATAAGATTCTTGCCATTTATTTTCTGTTTTTTGTGAATTCAACTTTTTCCTTTTTCCTTCTATTTTCTTAGACATTTTACAGAAATTATCCCCAGCCCATTTTTTCAAGAAAGAGCCACAACTCTTAATTCTTCTATGGAGAGGGCAATCTGTAGGGACTGACCACCAGCCTTCTTCAACTATCTTCTCAAAACCATCTTCGGTCGTCCAACATGTCTCGAATTTGAATTGGTTTTTCCGCACCTGGGCAGTTGAAGCCACTGAACTCAACTTGGGGCCAAGAATTAACTCAATAGGACGATAATCAGAGTTAAAGAATTCCAATGAGGTTGCATTTGCCGTTGGGTATAAGTTACGCCAAGCTTCATTGCAAACGAATCGATCCAATTTCTCAAAAATCAACTCTCTCGCCAAACTTTTACCAACCCAAGTAAAGAACTCCCCTCCACAATAAATATACCTAAGTTCGCAATCTTCGAGTGTCTCCCGCATTGCTCTCATATTAGAGAACTATTTCTATAACGACCCCCTTCTTTTCACTATCAAAGCAAATGTCGTTAAAGTCCCCCCCAACCAGCCAAGGGGTTCCGCCTAGCTCTTGATCCCACATCAGCTTCCAGAGTAGATCCCAGGAGAATTTACAAAGGTAGCATCTGGATTTCCATTGAAACCAGTGACCTCCGGGATTTTTCACCCTCAACAATAGCACAATCAATATGACCTTTAGAAAAAGACTTAATAGTTACATCCAGTGGCTTTCTCCAAAACAAAATAAGACCACCGCTTTTTCTGATACAGTTCACAAAAAAACCGCCCTCAAAACCCAACAAATTTTTCCAGTTCAGGCACGTATGTTCAGCCACCTTCGATTCACAAATAAAAAGAAGAGAATGTTTCCTTTCATGAATGAGGCGGCGCAGTTCCTAGAATGCTCGCGGGTTTCCTAGTCCCCGAGCATTCCAAACAATGCAACTCATTGCTCTCGGCGGGGTTGCCATGCAACCTCCGCCATTTCAGCAAAATTATCAAAAGTGTTAACATCTCCCATTTTAACTGCCCTCTTCGCATCCTGGTTTGGAAGATTTGCTAAAGCTCTCTTGCCAGCTAATTTTTCTTGACATTCCTCTTTTGGTTCACTCTGTGTGGATTTCCTAGTAGTGCTTCGGCTACCTTTCTGGGCCCTAGTTTTCCATTTTTTTGGACTTCGTCCAGTTGAGATGAAAGTCTTTATGCTCTCATTAGCAGTATCTCTGGAATCCCTCTGTTCTTGTGAGAAGTGTCAGTGTTACACTGCATCTCCCTTACAAGCACCTCTTCCTTATCAATTTTCATGGGAGATTGACCTTCTCCTTGTGCAACAGGCTTATTTGGCGTAATATGGCCAGATATAAGTGCTAAGCCATCCACATTTGAGGTAACTTCCTCGAAATCCGAGGCAAGTTTTCTCGGGGTCATATGATTCTCCGCAATTTCTTTATCTTTGGCTTCATCCTCGTTTTTGCTCCACGAATCAATTCTATTAGAGGTCGAAGACCCGGAAGGGGCCGGGCGCATAGGCAACCTTCCTTCTCCCCTAGTTTTCTTGCCACTGGAATAAGAAGCATCTTTAATCCATGGCCCAAATGATGGGTTATGTTTGTCATTCTCCTTTGATAGACAGTCTTTCAGTTGATGTCCAATGCACCCGCACCCATAGCAGAACTCCGACAATCTTTCGTAGACTAAAATGATAATGACTTCTTCCTTTTCTCTATCCACTTGAACACTAACACATTTTTTCAAGGGCATCGATAAATCAATTCTTACTCTCACCCTGGCATACTTCCCCCAGAAGTTACCTCCCTCTCCCTCGTCGATTTCAATGATCTAACCCACTTTACTCCCTATCGTTTCAAGAACTTTTCTGTTCATAAACGCAATTGGTAAATTGTGCAGTTGTACCCATATATCAATTTGATTGAAGATAACATCTCTGGGGTTTTGGAGACCTTTGATTTCTTGAAATAGCACCAGATTCCTGAAGAGATTCCACGGCCCCTCGGATAGAGTTCTACGTCTGTCAGTTTCTGACCTGTACTCCAGAATAAATGATTATCTCCTACCATTTCCACCTCGATTAGCTTGGAGAGTTGTAAAATTTTAGGCATTTGTTGTTTGCACATCTCTCTATTCACTGCTTTATTAGAGAAAATCTTAGCTAAGAGACACATCTGAACCCGATTAGCTTCCTTCTCCACTAATTCCCCATCTAAGAATACTTTATCATCCTCTTTCACCTTTGTTCGCTTCATTTCTTCCACTAGGCGAGATATCTCATCTGGATCCATGGTACTCAACCTACACTTCACTCGGCGAGCCGACTCCGTGAATGCACCTACCCCAGGATAGGAACCCTACTCCCACTGAACTTTCCTCAGTTATTTTAATTGACTGGTTGTATGACATCAAAAGACTAGTATTAAATAAATCGAATTATATATTAATTAATTAAATACCATTTTTGCCCCTAGCAGATATCAAGACATGTACAAGACAATGTTGGTGGAACCTCGAAATTTATTGTTCATAAGTGATTTCAAATTTGTTAAGTGTTTAAATTAATCGAAGTTTTATGTTTTAATTAATGTATAAATTTTAGAAGATGGAATTTTGAAAGGACTATCTGTATTTTAATAAATTAGTAACTATGGAGGTTTCTAGTACAAATTTGTTTGTTTAAGAACGAACTTGTTATCCAAATTGTTTTTATTTGACGACTTCTCATAAATTAGGGATAATTACAAAAAGCCCCCATGGTTTGGCTAGTTACCAAAAAACCAGGATATTTTTGAAAATTACAAAAAACCCTTGAGGTGTGATTGTGCCTTAAATTTAAGGGAGTTAATGTAATATTCTAATAAAAGTAAGGGAAGCTTTTGAATGTTTTTGCATATGAAGACGGATCAAACCTGAAAGGGGTTTTGCAATTTTTGAAAATCTCTGTTTTTTTTTTAAAAAAATTAGCCTGAACCTCAGGGGGTTTTCTGTAATTATCCCCATATATTATTTAAATAATCTCAAGTAATATCCATAGGGGGCGCTCATCAAAAAGTTAATAACTAAGGAGACAGGAATAGCTTGAGATTGTAAGTAGAGATTGAGTGTGAACTAACAAAACTTGCACCAAATTGAAAATGACAAACATAACACTACAATTATGCTCAAAAGACAAAATGAAAATCTCAGCGCAAAAAAGCACTGAAAATGTCATACAGAATCAAAGCAGTAGGAACATTTTATGGAGCACAAGCAATTACTAGTTTCAGTTTTCCACCAGTTGCTAATGCTTCTTGACAGAGGAAAAAAGAAACTAGTCAGGGCCTGGTATCAATTTATTTTTAGGGTATATTACAGAAATTTCCCCCGAAGTTTAACCAAATTACAAAATCTCCAGTGATCTTTCAATATTCCAAATATCCCCTTAAGGTGTTATAAACATCCCCTTGAAAACGTATTTGCTTAACAAATACCGTCTTCTTGAAGGTGCAACTTGTAAAATAGAAACAAACGTTAAAGGGGTATTTGCTAAGTTGAAAAATAGCTGGACTTATTTTGTAATTGGATTGAAACTCAAGGGTATTTTTTGTAATTAGACCCTTTATTTTTATGACAGCAGTATTTCTCTGCTACCACACATAGCAGCTACCAGTTTTCATTCTTCACTTCTGCCGCGATCAGTGATTCGCGATTGCGCCGCCCCATCTTTTGACGCGACTTTCGGCCTCAGCGGCCTGCAAAAAGAGAAACATACAAGTATATTTACAAATGAACATCACTTTTCACAGACTGGAGAAAGGCAACAAGACTGATAAAACACAGACCTCTTTGTCCCAGTTTCTGCTTGAAGTGATTACTATCAAGATAAGGGTCTGCAAACAAACTCCTCCAATCATCCCACCCCAAATTCCCTAAACAGGAGATCAAATAAATTAGTACAAGAAAAAGAAATCCACAAATAGTTTATGAGATATGTTAGTAAATGGGATAATTACAGAAAAACCCCTGAGTTCTGGGCTAATTACCAAAATATCCAAAGATGTTTCAAAATTTACAGAAAACCCCCTCAGGTTTGATTATGTCTTAAATTTGAGAGGCTAACTCTAATATTTCTATAAATATAAGAGGGGATTTTGAAATGTTTTTTGCTCATGAATGGATAAATGTAAGACAAAATCAAACCTCAATGGGTTTTCTGTAATTTTCAAAAACCTGTGGAGGTTTTTTTAATTACACCGAACCTGAGGTGTTTTTGTAATTAATCCTTAATAAGTTGTTCAAACTTATAAAACGCAAAATAAGTTGGATTTAGTTCTCAATAAAAAGGTTAGCTTGAATAAATTCAGAGAGTGAGTTTTACCATTGCACCAAAGTTAAATACGAAACCCAATAGTATCCCGAGTGGTAGTCCCACAATGTAATAACATCCAATGTTGATGTATGCCACAATAGATTGCCATCCAGCTCCCACGGCAACCCCTAACAAAACATAACCACAATGTAGTAGCTAGCCAATGGTTTTGTGCATTCAATTTACAATGTGATGTTGGGTTCTTACCAGATAAAACGGGTTGAAGGCCGTTTAGCAGAACCGTAAGCGCAAGCAGAATTGATAGTCGAGTAGTCTCTTTAGCTACTGCATCGCTGTTGGTAAAAAGGTACGGGAAAATATCTTTGGTAGCTAAAACAGCAGCCATACAAACTACCCCAATCAACACGGTTGTGATGGAAACTACTAACACCGAGAACTTTGCAGCTCTTGCATTGCCAGCTCCAAGTTCATTGGAGACTCTCACACTGGACATATTATCATGGTTACATGTCAACATGTCTTAACTTACAATAGGTGTGGAAAATCAATCGATCGGCTATTAAAACTTCGTTTTCGTTTTCGAATAGGCCATTAACCAAAACACATATAAGTGAATATTTGAAGGGAAAATTACTAATATTATCCCTGAGGTTTAACCTAATTACAGAAAACTCCAATTATGTTTCAAAATTACAAATACCCCCATAAGGTTTGTATTTACCGAACAAATAGTTCCCCCGAGGGTGCAATTTTGTAAAATAGAAACAAATGTTAATACGGGGTATTTCATATTTGTAATTTTGAAAGAAAACTAGGATTTTTTGGAATTAGTCTAAACTTCAGGGGTAGTTTTTGTAATTATCCTTGAAGTAATTAGAAAACTACTCCCATGGCACAAGACATTAAAGATTCACACATGCAAGGTGCTGGAAACTGGAAACATCACCTTATGGCAGCATTAAATCCAATTGATATCATTGCATCCCATCCATTAATATTCATGCTGCCAAAAAATGTAGGAAAACAGTTAATCCAACTGTCGTCTGCCATCCCATATATGATATATTTGGTGTTCTTTAATTAAACAGAACATAGAAAGTGAAAAATGGAAAGAAAAAAAGAAAACATACCAGATAGAAATAGCATCAACTGGTACCACAGGGTTATCCAAGTGACCTGCTATTACCACTATTGTCATCAAGTACCAAAACTCCAAGCTTCAATTCACACCAAGTTATAATAGCATAAGAATCAAGAAAAACAAACAATCTTAATCACGACTCGTAAACGAAGTCTTACCATAACATTATAGCAGAGGCCAAAGATAGCTTGACAAAGCCAAACAAGTCTTGAAATGCCAACCACGAGAATCCACTCCACGCACCATCCGATTTCGTATAGAAAATGTAAACCAATTGCAAAATTACAATGAGCCACCATGAGGTATTAAGAATAACTGCCGCCCCAACCAATCCCCACCCGAGTTTCAAAATTAGAAACCAGCTGAAGAATGCATGTAAAATCAGCACGAAAGCGGAAATCCAGGCCATCGCCATGAGTTTCCTCTGCGATTGCAAGAACTTCTGTATTGGGAAATTTACGGCGTATGCAAACATCTGTGGTATCATCCAAAGAGCAAATTTACCTGCAAGAAAATCAGTTGCTCAAATTCCTAACATTGTTTTTTACTAAAATATTCAAACACCAGCTAATACAGAAGCCTCGTGATTATTGGACTGATATCTACCCGCAGCATGAGAAATCTCAGCAGACTCCCCAAAGAACATAAGAATTGGAGGGGCAAAGATGTAAATGGGAAGCATCAAACAAGCTGTGACCAGCAAAATCACCCATGATCTTTGCATGTATATACCCAACATCCTGATTTGCCCTGCACCATATGCTTGCCCACATAATGTCTCCAATGCACTTCCCATTCCAAGCTGCATTTGTTTTTTCAATATTCAATAAATTAATGGACTTTGGAAAATTCTAGCATAAAATGGGTTTGGCAAAAACAAAGACCTGGTTTTGGCAAGAATTATACATTTGGAGCTAATTGGTCTTAACTATCAAAACCAAACTTTCAATTTGTTGGAAATTTAGAATGGAAAAATGAACACGAATGACTCCAAATCAACTGTGATGTCACACGGGGGTATTATAAAAAATCGCCAATGAAGTTGTTTGATTCAAAAAATGACTTTGATCAAACCTAGCAACTCTATTTTTGTAAAACCGATGATGCTTAGAATCCGAAAATAATAATATTGTTATATTCTACAAATGTTCAACTAGAATTCTATAAGTAAGTGACTCCTATTTCGAACTGGCGAGCATAATCTAAGGTCGGCAAAACATTTGCATCACAACTTATACTAAATAAATTATGAAAATGTCCAACACAATTAGTCCTGTTTATGTATGTAATATACACTCGAGTTTTATTTTTTTATTGAGTTTCAGTTTACTATGTCATTAAAACTCCAGATAAAACCTCTTTACCACTAGCTATAATCCATACAATACAAACTGGTTTATTGCCAGTGGAAGTGAAATCTTGTGCTGGCAAAGGAAAAAAGATAGCATTTTTACCATGACCCCAAAAGCAAGACCAGCAATAACAGAGTTCTCAACAGAGACAGCAGCTAGCTCAAGTTCCCCAACTTGACCTGCGAAAGTTTGAGTGAGTGCACCTAAAGAATACTGAAATATGTATGTCAATATCGCCGGCCCAGAAAGTCCCCATAGCGTTTTCGATTCTGCACCAAACTCTTTGATGAAACTCGCTTTTCGGTGCTCGCGCTTTTCAAGAAGCGCTTCATTCGTGCCGGCATCCATGGCCACTCAAGCACCGGGCGGAAAAGGAAAAATGAAACAAGGAGCTATAGAAAAAATAAGTTTGGGGACTCGTTTGGACAAGACAAGTAAACCGATTGGACTAGTAATACGCAGAGACGTGTGAGACAATTGTTGCAGCAAAATCGTGATACCTTTTATAAACATGTCGTTTTCACTGCAGATGGAACACTTCAAGAATTTCACATAAAACAAAAAAAACTTAATGCTTATAAATGTACAGTGCATGAGTTTTCTTAGTCAATTGTTAATTGATTTGGGTTTTTGAACAAGATTTTTGGGTGGTGATTGAATTGTTGAACAGATTGAACGGTGGTTTGATTTCTTTTCCAAAAAACAATTTTTTTTTCAGTTTTTTTTTTTTTCTATGTGTTTAAAAAATGGCTCTGATTTGACTAACTAATGGAAATTAAAGGTAAGAATTCATTATTCTAAAAAAGGCTAGGGCGCTAGGTTGGCGGCAGACTGGTGATTAGCGCCAAGACAGGATTAAGCAGTATTTGAGCAGAGTTAGACGGGGTCTAGTCGGAAGAATAATATAGGCGGACAAGAGTAGCCTAGTCTAGTCTAGTCTAGGTACGGGGATTAATCGGAGATGGAGATTTTTATAACAATGGGTAAGATAGTTTTGTTTTCCTTTAAAAAAAAAAAGAAAAACAAATATTTTTACGCTATTATTATTAAAAGTCATGGTTTAGAAAGTCTTTAACATTATTACTTTGAATTTTAAAAATGAAAAAGTTTTTTAGATTGTTGTAAAAATATGTATGAATATTAAATTCAGTACACGTCAAGTTAGTAGGTTGGATTGAGCTAAGTTGGTAAGTGATAAATGTTATTTATGGAATTGATGCGCCACATGAAGTTGGGAGCAAATCCGAGTTTACATCACTACTACAGAAATGAGATTTTACAACGGAAATTGACATCGGTTTTTAACCAACCGATGTTAAAAAAACGTGGTGGCATAATTGTAAATTTTTAGAAATATCTACATCGGTTTTACATATAACCAATGTAACAAAAGAGATGGTGTGGCATAATAGTAATTTTAAGGGATGTTTACATCTGTTAAAGTGGGGACCGATGTAAACATATATTCTATATACGGGCCGATCTAAAGTCCTCCAGAATCTCATTACTCCTCACTAGCTCTTCTCCCTGATAGCGTTTGTACCCGCACCAAAACCCTAGCACTCTTCAACCAGGCGTCTGGCTCTAATCAACTTATTAATCAGGATTTTGGATCTCACCCAACTTCAAACCCTAAACCTATTCTCTGTTTCTCCCGCATCGCCTGCGGATCGAGCTCTAGCAGCGTCTTAGCCCTCGACAGTTGATTTCTCAAAAGTTAGCGCCTCTTTCGGGAAGGATAAGAGTGAAGTGATGGGTAAGGAGGGGTTATCCTTATCGGTGGCGGTGTCGATGTGGGGAAACTCGTATTCGACTTTTGCGTCGACGATTACCGGCGAAGGCAGTTTGTCAAACCAAAAAACTGGATCGGCGTCAATGTTTCTAGCGCCAGCCATCTCCTCTCGTAAGTCGCCGTCTGGGAAGAGGTGCCGTGAGCATGACTGTTCTGATAATATCTCCGGCAAAACCTCCGGTTATTCCCGCTGCCACTGCAAAATAGGCAATTAATTCAGAAAATCGCCTCAAATTTTCTTTGTTCCTAAAGATTAATCTCATTTCAGTAATAAGAACGATCTGATACATGCCCTCAGGTTGCTTGTACCCATCATTTTGTTCGATTGAGTGGTTGAATTTTTTAAGTTTGATCTTTTTCCGTTTTGGGGTCTAAACTTAAGGTTCATTATAATGTGTAGAGGTATAAAAGTGCGTTGCATATGAATGGTGCTTAGTTTCGGTATGATGTCTCTGTAATTTAAGTAAATTGTGGTTTATTACAACAATTTTATTATTTGTTTGTTGGGGGCATGCTGCTCTATGTCGTGTTCTTATTGTGTATTCTTTCCGAGATTTTGATGTTGGTTATCGTCAGGTACATTACCTTTAAGTATTCAGAAAAAAAAATATTATTTTCTCAATTTCTATTTCAAATATGTTAGTTTGGTCAAGTTTCTTAAAAGAAATCTGGTGCAGGGTTTAAATTATGTTGCAACATTGTTATTGCTTCTCATTTGGAAGCTTTGGAGTTTGATGTTTCTCTTGTTTGCCTTTGAGTGGTTTATATGCCTATTTTCTAAAAGCTTGCCTTGAGGTTAATTAATACATATATACTTGCTTCTCATTATTTAATTATAGCATACCTTGATCGGAGTAGTTGGAATGGTTATCGAGAAATTTACTATCATTAGAATTTGAATGTTACCCTCGTTCTACTTTTTTGTTGCAATGAATGTGTTCTCCATCGGTAGTTCTCAAACATGGTCCAAAGAATAACATAAATTTTTTTCGCTTTTGGAAATTTCATTGCACATCGCTTGAAGCAAGAGGGAACATATCGCCAGGACTCGAATGATGTCTACGACTTTCCGGTTAGCCATTTTCTCGGTGTCCCGAGATACTATGAATACTCTCATGTCATGGGGTTAGAAGATATAAAGACAATTACTGTGGGGCACAGTAGGAATATATTCATATTTAAACTTCCAGGCATTGTATCAGAAAATGTTACTTCTTAAAGCAAACCAAAAATCAGTGCATCACAACCCACTGGATATCTCTAGTTAGTCATTGATCCTTGTTTTTAATCGTAGGGGGTTGGTTAGTTTGCTCATATGCGGAAACATATTCTCAATCCGGATGGTCTTCTCTCGGGGTCAGGCGGCGAATCAGACAAGTAAATGTACTCTATATTATGTAATGAACTGTTAATTTCTGTTTTCTTCATGGATGATTGATTGCTTAAATTTGCAAATGATAAGCTTCCAGTGTGTGCTTTTTCCCATGATGTTATTTCTTTCATTATCCTATCCTATCTTGTTGAGAGCATAAGAGTTTCAGTTCCTGCTATTTGGATTACTACAATATTGTGGCATTGAGTTGATTAGTTACTGCATGATTCTCTCTTCTTGGGTATATTCAAATGACTATTATTGTTATACTTAATTAATCTTAAACTAGAGGCTCAGAATGTATAACCTGAGAAGGAAAACAATCGCCTCTAATTGTATTATAATTTCTTATTATTCAAGAAGGGGATAAGCGAAGTAGATGCAGAGAAAGCGATAAAACTGGTGTTCAATAATGGAGACGATGAAGATCAAGATTCATGAATTTCTATATCGAATAGGAATTGCTGAAGATTCTTGAAAATTCCTCCTTTACTCGAATGTTATTTTCTCTTCACTCACCTTGACGGTGCACTTGTCTTTTTTCTTGTCTTCCTGGTACATGGGAACATTTGGTTGGATGTTTAACTACTGGTTATGTTTATGCTATAATTTTAAGTGTTGCCAGCTTTTTGTGGAGCAATAGTCCTATAGATATAAGGTTCATCTTATCTTGAAAAAGAATAAAATAACTTGGAGGAGCTATTTCTGCTTCTGCATTAGAGAATGCAAAGTTCAACTGCTTCTGCAATCGCTTCTAGATACCCCAGGCTTTCTTTGCCTGCATCCTCTCTCCCACACATGAACTCGCCATTCAAATTGCCGAGCAGTTTGAAGCCTTGAGGTCGGGAATTGGTGTCAAATGTGCAGTGGTAAAATAATATAACTGAAATCTCTCTTTTAGTTACTATGAGTGTTTTCTTTAGTTAATTGTATTGCCCGAAATTTTTCTTTTGCAGCTTGTGGGAGGGGTGGACCAAGTACAACAGAGCAGATTACAACATAGTGAAGATATTTGAACAAGTTTAGCTCATTTTGTTTCTTTCGTTATTTCGGTTGTTTTAGTGTCATGAGCTCTATGCTGCCATGAAAAAGATTGTATAGCAGCCTTAGTTTTGCTTTGCGTAACCATGCGTTGTTTCTTAGTGCCTATGATTGTGTTTCTGGCTAATTTTAGTACCTTTGATTTGATCTGTACGAGCGTATTGGTCGTGCTAGCTTATTTTGTTGCTTGCTAACTTTGTGATTAGTGTGTATACTGTAAAAAGGTAACTTCTTTAACAAATGATGGTTAAAATGAACAGGTTGAAGTTGAATTCGATTTTATTTGTATTTATGCAAATGTTTACATGCTAAAGGAAACTAGATCAGTTAACATTAGTATTTTAGTTGAATCTTTTGTAATTACCTCAACTATATATTTTTTGTAATGAACTAGAAATAAGAATTTAGGCCACTTTGATTAAAACACTAATTTCAATGTTCATACAATTTAAAAGTGGCAGGGTGACAACTACTTAAACTCTACAAGAAACTTCTCTGTATCAATTTCCTTTGTTTTTTCATCATCGCTGCATATGTAGTTTCGTGTTAATTGAATTGTGACAAGGACAATGCTGGAAAACATTTCAGGGTACGTAGTAAGTAGTTGATTGGGTCCCTTTTATCTTTTAAATTAAATAAGAAGAAACATATATATGAAACCTCTCCAACAAATGGTTCGACATTAGCAACTAAATTAGTTGTTTAATACATCAACAGACACTCTAAAAACATTAAACAAACACAATTTACTTTGATATATCAAGACTTTGCAGTTGCTTCCTTAGATACCCCTCATTCTCATATTCACAAAGCTGATGACTACGTAGGAGTAAGAATTGTGCAGTTGTTTAAGGTTGAGTATTTTTAAATTATGGTTCTTATATTAGTTGATTGTTCTTATAAATGTTGATATTTTTTGGATTTTCTTGTAGGTTAATTTATAAAGAAGAATCCAAACTACCAAGTTGGCATATGGAATTTTGAAGCAACCAAGTAATCTTGTATTGATCACCTTGTTTATTGTGTTGAAAGGATTTTATATATTGTATTGTAAACATGATAATCCGTTTTGTTGTTATATGATTGACTTAATATTGCAATTTGTTGTAATGTTAGTAAATGGTGTTTTTGTTTAATTGTTGTCGTAATGTTGGTATATAGTATTTTGGTTTATTACTATCGTATTGTAGTTGTCGGGTTGGGACGGCGTATTGTTTTAATAATTATATATAGGTCTTTGGCGGGCGTATTGTATTGTAAAAATCTGAAAAAAGAAAATTGAGGTTGGGTTTCATTTAATGAAGCAGGTTTTTTTTAAAAAAAAGAAAATATTACATCGGTTATAGAACAAACCGATGTAAAATATTGATATTTACATCGGTTATTATGTTAACCAATGTAATCTGTCGGTTTACATCGGTTGTCTAACCAACCGATGTAACTAGTCCATTTGGTTGTCCACGTAACCGGTGTAAAGGGTCCATATGTTACATCGGTTGTATCATAACCGATGTAGGAAAATATATTCTACATCGGTTCTGTAACCGATGTAAAAAAACCCCAGTTGGATTCTACATCGGTTTCAGAACCGATGTAGAATGTGCCCCAGAACCAAAGTAAAAAGAATGTTTTGTAGGTTGGCGGCAGACTGGTGATTAGCGTCTAGACAGGATTAAGCAGTACTTGAGCAGAGTTAGACGGGCCTAATCGGAAGAATAACATAGGCGGACAAGAGTAGCCTAGTCTAGCTACGGGGATTAATCGGAGATGGGGATTTTTATAACAATGGGTTAGATAGTTTTGTTTTTCTTTAATAAAAGAAAACCAATTATATTTACGCTATTATTATTAAAAGTCATGGTTTAGAAAGTCTTTAACATTATTACTTTGAATTTTAAAAATGAAAAAGTTTTTTAGATTGTTGTAAACATATGTATGAATATTAAATTCAGTACACGTCAAGTTAGTAGGTTGGATTGAGCTAAGTTGGTCAGTGATAAATGTTATTTATGGAATTGATGCGCCACAGGAAGTTGGGAGCAAATCCGAGTTTACATCATACTTAAAAGTCTACAACATAAATTTTTGATTTCATGCAGAAATAATTAAACATTAATTCCATATGGTCCCATATGGTCCCAGGGATCTAACGAAGATAGAATAACATTAATGCTTTGTTTGGTTATTTATAGAAAATATAGTTTATTTTCTTTGATTATTTCATTAAGCAATACAGTTCACTTTTGACCATTTTTAATATTCGCAAGGCATAACATAAAAGTTATATACTATCTTTTTCAAAACCATAAATACACTCGGCTACATAGGTTTAAAATTATATTTTAACTTTAAAAAATAAGCCTCCAAAACTTTTAATTAATCAAATAGGAAAAATTGATCAATTTCCTTTTACAATTCTTTATTGGCACACATTATTATTTTCATGTAGAAGCCAAAAGTAACTTGTATGGATGTATTTTCAAGTCAATTTCCAGTTTATAGTGTTGGAATATGAATTTTCAGACTTTATTGATTTTCGTGTGAGAATTGAGAATATCTTTGTTTGTTGTCTGAGTTTCTGGTATATATGGTGTGTATTTGGAAATCAAAATTTTGATTATATATATTTTTTGAAGTATATTTTTAACTTATATTTGCGTAATTATAGTGAAAATTTGTTTGATTATAGTTTTTGAAGTTTGTTCAACATAAATTTACATGATTGTGGTGAAAATTTAGTTGGTTGTGCTTCCAAAAGAATATTTCCATAATTAAGTGCAAATTGAAAATGACTTTATGTATTAAGAACTTTCTTAAACAAATGTAAACTCAATTTCTTAAATAGTTGGAAAATGAAAAATTGTTTTTGAAAACATATTCATATATGGACAACTTCTTACTGAAAAATGAAAACCATATGGTTCTTATCCACATATCCATCCAAAGTGAAGTTGTTCCGCAACCAAATAAAACAGTCAACATAATTTTAAGTTAGTGGGACAAATAATAAAGCATATCGTTTGTTTGTTTCCTTCATATGCGTTTCACATACACCGATTGATTGGCCAATAATGATATATGCTGATAGAATTTATTCAGCTCACCCGAGTTAAGGTAATCTAAGTTAAGGTATTTCGGATAGTTAAGGTATTTGACTTTAATCCGAAGTCCATTCCACGAGGAGGGAACTAGCATGTAACACATAATCAGGTTTAGAGGGTTCCAAAGGTATCCCGGCAAGCAGTTCTCTCCGATGCCTAAATCAACACAAAGGAGAAGAAAAATCCACAGACGAAAAGTAACCAAAGAAGAAATGTGCTTAATGAAAAATAATGAATGAGAGATTATTTATACCTTGAACCGTGGGCCGCAAGAGACGGATATAACGAATTAGGCCTCTAGGGCCTAGTATTTTGGGTTGAGTGTCTCGTGGGGCTTTAGAACATCTCCAATAGTCAACTTTATTTTTGTGTGTGTTTACACTATTTTAGATGAAAATTTAGAGGAATTCAAGATTCAACTCCAACAGTTAACTCTATATTTCACTCTAAATTGGAATATTCAATTGTTATTCTTTGTTATATTGAATTAATATATTTATATATTTATACATTAATGTTTAATATTTAGTTTTTCTAATATAATTAAATACAATTATAATTTGCATTATTAGTTAATTTGAAAAGTTATATATAAATCCTTAAAAGGTAATAAAATTAATTTGAACATAAAATGAACATTCCATAATAGATTAACAAAAGCATAAATTGCATGATTTCTGGATTAATTTTCTAAATAATAAACAAGAAATCATTTCCTAAAAAAAGAAAAAAGAGAGAGAAATAATAAGTTCACAATTTAAAAAATAAAAAATATATATAAAATAAAAAAAAATAGCCTTGGAACAGTCCCGCTACATGTAGCGGGGGACTGTTCACTTCTTCTAAACTGGCGTGAGAAATACAGTTGTATTGGAGAGAATTTCTCCTTCAAAATAGAGGATTATGCTATTTTAAAGGATTGCTGGAGATGCTCTTATGCGATAAGTTGGGTCTCTTGGACCTTATCTATTGACTGTGATGTTCAATTAATAATGATAACCGAAAATGGCTTTAAAAGAGACGATTTTACCCTAAATAAGTCGGGGTCTCTTGGACCTTATCTATTGACTTGACTCAATTAATAATGGCAAAAACTTGTGTGAGACGATTTTACGGATCTAAATCCGTGAGATGGATTCATGCCCAAATCCGTGTGGCAATTTTTAAAATTAAACAGTGGCAATTTTGTAAATTTATTACTTCTTTGGCTGACGGGCCGGCCGTTAAAATAAGGGATGTGTTACTTTTTCGTCCCTCTGAATAAGTCCGGAGATTCTCCATTGTACTTGTACATGATGCTTCTACTCCATTGAACCCTGTCGAAACCGCCCACGCTAAAAGAAACAACAGCAGTAACAAGTTCCTTCATAAGATAGGTGAAGCACAAAGATTCAGTACTACCGATTCATATTTATTTACATCAGTTTACCATAATTAGTCAGCATTCTTTTATATTTTAATATAAAATTAAATTTACTGTTGAAAACAAAATCATTTTGTTTCTTCAAATTATCAATAGTATTCAAAATAGATATATTTTCAATAAGAAGCTAATTCAAATATTAAATTCAATATATTAACTAATATATATAAAACCTCAATTCCCCATTTTCTCATCCATTTCTCGTTTCTGAATCGGAAAAAAAATGTCAGTCGGGGAGCTCGCTTGCACTTACGCAGCCTTGATTCTTCACGACGATGGCATCGCCGTCACGGCGGAGAAAATCGCGACGCTTGTGAAGGCGGCGAATTTGACCGTGGAGTCTTATTGGCCGAGCCTTTTTGCTAAGCTTTGCGAGAAGAAGAATATTGAGGATCTGATCGTGAACGTCGGCGCTGGTGGTGGAGGCGCCGCCGTCGCAGTTGCTGCTCCTGCCGGCGGTGCTGGTGGTGGTGCCGCTGCCCCTGCTGCAGAGGAGAAGAAGGAGGAGCCTAAGGAGGAAAGTGACGATGACATGGGGTTCAGCTTGTTCGATTAAGAAGTGTTATTAGGATGTTCGTCTAATTCCAACTACAATTAGATCCTTACAATTAGTGATTATGTTTTTATTTTTTATAAATGTTACTGCACTAGCCTCTTATGAAAGTTGCAGTAATTCATTTTTGAGTATTTTGAAGGATTATATTCATGTTGTCGACTTTCATGTTCTAAAAAAAAAAAAAAAAAAAACTAATATATATAAAACACCTATATAGAATTTTAAGTTTTAAAAATTATTTATTATTTCCTTTAAAATTGTTACTTTTTACTTAATTTTTTTACTTACTATTCAAAAAGTATTACTTTTTAATAGACAAGTATTACTTACTATATTCTTTAAAATTATATAATATTCCTTCAAAAATAATACTATTTACTTTTTTTTCCAGGAAAACTATTACTATTTACTTGAAACATTGTGCTTTTTACTTCAAAAAATTGTTACTTACTAATCCCTTTAGAAGTTTTTTACTTGAAAAGTATCATTTTTTACTTTAAAATTATCGTTTTTATTATAAAAGTATTACTTATTACATCTTTTAAAATTGTACATTATTTCTTTTAAAACTATCACTTTTTACTCGAACAGTAATACATTTTTAAAAAAAAAAATTCACTGACTAATTCCTTTAGAAGTATTAATATTTACTAAAAAAGTATCGATTGTTACATGAAAAGTATTACTTTTTATTGTAAAAGATTGTTTATTGGCAAAGACTTGTGTAAGACGGTCACACGGTGCGACGAGTGATACTTTTAATATAAGAAATGATATTTTTAGTATAGAAAGTGATACCTTGTCTTTTAGAAGTAATATTTACTTGAAAAGTACAATTTTTTAGTATTGTTTTTATTATAAAAGTATTACTTACTACATCTTTTAAAATTGTATATAATTTCTTTTAAAACTATTACATTTTACTCAAAAAGTATACATTTTTAAAAAAATATCACTGACTAATTCCTTTAGAAGTATTAATGTTTACTAAAAAAGTATCGGTTTTTACATGAAATATATTACTTTTTATTGTTAAAGTATTGTTTATTGGCAAAGACTTGTGTAAGACGGTCACACGTTGCGACGAGTGATACTTTTAATATAAGAAATGATATTTTTAGTGTAAAAAGTGATACATTGTCTAAATACACTAAATATTAGCGTATTCAGACAAGGTATCACTTTTTACACTAAAAGTATCACTTTTTACACTAAAAGTGCAATCCGTCGCACCGTGCGACCGTATTACAAGAGATTTATTATATCTTTTAAAATTATATAATATTCCCTTTAAAACTATTTTCTTTTTACTTGAAAAGTAATACCTTTTATTTAAAAATTATTACTTACTAATCCATTTAGAAGTATTAATGTTTATGTGAAAAGTATCGTTTTTACTCGAAAAGTATTACTTTTTATTGTAAAAGTATTACTTATTGTATCTCTTAAAATTATACACTATTTTCTTTTATATTTGTTACTTTTTACTTGAAAAGTAATACTATTTAAATAGGTATTAAATTTTACACTTAGTACTACGCCTTTTTTTTTTTTTTTTTTTTTTTTTGGCTAATAAACTGCCAAAGTGCTATAATACACCCTTTAATTAACTTCAATCCGAAGGACTAAGTGCAGAATCTGAATGTACATAAATTGTACAGCAAGTCTCACAATCTTCAAACACTACACTCATGACCATGTACTTAAATCCGAACCACTTAATATTGCACACAAAGGCATGCCATCAAGTTCTGTTACTTCTGTAACAACAAATTGGGATTAATATTTTTTTTTATTTTTTCTTTCAAAAAAAGCCAAAAACACAAAACAGGGATTGAAACAGAGCAAACAACACAAATGAGACATGGTTGTGTTGGTATTCAAGCAAGAAAACACATCCTTAGATCGGCGTGTCCAACTGTCACATGGAATGAAATATGGATGGCCAAGCATCAGTAGCCCAAATAGTATTCTTAGTTCAGAGTGCAGATCTTGTCCGCATGGAGAACTTTCGTGAATTGGCTCACACAAGCGCACTTTTAGCGAATATTTGGTCTATAAACTGAGCAGGAGGAAGCACTACTGTATTTTCTATTTTTTATTTTTCTTTGGGGTTGGGTTGAGCTTGGATTTTAGTTTAGGTTCAGTATTTAGTTTGAGTTTGGTTGTTGGAGCTCCGTCTCACAAGAGACTCACTCATTAATAATTTTCATGGACTAATAATTAATTAAATAAAAATAAATAAAAACCAATTTTACCCCCCCCCCCCCAACAATACATAAATGAACCAGTGCCAATGACAAGCATTTCAATGGACGATAGTCGATAAGTCCAAGTTTTACAATTTTGTGCAAATATATAAAATATAAAATTGATTGTAGAAAGTCAAAAATATTAAAAAAAAACAAACACTAGAAACATAATATCAAGGGTTATTTTTAAAGTTGTCACTTATAATTAAGTATGTGTATGTGTATGCATTATATTTAATTTAATCAATTCATAATCTATATTTAACAAAATAGAGTTAATAAAATCAATTTGAACAAATAACGTAAAAAATAAAAAAAATGGGTGCAAACAGTGTTACATTGTTTTTGTTAGAAAAACAGCGTTTCTAACGCTGTTATTACGAAATAATTTTTTTAAAGCTCTGTTTTCAAAATCATCAATTTTTTTTTAATTTTAATTCTGAAAACTGGTATTGAATCTCTATTTTGGCTCGAAAACAAAGTCTGCTTTTTGAGCAAGCAATGGATTACTTTTAAAATTGTGTCATCGGCTTCTAGGATTTATTATGTAACCGGGTGTAACGAAGTTCATTTTTATATTACGAAAAATTGTGTATGCATTTTTTAATTTTTACAAAACAATATCCTAAAATTAAAAAATAGAAAAATAATTTGTGAAAATAGAGATTCAATACTTGTTTTCAAAATTAAAATTAAAAAAATGCTGATTTTGAAAACAGAGCTTTAAGCTCTGTTTTTAAACTAATTAGAAAAAAAATATTTCGTGAAAACAGCATTTTCTGGCAGAAAACAGTGAAACAATTTCACCCATTTTTTCAATTTTTTATTTTTTTACGTTATTTGTTCAAATTGATTTTAAATTAACCATATTTTGTTAAATTAGCCCAAAATTATCATGGGAACTATCAAGAGACATATGAAAATAGAATCTAAATCGGAGACATAGCTTAAATGTGTAATACACAGATTGATACATTTGAATCCATATCGACGCATGTACTTATTAGTTGATTCTTTTCTCTAAGATGGTGAAGAAGAGATGAGTGATCGATTAATTTGACTTGGGGACTATAATCTTAAAAAGAGCTTTGTATATATTAGGTCGATTAAGAGCCCATCAAGACTAATTGATTAAGAGAGTGACAAATTATAAATGCAAACCAAATTAACTGAATCACTCAAATCAATGAAAGATCGATGGAACAGTTGAAAAAAAATGTGAAAAAACATGAGGGTGATCTCAGTGACAAAAAATGTGAAAAACATGAGGGTGATCTTGGTGCCGTTTTTTGGTTGCTTGCACTAATTCCAAATTGAATTGCCACCGTGCATTTTTTATAGAAAAACCAAACTGTCTAAAGATTGCAATTTTATTAAGTAAAATCAAATGTACAGTTTTAAACCATTACGGATGGTTAGGTCGTCTTCGATAATGGTTCGAATATCGTTACGTAAAAAACAAAAAGTTTCAGAATGTAAATACGAAAAATCACTTAAAAAAACAGTTTACTATGCCTATATATATAGAAGATACAACTGGAAAAAATGCACAAACGTTCTTACTTTGTAAATATGCAAACATAATAAAGTATATATAAATATATAAACAATATATACTCACAAAGACAAATAAATATACTCATTCATATACCTGAAACCTACAATGAAAAAATAAATAATTGAAACATAATTAGGAAAAAAAAGCTTTAAAAAATTAAATAAACCAATACTTCTAAAAGAAAAACAATGTTAATTTTTTAAAATTAAACATACATGCTCAATCATCACAAACTTGAGCTAAGTTAATAAGCGCTTAAAGAAATTTAAATTTATAATACAATTTAATAGTTATTAAAATAGATAATTATTAATAAAATTTACTATACATATATAAGTTGCACTGTTCAATTTATTTTCACACCAAATCACCACGGAACCAAATAAGCCGGTGCGGTTTTAAGAGTCCAAATCTCATGTTCTATAATTGTACATATATCATTAATCCAATGCAGTTGAATAATAAGCTGAAAGAAAAAGTGGAGCAAGAAATCTCAATCCCGATTTTAATTGAGCTTCTTGTACAATTATTTATAAAACATAATTGGTATCGTGCGATGTGAATGGTTTAGGTGGTTTACAAATTTTGTTGGGCAAAAACTTAGGCCGTACACGAAAAAGAAAATCTTTGAATGTAAAAATAACACTTTTAGCTAAAAAATAATATCTTGTCTGAATATACATTTTAGTTGTTCAGACGATTATCCTAAAAGTATTAATTTTTATTTCCATCGAATAGTGCAATCGTCACACAAGAAACCTACTCTTTTTGTTACCACCCCTGAAAAAATAGAGGATACCTATACTATATATATACACATATCAATGCAATAAATAAAATTCAAAGAGAAATATACCGTACAATTTTATGTAAATAATACAATATATATATATATATATATATAGAGAGAGAGAGAGAGAGAGAGAGAGAGAGAGAGAAGTTAAAAAAAAATACTTACAAGAGAAAGTAAAAAAAAACAAAATTGAATATAGAGATCAAATGAAAACCAAAGAAGTTGTTGTAGAAGAAAAGAAAAACCAAATAATTGATAAAAACGCCAAAAGTCACAACACAAAAAAGATAGTTGAACCAAATTAGCACCACCAAGAAGTCAGCCAAATGTACCGATTTTCATCAGTTTGCAAGTTCGGTTTCTTGCCAACCGTTTCAGTTACAAAACCGAAACCATGGCCAACCATTTCAGTTAAAAAATCAAACTACCGCTATGACCACTATCGGGTTAAACTGGTAACCCGAATTTCAGAAACGACATGAAATACTGAATGAAACATCAACAAATACACTATCATCATTATATTTGATCTAATATCCAATCGCACTTCCAGAATTCATTCTTATTTTCCAAACAACTTTTTCACACTATTATCTAAGAAATAGAAAGTAGCGGAACGAAAGACCAAACCATCATTACACCTGTGGTCTCTCCTTTACGTTGAACATCCGAAAGCTCATGCCAAGATGAAGAAATCCATGAACTGCAGTCCCATAATTATAAAATTTTCAAAAACCTATGGGTCAAGGTAAACGATTTCAGCAAAGGTCGAAGCTCGTCGAAAGCGGAGTAACTCCTTCACCAACTCCCATCCGCTATCCATTGATGCGGGCTTCACAGTCATTCTTTCAAGAACGGGCGTATTTGCAAGCAAGAAATTGATAAAATTCAGTTCTTGCATTATGCCAGAGATTCCAACAATCTTAATAAACCGTAGTCGATTAAACGGAAAGCTCCGAAAATTCTCCACAATGCTGGGAGATGTTCTAGCAGTAGATTGTTCCTCCGCACGAGCCTGTACAAAGATAAGAATTTCAATGTTGTGAAATATTGAGGGAATGTTTGGATTTGTTTTAGGCAATTCGGTAAAGTGTTTTAGAGGATGTATTCCAGACAAAATATATTAAAAAATGTAATGAATTTCAAGGGATATTTATTGAACAACAATATGTACGTTTGATTTTATCTTGGAAAATGAAAATAAACCCAAGCATCACTAAAATATATCTGGTCCTTGATTTTGGCAAGGAAATGTATTTATCAGTTGTGACTTTGACTTTTATTTTATGACAAATTACACAAAACTATCATTGAGATTCATTCTAATTATAGAAGAATCCAATTAGCTTTCAAAATTACACACACTTCTCTATGACTAACGGAAGTCTGATCAAACTAATGAAACTTGTAGAAAGGTGAAACTACCACTGAGAAAATCTAAAAAGAAAAAAGCTTAAATTCAAAAAAGAATGTAAAGAGACAACTTTGTCCCTGAGTCAAAATAAATTTGAGCCCTTCAACTCATCAACTTTGAATTGTTGATCCACAATTTTGTACAAATTAAAATTGAAAATATGTAAATATATATATATACACACATATATACATATACATACATATAGACAGAGGAAAAGGGGGTTGCAAGCACGTGTTGGGTTGGGGGTGGAGATGGGGTTAGATCGAGGGAGGTTCGGGGGAGGGATGGGTACTTTTCTATTTTAATACTAAAATTATGGTAGCGATTGCTTACGGAAATTTTTTATTTTCTTTCAGCTAGAGAAATATTTTTTACCCCAAAATATGAATGCTTATGAAAATTTTCAAAAATACACTATTCATTAACTTTCATTTTTTTCTCCCACCAATTATTTCTACCCATTTTTCAAAAAATCCATCAAATCATCAATCATTATTACACATCCTCCCACAAATTTCACCATTTATCCACTCACACATTTCTAACTACCAATCATATTCAATCATTATTTTACTCTTTTATATCAAATCAACTTTCATCATTACTTTTTCATCTCATATCCAATCACAATCTCAAAATTCATCTTTTTTCTTCCCAATTTTTTTTTACCACTATTCTCTAGCAAAAGGAAAATTTTCAAAATGAAAACATATCGAATCGCTACCTATGTTTTGCAATATACCCCTTTTTCTTCATTTTTAATTTTGTTGCATGCTTTACCAAATATAAGTCATTAATATTTAAATTTATTTAGTCTATGATATATAATATGAGCAAACTTTATACTTTCGGCTCCACTCAAATTACTAATATATATACAATAGAAATCATAAAAATAATTAAAGGAAGTTTTGAACAATAAATAAGTATATTTGACAAAAAATAAATAAAAAAAAAATACTGAAAAATATGGAAAGTGAATTGAAACGTTGCTCAAAATGTGATAATTAACGAATATAAAAATGATAACAATTAAATCCTTATAAAATGTAAAATATGACAAATAGCCTCAAGGCATTTTTATCGCAGACATCTACAGGGACAGACCTATTTATATTGGGAGGGGGGCCCTGGCCCCCCCAACATTTTTAGTTTTTCATGTTTATATATAAACTTTGGGCTTAATTCAAATTATTTATTCTTGCTTTTCAAAAAAAAAAAATCCAACTAATTTCTTTTATTTGATTTAGTAATTGTTGATTAACCAATTAGAAATTAATATGATGATCAATGAAATCTTATCCAAGCCCTCATTAGTATTAATCATTTTATTTTTATTTTAATAGGTTATTGATTAGATATTAAAATTAAAGTGATTTTAGGTGAAACCTATGATTTACCTAGACTATATTTATTCCTTCTTTTTTTTTTTTTTTGTAGATGAAGACACAAAAAATCAACGTTTTTTCATAGACTTTTGCTAGTATATATTGATATGATTTCTGTGATAAGCAAGAGAGACATTATAATTTTTAGTATATTAGGATTGTATTTATATATTTTGGGATATTTAACGATGAGTATTAACATTGTATTTGATACAAATATATAATATATTTTGAATTTTTTATTATATGAAGTAAATATTTTATCTTCCGACTACGTACTGGCCCCCCTCAGTGTCCAACCCTGGTTCCGCCCCTAGACATCTGTGAAAACTACTGCATGGGAAGATTTGACTTCCCACATTAACTTTTTTAGGATGGAGCAATTACTGTCGGGTCAATAGGCTGGTGCAAAATGTTACCGCATGCGAACCTCAAGGGTGGTTATGGTGGTTTTTGTAATTCTATAAGTTAGCTGAGTTCTTCTGTAATTACACCAACCTCGGGGATAATTGAAATTACCATTTATTTATAGTTCATAGTCCTCTTCCTTTTGTTTTTCCTTCCAAAACAGTGTTTAAAAGGCAAACCAAGCACAATAAGAGGTGAAAATAGGATGGCTGAAAAGCAAGCAAAACTGAGCATGCGACATGAATAGACACGACACATATATTAATAATCCTTTCACCCTGTTACACGAGGTATAATATTGAGTCATAATGTTGAAAGAAAACTTACCAACATCTCAAGCTCCTGAAGGTTGGGAGAACTTCTGAGAAGGCAAAGAGCAGCCAGATTCTCTTCCATGTCATTGAAATTAATGCGTATCGAAAGAAAACTAAGATCAACACAAGGTGTAGGTAGCTTCCCCGGTATAGCTCCAGCAGCCAAATACTGAAAAAAGTCAAACAAGAGGAGAGAACGGAAGAAAAGAGAATGATTTAGTTATAAAAACTGAGATGAACGTCAGTATGCATAGTATGCATGTACATAGTACCGTTTAGTCAATAGTGGGTTAATTGATAATTCTGTCTCTGTACAGACATAGCGATATAATATTACACATACGAGTATTTAGTAAAGCCTTATAACATCCCAACAAAAGACAAACAAATGCTGTGGTCACAGCAGCAGAGCATCAATCTCCCTCAAGATTTTAATTATCTAAAAGTTTTAGTAATAATGATAAAAGATAGGGATAATTACAACAACTATCCCCAAGGTTTAGAATAATTACAAAAATCATTTATCTTTCAAAATTACAAACACCACCTTGTTATTTGTTTCTATTTTACAAATTGCACCCTCATTGGGGTGGGTGGGGGTATTTGTTAGATAAACACAAAATTTAAGGGCGTTTTGTAACACCTTGAGGGAATATTTATAGTTTTGAAAGATAACTGGAGTTTTTTGTAATTAGGCTAAACCTCAGGGGTAGGTTTTGTAATTATCCCAAAAAGATATCATACCTTCAAGAAAAAGCTCTGCACCTCAAGCCTTTGGATGTGAGGTAGACAAGCAAAAAACTTGATCAAATTGCCAGTGCTGCCAAAAGCCAGATTCCGTTCAATTCCAGTGTTCACATACAGACCAATAGAGACAACAGCCAGATGGAAGGTATCCTTGAAACTGACATCTTCGAAAACACCTCCAACGTCAAAGAAAAGGAGATTCGGAGCATGGATATTAAGAAGGGTAAAACCATCAAAGTTCATCAATGTCAACCGCTCGAGCAAAGGGCAACTGGATATCATATGCTCAAACGCCAATTGGTCCATTGTGATGTGCTGAAGGTCAAGGCTCTTCAAGGTTTTAAAGCCATTGAAATTAGGAGGAGGTTTTAAAAGGCAGTTAAAGAGTTCCAAATGAATCAACTTTTGACATGAGTATATGGAAGAAGGAAGCTTGTAACGATGACCTTTCCATATTTCGAGTATAAATTCCTTGACAGAGCCCCTTGATAGGAATAGGATCCATCTATCAATATCGCTAACACCTTGAAGATCTCGATGAGAAAGCTTAAATTTATCTATCGGGCCAGTATGAAGTAAGAGGACATGGTCAACAATGCTTACTAGTTTGTTTTTTACAAGGGTTTGATCTTGGGTAGAAATTAAAGCAGATTGATTATCAAATACAAGAGATGGAAGGGTAACCCATTTGTATCTCCACTTGTTTGACAAAACACTAGTTCGAACAGCATCCCTCAGTGATAAATGTGACAAAATTTTGTCTATAATATGCCCTGGTAAGTTGCTAAGTCTGTCCACCTCTATTTTCAAGTTGCAAGGCACCTCAGGTAGTTCTCTTTGCTTCTGTAAATTAAGAAACAAGCCCAATGGAAGTGTCATTCAAGAAAAACAACACTAGTCCTGCGTAGCCCATGATAAAACATTGACATGTAGTGAAAAACAGAGTAGAGATGCATTTAGTGTCAAGCAGAGATAACACTAACCACTTCGGACTTGTTTGTGATTGTTGATTGGATTGATAAAATAATTAGTATCAGGGGCTACAGTCAAAGATCCCAAATAATTGATAAACTCTGACCAAACAATTTATCCTGACTAATCAAATTTCCTAAACGAGTCCATAGTTAATTGAGCAAAGTACAATGGAAGTACAAGAATAGGGATTTCCTACAAAGATATCTTCGTACCTAATTTTGCACATTGAGCAATTGAGGTTATCAAAGGTGCAACCAGATCAGTTCATGGGCTTTAGTGATGGTCATCATTACACGATTCATTTTCTTTCAAATATCATATGACTCAATAGTGTGTTCCGGAATTTGCCAGCAAAGCATGCCATTTCATCGGTATGTTGTTGCCTAATAATATCTAAAACCAAAATGAAAATCATGCATAAACAAACACGTGAATGTCTGTGCAGACTCAAGCACATGCATAAACACAAGCCAACACGGTCACTTGCGTATCTGTTATTTGTATAGAACATGTATCAAAGGATCCAATAACGACCGCCAATAAATATTCAAACTTACCATATTACTCATGAAGAGCAATAAAGGTTGAGCAAACTGAACTTCAGGTTAAACCTCCAGCCAGTATCTCGATCAGATGATTATGTTGGCCACATCTGATTCATTACAGCACAGAAACATGTAAATAACAACTGTTTTGGCTTCTTAGCAAGAATTAATAGCTGCTGAGACTTTTATAAAAAAGAAAACAATCTCAAAGGGAAAAATAAAAGGAAAAGAATCATGTCAAAATTTCCACCTTGTGTTTAGATCACTACGTAAATAACAGGCAACAGAAATCCAATTTCTTTCTCCGGATATGCATTGGCACAACACACAGAACAGTATTATTTAAAACCCAAAGTAGAGACAATCTTGTGTAATTTGAAAAATAATGGGGCTTTACGTATCATAAAAATCATATTACAGTATCAGACAAGAAGAGAACCAAACGAAGCATGTCGAATATCTTTATGGACTCATTCAATACAGAAGGTTATCTGTTCCAAATTATTAACAAATATTGCAATGCAATATGCAAGCACTCGAACCATTGATCACTGTTGGGATTTAGAGGTCTTTTATTTTTCATCATTTTCAATTAGTCATCCCAGGTGTTAGTTAGTGATAGTTGTCATTTGGTATATTACGTTTTTTCCTTTGGTGTTGCTATAAATACTGTACCAGCTGGATGCTTACACAATTGCGTGAATAATACAACAGTACATTTCCCTCCATTTTTTCTTCTCTTAGCTTAGTTTATGAACATGGCAGCTGAACTTCTACATGGTATCTAGAGCCTACGGTTGTTTCGATCCTTCGTCAAATGCCGCGTCATCCACGAAATACTGCTTGGAACGTCCTCACCAAGGATCAACATGATGAAGTTGGAGATGATTTCTCTAAAGAGAATTTTGAAGACGGATCTGGTTCTCGTCAAGTTGTACCTCGCACCGATGATACCTTCACTCTTCATAACTCAGATCACCCTGGTATGGTTCTAGTTACGAATCCATTGACGGATACGAATTATTTGTCGTGGAAACGAGCTATGGTAATAGCACTTGGAGCAAAAACAAAGCTAGGCTTTGTCAATGGTAGTGTGCCTAGACCGGAGCCAGATTCACCACAATTTGAACAATGGAAGAAGATCGACTACATGCTATATAGCTGGATCCTCAATTCCTTAAGTAGAGATTTGGTTGATGCGTTCCTCTATGCGGATTCAGCTCAAGCGTTGTGGGAGGAAATTGAACAGCGCTACGGTCAAAGTAATGGACCACTCCTATTTCAGCTGCAGAAAGAAATAGCTACAGTTCAACAAGGTACGAATACAGTTGCAGCTTATTTCACTAAATTGAAAAGGCTTTGGGATGAGTATGCTAGTCTAGTGCCGTTGCCTCCTTGTACTTGTGGATCTAGTAAATTGTTGGCAGATCTGGATACAAACACGAAGTTAATGCAGTTTCTCATGGGGCTTAATGATAGCTATGAGAATGTTAGGAGCCAGATTTTACTCATTGATCCATTGCCTAATGTTAATAGAGCATACTCTATGATTCAGAGGGTTGAGAGACAGAGGACTGTACAGAACCAGTTCCCAGACACTATGAACAATGCAGCCATGTTTACTAGAGCACCAAGTGGTGGAAGAGGTGGTATGAGTAGAGGTGGTCATTCTTCTACTCCCTGGACAGGTGGTAGAGGAAGAGGTTACAATAGGCTAAGCAAAGAGGACAAGGCTAAGTTGCTCTGTGAGCACTGTCAAGAGCATGGACATCTTATGCAGAATTGCTTCAAGTTGCACGGTTATCCGGACTGGTATAAAACTTTTAGAGAACAACAAAAGCTGAAAGGTTTTGGTAGGAGTGCTGCAAATATGGTTGACACAGTGGATGACAAACAGGAGTTAAATAGGGAAGTAAGGAGAGATGCTTCACTAGCAGACATATCAAATCTCATAAGGCAGGAGTTCACAAAATTGATGGGTGCTAAGACACAATCTGGATTACAAGCTTCAGGAGAGGAACTTGTTAACCATGCACATTTTACTGATAGTGCAGGTATAATGCTCTCACATGCTACTCATTATGCTCTAACTAGCATTGAGTCTATTGATGCAGGTTCCTGGATTTTAGATAGTGATGCAAGTAGACACATGTGTGCTTATCCCAACCAAATGACTAATATTGTCCATCTTGCCAAACCGATTTCTATCCTTTTACCTGATGGCACAACCACCTCTGTTACTGAGACAGGATTTGTGAAGCTCACTGATACTTTAATCTTGAATGATGTGCTTTTAGTTCCAAAGTTCAAATATAACCTCTTATCTGTAGCACAACTCATTCAACAGTCTAATCTAAAATGTGTCTTCCTTCCTTCATCTTACATTTTGCGGGACTTGGGGACTAATCAAGTGATTGCTCTTTGGGGAGTCGGTTGACGATTTGTACATTCTTAGGCCACATTGCTCTTCCATGTTATCCATTTGTAAACCTGTTTCATTCTCTCGTTAATACTAATTCATTTGATACTTGCACAAAAGACTTGGCCATGCTTCCATCTCTCGTCTGAGCATTTAGATTTTCTTAAACCATTCGTACCAATGCTCTTAAGCAAACAATTCTTGAATGTGAGGTTTGTCACAAGCAAAGCGACGAGGTTACCTTTTCCCATTAGTGATTCTCATGCAGAAAATTTATTTGAACTTGTACATCTGGATGTTTGGGGGCCATATAATGTTGCTTCTTTTACTCATACACCTTTCATGCTTACTATAGTTGATGATTGTAGTAGAGGGACTTGGGTGTATCTCATGAGTCATAAAAATCAGGTTCACTCATTTTTATCCAATTTCATAAATCTGATTGCCAATCAATTCAATACTACTATCAAAACCTTCAAAACAGATAATGGTACTGAATTTTTGGGGAACCAATGTCAGCAATTATTTGCTTCTCATGGAATTCTGCATCAAACCACTTGTACCTATACCCCCCAACAGAATGGGATTGTTGAGAGAAAACATAGACAATTGCTAAACATCTCTAGAGCCCTCATGTTCCAATCTAATCTTCCATCCAAGTTTTGGCCTTACTCCATCCTTACCTCACCTACTTGATAAATAAAGCTTCCTACCTCGACCTTGAATTGGAAAACCCTTATGAGATTCTCTATGGCAAGTGCCATCTTACTCTTCCTTGAAACCCTTTGGTTGCTTGGCTTTTGCTACTTCTGTGGGTCCACATAGATCAAAATTTACCTCTAGAGCCAACAAATGTGTATTCTTGGGTTATGTTTCTGGTAAAAAGGGCTACAGGTTGTATGACATAGATAACCAGACATTTCTCATCTCCAGAGATGTCTCTTTCAGTGAAAATACTTTCCCTTATCATTCCATTCCTCTCACCTCTGAGTCTACCCCCTTGCCTCTTCCCATCTTCTCTGATTCTGAGTCACCTGCACCTGATGTGCCTCAAGCTCCTGTTTCCTCACACCCTCCTTCTAGTCCTTCTCCTCCTCTACTTCGAATAAGTAAAAGGTCCATTCATAAACCAGCTTGGCTTTCTGACTATGTGACTAATAATGTACTGAGTCCATTGTCTTCCCACAACAACACTGATTGTGTCTCGACAGGTTCTACTTCTTCTACTTACCCTATTTCCACTTTTTCCTTTTATTTCTCCTACATTGCATAAAGACATATGTGGCTTTCTTGGCCAACTTATCTCTGTGACAGGAACCTACAACATATGCTCAAAGCAGTAAGCATTCGAGTGGGTTCTTTGCTATGGATAGAGAGCTGCAGGCTCACGGAGACAATGAGACATGGGAGTTGGTTTCACCGCCCCGATAAACAAGCAATTGGTTGCAAATGGGTGTACAAAACCAAGTTGAATCGATGGCACTTGTGGATAGGCCTGGCCAGTTTGTAGCAAAGGGATATCACCAAATTTATGGGGTGGATTATCTTGATAGCTTTTCTCCTGTGGCTAAGATGGAATTTGTCAGGGTATTATGGTGTTGCCACTATGAAACACTTGTCTATTCATCATTTGGATATTAACAACGCTTCCTCCATGGGTATTTGAATGAGGACATTTATATGACACCTCCCGAGGGGTATCTTAAGGCATTGCCTGGGCAAGTTTGTCACTTGAAGAGGAGTTTATATGGCCTCAAACGGGCCCTGCAGCGTGGAATATCGAATTACGCATAAAGCTTTTAGCTTATGGATTCAAACAATCGGTTCATGACCATTGCTTGTTTGTCTACAACTCGGCTCCATATTTCTCGGCTCACAGTGGTCTATGTTGATGATGTTTTAATTACTGGTTCTAATGAAGAGGATATTGCAGTTGTTAAGAAGTATCTGGATGACTTATTTACCATCAAAGACTTGGGGTATGCCAAGTATTTTCTTGGTATTAGAATCGCTCGTGGTACACGGGGCCTTTTTCTCAACCAAAGGAAATATGTTTTGGATATTATTACGGCGGTTGGCATGTTGAATTGCAAGCCAGCATCCACTCCTCTACCCCCAGGCCTTAAATTGGTTGCTAAGGCTGGCACCCTTCTTCCTCAACCTGATCAATACCGCAGATTAATTGGTCGATTACTCTACCTCAATATGACTAGGCCGACCTTACTTATGCCGTGCGGCCAGCCTTAGTCAATTTGTTACCTCTCCTCACACTTCTCATTGGGATCTTTGCTATGCATGTTATTCGTTATCTCGCGGTACTCCCTCTTTGGGTCTTTTTACCCCGCTTACGGTGATCGAACTTAGGGCTATGGTGCCCTGATGGGGTGCTTGTTTGGATACAAGGAAGTCCCACACTGGCTACTGTGTTTTCCTTGGTCACTCCCTCATTGCCTGGAAAACTAAGAAACAAGCTACGGTGTCTCGCTCCTCCGCTGAGGCTGAGTATAGAGCATTAAGCAGCACGGTTTGTGAGCTTCAGTGGCTCTCCTATTTGCTCTCAGATCTTCAGGTTTCATTCTCTGTGCCTATCCCTCTTTGGTGTGATAATCATGCTGCTCTACACATTGTGGAGAACCCCGTTTTTCACGAGCGTACCAAGCATCTTGATATTGATTGTCATTTGGTGCGGAATCAGTTCAAGGATGGTTTTGTTCTTCCTCAGGCGATTTCTTCATCTCTCCAGCTTGCAGATTTTTTTACTAAGCCATTAGGTGTTGGTGCTTTCACAAAATTCACCTTCAAGTTGGGTATGGTGGATGTTCACCATCCTCCAACTTGAGGGGGGGCTGTTGGGATTTAGAGGTCTTTTATTTTTCATCATTTTCAATTAGTCATCCCAGGTGTTAGTTAGTGATAGTTGTCATTTGGTATATTACGTTTTTTCCTTTGGTGTTGCTATAAATACTGTACCAGCTGGATGCTTACACAATTGCGTGAATAATACAACAGTACATTTCCCTCCATTTTTTCTTCTCTTAGCTTAGTTTATGAACATGGCAGCTGAACTTCTACAATCACACATGATCGAACTCCTAGCATTTTCTTATTATAGTAGTTAGTAGTATCTAATTTTGAGCGATACAGAAACAATAAACAGGGAAATTATTCATATGGGCCATCATCAAGCCTTCTAATGACAAATTCTCCATTAGCATTCATTAATTATTGCTTATTTTTTTAACTGGGTGTTGTTCATCAACATTAAATTCCTCAAAGTATGTCTCCCTACCGTATTTAGGCATCATTTCTTCTCTGCAAACCATTTAAAAAAAAATAAAAATGAGAGCAATGCAAATGATAGGCGCGACATTTTCACAGAGTACAAAACAACAACAAAAGAAAGTAACATCTTCCACGATATCAGTCACATCAATGAGGATAAAAAAAAAATAGATGGTATTTTGACAAAGCTTCGTAAATTCTAATGGCGTAATCAAGACAAAAACGGAAAGAAAATAAATAAAACTAAAAACTAGCTCACTGAAGCGAAGAAAGAACATTGGAAGGTTAATAAAACCTTCAAACTTACAGCATTACAGAGCCCCAATCCGGACAAATTAGATAAAAAGACGGGATGTTAGTGGGGTTTCACAAAAACATTTGTGCATTTGTCTCTTCAATTTGGTACAGTCGAGTCGGCAAGAGTTCAAGCTAATTTTGCCTGAAATTTTACGCGCACCAGTAGAAGCTCCTCTTCGCTTAATTCACTCCGGTTCTATCCGATTTAAATCCAAGGTAAAAGCACTTTTAGTAGAACGACGAAAAAGCGTTGTACATATATTTGAGGCATAGTAACACAGCTATTCGAATTTTTTTAAAGTAAATTGCATAAAACACGCTCGGTATTGTCGTATGACTTTTTTTTTTAATCAATTCAAAACAACCTAGATACAAATATCCTCAAATCAAATGGAAAATATTCCAATACACTCTCACATTTCAAATAAGGGAAGAGGGGAGGACAAATAAAAAATCAAAGAGAAGGTCTCTTGAAAGACCATCTCACGGATCTCTAACTGATCAGGTCAACAACAAATCCACGAGTTAACAAAAAGTCAACTATTCGCCAAAATTAGCGGGGAAATACTTTTTGAGAAAAAAGTAATACTTTTAAGACAAGTAGTACGTTTGAGTAAAAAAAAAATATACATTTGTTAATATGGTTCTGAAGATGCGAGCAGTAACTCTGGCGATTTGTGGGCCTATATAATATGGATGACATAAGCTATCAATTAGAAAGTAAAAAGGTAATATTGTGTTATTTTGTTTAGTTTTATGATGGTTCGATCCTTTGTAAGGACAAGACATGCCAACAACCTACGAGTGAGATTTGAAACATATGTCTATCTTTTCAACGGACATATTTTTGAATCTACACTATAAAAGGCTGAGGAAGCAAGTGAGAGAAGGTTACCAAACGAATTACGAATTTTCATAAGCATTCAAGCAAATACCTGCAAATACTCTCAATCTTTCAAAGACAATCCTCAAGCCTAAATTCGAAGGAACTCAAAATGTCATTTTTTGAAAGAAAAAAATGTAATACTTTTGATAAAACAAAAACAAGTGATACTTTTTTTTGTTAAGAAAGTAATACTTTATGAGATAATATATAATACTTTTGAAGCATCACAGTCTATTCCCCTATAGGCTATATATCACATTTGCTTTATATATAACGAAAATAATAGATATTGTTTTGAATAAATAGTAATACTTTATGAGCAATAAGTAATACTTTTGAAGTATCATCACATATTAACAAAAACACAATGCACATAAAAAGATGGTATTTTTTAAAGGCAAAAACTTGCGTGAGACGGTCTCACGGGTTTAGATCCGTGAGACGGAGCCCTTACACAAAGTTTTAAAGATTTTTTTTTCAGATTTTATTTTTCTTAGGGTTTATATTTGTTTTTTTAGGGTTTATTTTGTTTCTTGGGTTTATTTTTAATTGATTTGGGTTTTTAGGATTTTTAGTTTTTTTTAGGGTTTATTTTTTATTTTTTGGGTTTATTTTTGTTTTTCGGGTTTATTCTTCATGGTTCATTATTATTTTTAAATTTAATTTCATGGTTCATGTTCTCAAGACGGAGCCCTTAGGAGGTCCATCTCACGGATTTAGATCCGTGAGACCGTCTCACAAGAGACTTGCTCTTTTTTAAATGATACTTTGAGGGAAAAGATAATACTTTTTCATATAGAATGTAATATTTTCAAGTAACATATTGTATTTCGTTATTTTGTACGTAACAAAAACATATCAGTAGAAATACTTTTACGAGTAATACATTCGAGTATAATTAGTAATACTTTTATGAGTAAGTAGTAATACTTTTGATATTTAGAGTGATACAACACAAAACTAATTTAAGCAACACATCAATTGCATAGAGTGAAATTTGCATTTCTTCACAATTGCATTTTCGAGCAAAGTGGCAAATGAATTTTCTTTCTTCCACCATCAATCTCACAGCCACATTTCAGTCACAATCCATCACCAAAAATTATACAACCAGTTTTATATAAAAAAAAATTAGAAAAGAACATAATAAATGCTTACACATCCTTGTCATCACCTCAGCCTAGGGCTAAAGCCCTGTCATCTTCCTAGCTTAAAATCCTCTTCCATGGATGGTGGTATGTTATGTGGTGTATCAAAAAATGGGAGGGGTGTGGATTTGGGTTTGGAGTTTGGTTATGGGAGAAGTTTGATTTTTTTTATAATTATGGACTTTTGGAGAAATGTTTGGGCAAGAAGAGATGTTCACCGAAGGATAATAGAAAAAAAAAACATAAATGGGTGACATATGTTTCAGATACATTTTAGATAAAGAAAGAAAAGGAAAAGGAAAAGAAAGGAAAGAAAACTGAGAGAAAATGAAAAGAAAGAAGAGGAACGAGTAATGGATGGGGGATTCGTCTCACGAAATATGACTCATGAGACAGTCATATATAAGTTTTTGTCAAAATAAAAACTAAACAGATATTATCGATCACAAATGCAAAGTGTCATCGACAAAAACTAAATGTGACATACTAGGAGCGTGCTTATTTATTTTAATGCCATTAACTTTGTCGGCAACCTGTAAATCCTCCAAAATAGTGGAGGAAACCTTAGGCCAAAGAATAGAAAGATAGGGAGATAGCTGAGGAATGAGAAAGCCAAACTGACTACCATTAAGTAAAAAAAAAGAAGAAAAGGAAGTAGGAATGCATAGCCTAACTAAATCAACGAAAGGACTAGGAAAGCTAAAAGCAAGAAGAGTAGCAACCAAAAAAGACCATTCGACTCCATCAAAGGCTTTACTCATATCAATTTTTATGGACATATGGTCAGATGTATCTGTAAGTCCAAGTGGCTACGATAATCTAGAGGGGGGTGAATAGATTATGCCCATTTTCTCAATTATGCCCTCTTTTTTGAATGTAATAAGCCAAGACAAAAATGGAAGTGCGGGAAGTAAACAACACGCGTCGATTTATAGAGGTTCAACCCACCTAGGGCCTAATCCTCTACCACTTAATCGGAGAAATTGGGTACCATGGATGATATACCAATAGCATAAAATAATTTACAAGAAAGAAATCATTTTGAGTGAAATATGTGTGAAAGTTGCAAAGGGGTGTGAATTTGAAAGAAAATGATCAAAAATACCGAAATGAAGGACAAAAGTAATTTTAACCCTGAAATCACTTAGGGCGACCGGTCCCTGCACCTGGTCGACCGGGCGACCTCTCTGTCGACCGGTGTCTGAACACCAGTCCAGTTTCTGTATGAATTTTGTACCAAAAATCCGATTTTTCACCCCTAAGTTTTAAAAACGTACGAAATGCAAACATTGACCTCATTCAATATATATTATGCCTAAACAAGCTCGAAATGAGGTAAAAGACTCGGCGGTTAACGATTAAAAGCAAATATCCGTGAGTTATCCTTGAGTCTAGAATTAAAAACATTTCAATTTTTCGTTTAAGAAACGCAATCCCTTAGAAAAAAATATAGAATCTCAATATGTTTAGTTCGATTATGATGAACCGTATTTTGAGAAATTATTATCACCGGACTTGTTATCTCGAAAAATATGAACGTTTTAAAACTTTGGATAAACAAGCCATAAGAAGAAGTTCCTTTCAAATATTTGAAAATTTCTTTTAACGGCACTTTAATGAGATTCGTTGGGATTGATTTTGAAGTCGAGCATATAGACATAAGGCATTAAAAAATGTTGAGTCTATGGGAATAATAAAAGTAGATGAACATACCTTGAATTTGTTTGTCAACCAATATGCCTCTAACTTGATGTTGGTTGCCATAGGAGTAGTGACGGTCCTTCCTTCTTTAATGCCGAACTTCTTCAAAAGTTCTTTTGTATACTTTGATTGTGGAATATAAATACCTTCTTGGCATTGCTTAATTTGAAGTCCATGGAAGAAGTTTAGCTCCCCCATCAAGCTCATCTCAAATTCACCTTGCATTAACTTAGAAAATATCTTGCACAAGTATTCATTAGTAGCACCAAAAATAATATCATCAACATAAATTTGCACTAATAAGCAATCTTGCCCTTTTTCAAAAAACAAAGAGAGTAGTATCAACTTTACCTCTTGTAAAACCATTTTGCAAAAAAAAAAAAAAAAAAGGAGCTAAGTCTATCATACCATACACGGGGTGCTTGTTTTAAACCATATAAGGCCATTTTAAGTTTAAAAACATCATTAGGCCTTAAAACATTTTCAAACCCCGGAGGTTGTTTTACATAGACTTCTTCTTGAATAAAACCATTTCAAAAAGCGGATTTAACATCCATTTGGTAAAACTTGAAATTTTTAAAAACAAGAATAGGCAAGTAAAATACGAATAGCTTCTAAACGTGCTACGGGTGCAAAAGTTTCATCATAATCAATACCTTCTTCTTGACAATACCCTTGAGCTACTAACCTTGCCTTGGTCATCAAGCTTGTTACGAAATACCAAAAATTTCTGCAAAATCTTAATAAGATATCTTGCACAAGAGCATAGTAATATCGAATAATATAGACACTATAACAAGTAACACATACTATGCCAAAAAAAAATCATCAAGAGTTTAATAAAACATGTAAGTTCAAATATGCTTATAGGAAGCTATATAAGGTCTCTTTTGAAATTTGAAATCCGAGAGCATATAGTTGAGACCTTATTTATAAGAAGTATATTGAAGAAGAGCTTTGACAAAGCAACCAAGAATAAAGACATGAATATGTGCAATAAAATGCATAATTTAAGAGGAGGATAAAAATCAAATGTTTTATCAAAACAAAATATAATCCTTTACAAGTCTCGGATAAAACAAGCTTTATCGAATAGTGCCTTTCAAAAATCGAAAAATCCTCTTAATGGCACTTGTATGAGATTCCTTGAAATATCTTGGAAAGCAAGCACATAAACATACGTCATGAAAATATCGAGTGAGAGTAGGAATAACACAAGTGAGCGTACCTCGATAGTTTATGAAACTCTTGACAAATTATGAGTAGATAACCATTGATGAAGATATATATATATATATATATCCTACACAATTCTTAAACAAATCTTGCACAAAACATAGTAATAAAAGTGTAGGCTAAAGCAATAAAAGATGTCACAAGTATACTATGCTTTATAAATCCATAAGATATAATACACATACAAAATCTAGGAAATACACACTAGTTTAGAAGAGCATTATACAAGGTCTTCTTGTCAAAAAGATTTAAAGAATATTTATTGAAGACCTTATTATTAATAGAAATATTTGAAAAATCATTTTGACAATTAAGGCAAAAATACAAGCATATATAATAACAAACAAAATATGCGTATTTAAAATAGGGAGATACGATTTACCAATTACGCCATTTCCACGGGTTGTGCCTTTCCCATTATTGATGATGTCTTTCTCTTGGAAACTCATTTTGTTGATGATGGCTTCTCAAATTACTCAATTTCCAAGGTGTGTGACATTCCCATTGTTGATAGTATCTCCGTCTTGAAAATTCATTGTGATGATGTCTTCTTCTTTGATCAAATGATACGGGCATTTGACGTCTTCTTGACGGTAAGACTTTTCTTTGATTATTATTCCACCGAGTACCTAATATAACAATTTTTTTGTGGTACCCTCAAGTGTTTGGGTCCTTCGGGATTAGCTTTGAGACTTTTAGGTCTCCAATAATAATTAGAGCTATTTCTAACCCGACAAGTATTAGCCGTGTGACTCTTCTTACCACAATAAAAGCAAGTAACAATTTTAGGAGCATAATGACCAACATGCATAGAGACTTGGTTCTTTCTCTTATGATTAACAAATTAGGCTTATACCCAAGTCCTAATTTCAAATGATCACAACGATGTACATCAAGTATTTTTGTCATTTTATTGGTACTCAAATTATACTTGGTCAAGTCATTTTTCATACAATTAATATCCTTCACAAGAGATTCATTTTCCTTTTCAAGGTTTCTAACTTTATCAAGTGTGGTAGTGTGAGCACAAAAAAGTGATTCATAAGAAGTAACTAAGCTATCCTTATCATTTTTCAAAACATTGAATTCCTTTTTCAAATTTTTGTATTTAACAATTGGAATTCATTTTGAAGCTCATCAAAATCATTTTGCAATTCACTATAATCATATTGTAATTCATTATTAAAAGAAGTAGAGGGGTTAGAGCGTACCTTGTTTTCTTCTTCGATGCCCATAAGACATTGTTCGACTTCTTCATCATCGGAAGTTGTAAGAAGCTCATCCCATGTTGTTGGATTTGATGTTGTATCCAATTGAGAAGTAGATACTTTTGAATATCTCCTTTCATTTGCATATACTTCATAGATAGCTTCTAGTTTTCTCCATACTTCATGTGCCGATCGAATTCCTAGAATATGATCATATTCCGAAGTGGTAAGTGAACAATAAATAATATTAAGAGCTTTACCATTTATGGAGAGGATTTTCTTGTCTTCATCATTGAGCTCCTTGAGAGCTTTGGAAGTTTGAGTTCCATCTTTCAATGGGATGGATTCTCTATGACCGTGTTCCAAATATCGAACCCGCAACTTTGTAAATAGCATTCCATTCTTTCTTTCCAAAATGCATAATTTTTGGAGTCGAATAGTGGTGGCTTGTTGGTGGAGGCACCGGTGAGATAGACTTCATTCGTAGCCAATGATCGTTCCTCTTTACTCGCGATGTGGAACGAGCTTGCCAAAGAGTTTGGCTCTGATACCACTTGTAAGTCCAAGTGGCTACGATAATTTAGAGGGGGGGTGAATAAATTATGCCCATTTTCTCGATTACGCCCTCTGTTTGAATGTAATAAGCCAAGACAAGAATGGTAGTGCGGGAAGTAAACAACACACGTCGATTTATAGAGGTTCAACCTTCCTAGGGCCTAATCCTCTACCACCCCAGTATCTCCGGGATGGATTTCAAAAAGAAAAAAGATTTTATTAATTACCACAATTAATACAACATCACCTTACAACACCTCTTTGGAGATTACCACAATCTCCCTTGAAGATTACTACAATCTTCTACGGCACCTTGTGAAGATTACCACAATCTTCCACCTTGAAGAACACCAAATTCTTCAACACCTCAAAGAGCACCAAACTCTTCAATAAGAAGATTACCACAATCTTCTAACACCTAATACCTAAGATCACCCAAGTGTGTTCTTACCACAAGAACACTCACAAGGATATCTTGTGTTGAATGATGACCACAAATTCAAGATTACAACTCTATAATGAATTATACAAAACTTTGAGTGCAAGTGTAATCAAGAATTAAGCCTAGACCTCAAGATGTGAAAGTGAAAGACCTTAGGCTATTACAACAAGAATATTGAAATTGAAAGTGTTTGCTTGAATGTATCTTGTTGTGTTGTAGTATTCTCTCTTTTATTGTGTTGCTTCAATTCTTTATCTATTTATAGAAGATGTCTTGAACTTGATAGGCTCCTCCTAGGAGATTGAAATCTGTAAAAAAATTGCAAGACAATTGAAGAATATAGCTGTTAGAAATCAACCCCTTAAAATGAGGAAAAGCATACGCAAACTCAGAGATAGTTTTTTTGTCAAAAACCTATAGCGACCGGTCGAATAGAAACAAGGGTTTGAAAATAACGCACGAACTTAACACAGGGTGACTGATCAACATAGGGTTCGACTGGTCGACGCCTTGTTGGACCAGTCCGACTCTTAAACATTCAATACAGAGAAGATCAGAAACAAAGAGCCATCTTCAGACACCGACCCCGGTTGACCGGTCGGGAGTATTTGGACAACATTTTAGATCGCTCGGGAGTATTTGGACAACATTTAGAAACATTGTTTTGGTGTGAAAACACATTTAAACAAAATCATCAAAATCATGATAAAAATATTTATCTAACAGTATCTCGAGTGTGAGATTTCATGGAGTGGTGAATTTGATAGGCTACAAGAATGTTATCAGTTATTAATCGATCTAGAATAAATGTAGACTGATAATCATAAATAATATTAGGTAGCATCAAACACAAGCAATTTCTTATAACTTTTGAAGCAATTCTGTAAATGACATTGCATAATGAGATTGGACAATATTGGGACATATACTCAAGTTGTTTGATTTTTGGTATAAGAAGTATTGGAGGAGGGGGGGTCATGCCATTATTTTGTGTGTTTTTGTTAGTTTTTGTTTTGGTTTGATTTTTTATTTTTTTAGTGGTGTATTTCGTATTTTTGCTTGTGTGTTAGTGTATTTTGTCGTTGAGTCCATTTTCATGCGTTATGTTTGTTTTTGGTGGAAAAAGTGTAGAAAAGAGCTTAAACCAAGACAGAACGAGAATTGAACAAGAACATGATCGAGGGTAGGCTTTGTTGAATGACCATTACGCAACATAAAACATCGAGAATGGGGCGAACGATTTCGGTGGTTGTTCGCATTGAAGAAAAGAGAGAATGATCATTTAATGATCGTTCAAAGAAAAATATGGGTGGAACGACCATTGAATGGCCGTTCCATGGATTTCGTCTGATTTAGATTTGTATTATTCAAGATAGATGCCAGATTTGGATTTTCCTGTTTCATTCTCTCATCCATTGTTTCATTCTCTCATCCATTGATGTCAACTTTGAGCTTTTTCTTGGAATCTCTTTACATCTTGAAAAATGTAATTTTTCTTCTCCTTATTTGTCTATTTGATTTTTTTTTTAAATTAATTGTTTCATGATCATGTTTTTTATTATTATCTTTTGCTTAATTGAATCGATGAATTTCTCCATGAGCTAATTCTCTTGTTCTAGGGTTAAGATGAGTTGAATCAAATAAACAAGTATGAATATTGGTTGATTGATTATGCTTTCCTAATTGAATTTCTTTATTAAGGAAATTATACTAAACCCCCTGTACTATGTACGTTTTTACACTTTACCATATGAACTATTTTTTGTTATACTTTACCATATGAACTTTGTTAATTTTTGAACTTGGCCCTATATGGACATTTTTACCCCAAAAATTTTATTTTTCTTAAAATAATAAAATAGTTCATATGATCATATCCAACCCATCATGCTTCCGTATAATAAATTAATAATCTCTTAAATTCATACATTGTTTGACTAGAATGTAGTTGAATATTCCTAGTTAGTGGAAGATATTTTCATCACTAATTGACTAAAATTATATTGTTTATTATTTCTTTCTTAATTGGTTAGTGATGAATACCTAAGATTGGTCGCTAATGTCCAAAGTTAGCGATAGTTTTTTCTTGATGCAATATTTTGCCTTTTTTGTCTTGTTGGTATGAACCATTGCGATACCTCTTAAGGTTGAGTGTAAGGAGCAGCCACAAAACTGTACGTATGACGAGCAACCCAAAAATCAACTAAGAATACCTATCTACATTTCATTAAAATAATATATGAATTTAATGAAATATTAATTTTATATATGATAACATGGTAGACCTGATGACCATAATGAACTATGTTGGGAATTTATTGTTTAGATTTTGATGAATGCCATGTAAAACTTAGATTAGAATGTTGGCACCCCATTTTCCTTGTATCTTTCATTGTAATAGATAGGACTGGATGAGCTGAGTCAAGTCACCTATGCCTGGAAATACAAGAAGTCAACCGAAGAAGTGAAGTGAAGACTCCGCTGAGGAACAACTGAGTATGGCCAAGATAGAAGATCAAGAACTCGACTGAAAGACATAACGGTGAGGGACAATTTGTGTGAAGAGTCAGTTAAGTCAACTCAAGAGGCCAAGTCACAAGTTGAAGTGACAAATAAGTCTTTCAATGATTGGAGCAGACTCAAGTCACCTGGGAAAAAGGCAGCTGCAAAGAGGAGTTAAGCGAAAAAGAATTCATTGCTTTAAGTCAAGAACATTACTTAAATAAGTAATATACCCATGTTGCCAAGTCTTAAAGTGCTCAGTCCCAGAAGCGTGCAAAAGGAATAAACCAATGGGAAGCACTGCACCTCGTGTCAGAACCCGAAAAGCTGTACATTCATTTAATACGAGGAAAGATCTACATCTCAAGACTGAAGACCAAGAAAAGACAAGCCAACGAACACAAGTGACTTTTGAAAATCAGCCTATCTCTTCAACGGATGATTTTTGAAAGTTCACTATAAAAGGTTGAGGAATCTCATTAAGAAAAGGTTACCTGAACCACGAACAAGCAAGCAATATTCAAACTCTAACCTGCAAAATATTATCAAGATATTCAAGCTAAATCCTCAAGCATGAAACTCGAAGGACATCAATCCAACACAAAGTCGTGTGAAGGAAAAACAATTTCAAATGCTGAAGAGGAAACTTTTGAAGAATCAAAAGGGGTCTACTTTCCAAGGAGGATTGTAGGAAGGTTCAAGGTCGAACCAGTCTCAAGTTATTGGAGGGCTTCGTGATCAAATCCAAGAAGCTTGAGAAAATGAGTGAAAGTAGCAAGGCAAACTGCCTGTGAAGAAAAGTGAGTCGGACGAGAAGCCGCCTATGTGACCAAGGCATCTCTAGACTAAGTCCAAGGAGCAAGTCATTTGTGTGATCAAGACTTGTCTCTGGATCGATAACCACTTTGTGAACCGATCATTACTTAGTGGATTCCTCGGGAGTTGGAGAAGAGAGGATTAGAAGAATTACCCCATCTTGAACCTCTATAAAAATTACTCGTGTCATTTACATTTCTGCACATTTATTTTATATCTGCTGATAATCTGCTATCCAACTGATAAATAACTAAGTGCTAAAATCAAGTGTTAAAACAAGGATTATACAAATTCAAGTCTTCCACTGAAAAACTCATCACAACCAAGTTAAGGTTTAGACTAAACAACTGAGTTATTCTATCAACAACTTTATTGAGTCTGTTGAGTGGCTAACTCTGCTGATTAACTAACTTAGCTGTCCCTCAAGGACCTAGCCGTGTATTAACTCTGTAATACTTTAAAAGGACTAATATCGAAAAGTTGGTAAGGTTTATTCAACCCCTCTTCTAAACCTTGTGTCATTTACATTTCAGCACTTTTATTTCTGCATACTTATTTATATCTGCTGATAAATTGCTATCTAACTGATTAATAACTAAGTGCTAAATCAAGTGTTAAAACAAGTTTAAAACAAATTAAAGGGTGTTAAGTCTTCCGCTGAAAAAATCAACACAGCCAAGTTAAGTTCAAGGTTAAACATTTGAGTTATTCTATCAATAGCTCTATCGAGTCTGTTGAGTGGCTAACTCTGCTGAATAACCAACTTAGCTGTCCCTCAAGGAATTAGCTGTTTGTGTTAACTCTGTAATATTTTAAAAAGGACTAAAATTGAAAAGTTTGTAAGGTTTATTCAACCCCCCCTTCTAAACCTTACTTACACCCCTTGGGACCTACAAGTGATATCAGAGCAGTTGGTTCATTGAGCCTTCCGCACTGGTTACTGAACTACTATCTTTTCTAAAAGATTTTTAACATTTGTATTTTAAAAATCTTTCATTCTTAGCAAAAGTTATTATCATGGAAGCAAATCTGACATGCATTCCTATGTTCACTATTGAGGAGTTTGATGACTAGAGAAGAGAGGATTAGAAGAATTACCCCATCTTCGAACCTCTATAAAAATTACTTGTGTCATTTACATTTCAGCATATTTACATTTCTGCACATTTATTTTATATCTGCTGATAATCTGCTATCCAACTGATAAATAACTAAGTGCTAAAATCAAGTGTTAAAACAAGGATTATACAAATTCAAGGGTGTTATGTCTTCCGCTGAAAAACTCATCACAGCCAAGTTAAGGTTTAGACTAAACAGCTGAGTTATTCTATCAACAGCTCTATCGAGTCTGTTGAGTGGCTAACTCTATTTGATTAACTAACTTAGTGTCCCTCAAGGACCTAGTTTGTGTATTAACTCTGTAATACTTTAAAAGGACTAAAATCGAAAAGTTGGTAAGGTTTATTCAACCCCCCTTCTAAACCTTACTTACACCCCTTGGGACCTACAAGTGGTATCAGAGCAGTTGGTTCATTGAGCCTTCCCGAGTTGGTTCTTGAACTAGATATCTATCTTTTCTAAAAGATTTTTAACACTTGTATTTTAAAAATCTTTCATTCTTAGCAAAAGTTATTATCATGGAAGCAAATCTGACACGCATCCCTATGTTCACTATTGAGGAGTTTGATGACTGGAAAATCCGTATGCAGGCTCATCTATCTGCTTTACATGATGAAATATGGCTAGTGATAGAGGATGGGCCACTACAAATACTGAAAGTGAACACAGCCGCAAGGAGAGTAGCTGCAGCTGAAGGAGAAGAAGTTGTGCCTGAGGCAAGACCAGCCTTAGTTGAAAAACCAAGGACTGAATGGACGAATGATGACAGAAAGAGATACAACTTGGACAATGTGGCCAAGGATATTCTCTACAAGATTTTAGACAAAGCAATGTTCAATAAAGTCAAATCCTGCAAAACAGCAAAAGAAAACAAATTATCTGTTGTTGTTCAAAAGTTTGAAAACTTCAAAATGCTTGCAGGTGAAACAATGGATCAGCTGGATGCCAGATTCACTGAAATCACAAATGAGCTCTCAGCACTTGGAAAGGAATACACACAAAAAGAGATGTGTATGAAGATTTTGATGAGCCTCCCAACTGAATGGGAAATGAAGACCATGGCTCTAAGGCACTCGATGGACTTATCAGAAACATCCAATCATGAGCTAATATCAGACCTCAAAGCTTATGAGTTTGAGCTGAGAATAAAGGATCAAGAGGAGACAGCTGTACCCAAAACAGCTGCACTTATAGCCAAGGATGGAAAGAGAGCTGAAGTCAAGGAAGCCATAGACCAGGAGGAGATTGCCCTAATGGTTAAAAGATTCAACAAGTTCTTCAATAAGAACTATAAAAGAAACAATGGTGAATCCTCCAGGAGACATTCAGCTCCCTCCAAGTCAAGGGAAGACAGGCCACCCAAGAGAGCTGAGCATCAAAGGGTTGAGTATCAAAGAGGTGATAACCTAAGGACAGAAAGAGCTGATCAAAGAGCTGAGAACCTGTGCTGGAATTGTAGACAACCAGGACATTTTGCAATTGACTGTTCCTATCTACCAGTCAATAAGTACAGGGATGAAGAAGAAAGAAAAGTCTTCAGAGAAAGAAGATAGGAAAAGAAGAAAGCCATGTTGGCTGCTGAGACAACTAAGTCTAAAGAAGCAGCAGGCTCAGAGAGTAGTGAAGCTGACTACTCAAGTGATTCTGAAGAAGAAGCAATGATCTGTCTAATGGCTAAAGAACAAGATCAACCAGACCAAGAAGATGAGGTACACTCTAACTCATCTCATTCAGATTCTAGTGATAGTGACTGTGATACACACACTTCATCACCCACTGATCTTTATGATTCATTAGGCAAAATGATGAAAGACTTCGAGCACATTAAATCCTCACACACACTATTAAATGAGGAAAACAACCAGCTCAAAAGCCAAAACTCACGGTGACTAAGGAGCCGAGTACTCTAAGTCACATAGTGATGAGAACAAAGAGTCAAGGCCGAGAATGCTAAACTAATAAGCGAGAGATAGCTATAGAAAAGAGGAAAATGATCTCAAAAATGTGATAGCCTCATTTACAAAGGCATATAAATCATTGGATGACCTTATCATGAGTCAAAAAGAATGTGGAGATAAGACATGCATATGATTCAATTCCTTTGTGCACAGTCAAACTCCCAGAGTGATTTTGGAAAAAGGATCTTCAAGTAATGGAGCATCTCAAAATCCAAAACACCAAATGTTGCACCCACATTCATTCCAAATCACAACCACAAACAAACTGGCCTTGGATATAAAGGAAAAGGAAACAGCCAGTTGAGTATGCTGAGAGGACAACTGAGAAGAAATCCAGCAGAGTTCCTCAGCAAACTCCAAATAGAAAGTACTCCGTGAAGAATAAACAGAGCTACCAAAACCCCCAGATGTTTTATCAAAGAAACACATATGATGGGAATTGTAGAAATTATCCAAGCCAAGCTGATTGGAATAATGTGAAATATCAGCAAAGACCTATGGAATACAAGCCTAAATGGTAGAGACCTAGATCTCAGAAAAGGTCATTCCAAAGGCAAAAGAGCCATCATCAGCACACATATGCACCTAGGCACCACACTCAAAAATATCACAACTATCCAAAGAAGGCAATTGCTAAAACACACACACATGCATACAGACAAAAGAGACAGCTGTATGTACCTAAAGCCCCCAAGTAATTTGCCAAAGTAAATTATGATTATGGCACAGATAGATGGCAACCTCTTAGAGTTAAATCATTTGGCTATAGGTTGATTGGATCATCTTACAGCACTAACCCCTCAGGACCCAGGCAAGTATGGGTACCTAAAAACTAATTTCCTTGATTGCAGGTTCAAGGAGCAGTGAGTGCCAAGGAACCGTCGTGGATAGTGGTTGTTCCAGACATATGACAGGAAACAAGAAAAATCTGTCAAGATTCAAGGAGATTAGAGGCGCAAAAGTCATATTTGGAGGAAATGAAGCTCCAGGGGAAATAAAAGGCACTGGATCCATCAAGAGGAATGGATTGGAGATCATAGATGTTGCTTATGTTGAAGGCCTCAACTTCAACTTTGTTAAGCATCGACCAACTCGTGACAAGGGCTACAATGTTGGATTCAATATGGGAGTATGCCGATTAAAGATTTGAATCAAATGAAATAGTCTTTGCAAGGATCAAGACGAGAAGAATATGTATGTGGTAGATTGGTCTCTTTGCAACACCAAGCACTTGTTTATTAGCAAAGAGCACAACCGAATGAAGTTGGGTGTGGCACAAGAAGTCGAGTCATCTGAACTTCAAGACAATCAACAAGCTTGCAAGGAGTCATCTTGTGGAAGGATTGCCAGACTCAGTTTACAAGAAGGAAAGTGTATGTGATGCATGCCAGATGGGAAAGCAGATCAAATCTTCATTCAAGGAGAAGCCTAGTCCTTCTTCAACAAGGATATTACATCTGTTGCATATGGACTTATTTGGTCCGATTGAACCCAAACATAAGTGGAAAGAAATACACCTTAGTGGTGGTAGATGATTATTCAAGATATACATGGACAATCTTCATGTGCAAAAAGAAGGAAACCTTGCAGAAGTTACCTCAGCTGATGAAAAGAGTTCAAAATGAAAAGAGCCAAACCATTATAAAGATGAGGTTTGATAGAGAAACTGAGTTCATCAATGGGATAATAACTCAGTATTGTGTTGAAAATGGTATTGCTCATGAGTTATCTGCAGCAAGAACTCCACAGCAGAATGGAGTAGCTGAAAAAAGGAACAGAACTCTCAAGGAAGCTGCAAGGACCATGTTAGCTGAAGCTGGATTACCTAAGAGATTTTGGGCTGAAGCCACCAACACTGCATGCTATACTCAAAATAGATGCATGATAAATAGACAGCTGGCAAAGACTCCATATGAAATCTGGACAGGGAGAAAACCAAATGTTGGGTACTTCAGAATATTTGGATGTAAATGCTTCATCCACAACAATGGCAAAGATAATCTAAAGGTTTTTGATGCTAAAGCTGATGAAGGTATCTTTTTGGGATACTTAGCTGAAAGCAAAGCTTATAGAGTGCTGAACAAGAGGACTATGGTCACAGAAGAATCTATTCATGTGGTTTTTGATGAACCTAATGTGAATGGAGAAGACATTGAAGAGTTAGCTGATAAGCTAAATCAGCCAACTATGCGGAAGAGTCCTTATGTTGAAGCTGAAGCAAGAGTAATCAACCAAGATGAAGATGAGATAGCTGAATCTCATAGACAGTTGGAAAATTTGCAGTTGAATGATGATGAGAGAGCTGCTCAAGACAACACAACTGCGAGACAGCTGAACCCAGCTGATTTGCTTCAACCTGATGTGAGATGGCTGAGAAACCATCCACCAGAGCTAGTCATTGGAGATGTGAAAGATGGTGTAAGAAGCAGATCCAGAGCTCAGCAAGAAGCAATGTTCACTTGTTTTATTTCCCAAATAGAGCCAAAAGATATGTCCCAAGCATTGGATGACACACATTGGATTCAAGCCATGCAAGAAGAGTTGAATCAGTTTGAAAGAAACAAAGTATGGGAATTGGTGCAGAGACCAACCCATCAGAATGTTATTGGCACAAAAAGGGTTTTCAGAAATAAAATGAATGAGGAAGGATCTGTGGTAAGAAACAAAGCAAGATTGGTAGCTAAAGGGTATTGCCAAGAAGAGGGAATATATTTTGATGAAACCTTTGCACCTGTTGCAAGATTAGAAGCAATAAGGATGTTTCTTGCCTATGATGCTCACAAGAACTTCTCTGTATATCAAATGGATGTGAAAAGTGCATTTTTAAATGGACTGTTAGAAGAAGAAGTCTATGTTGAGCAACCTCCAGGCTTTGAGCAGAAGACTCTTGGGGATAAGGTGTACAAGCTCAAGAAAGCATTATATGGATTGAAACAGGCACCAAGAGCATGGTATGATACATTGTCTCAATTTCTGACTGACAATGGATTCACCAAAGGCAAAGTGGACAAAACACTCTTCAGAATTCAAGATGGAGAAAGTATACTGCTTGTTCAAATATATGTGGATGACATCATTTTTGGATCCACAAACAAAGAACTGTGTGATAAGTTCTCAAATCTCATGCAAGGCTAATTTGAAATGAGCATGATGGGAGAGCTGACTTTCTTCCTAGGACTTCAAGTTAAGCAGCTGAAGGATGGAACATTCATAAGTCAAACAAAATACACCAGAGATTTAATGAAAAAATTTGGTATGGAAGAAAAGTCTTCTGTGAAAATACCAATGAATACATCAGTCAAGATGAACATGGATGCAGATGGCAAACCTATAGATCAAACAAGATACAGAGCACTGATTGGATCATGGCTCTACTTAACAGCAAGCAGGCCAGACATCACCTTTGCAGTAGGTGTATGTGCAAGATTTCAATCGGCACCAAAGGAGAGCCACATGACTGCAGCTAAGAGAATCCTAAGATATTTGAAGGGATGCCAAGAAGTTGGCTTATGGTATCCAAAGGAAGGTGGATTCAAGCTTATTGATTATTCAGACTCTGACTATGCTGGATGTAGAGTTGACAGAAAGAGTACTTCGGGTACATGTCAAATGCTTGGAAACAAATTAGTTTCATGGTTTAGCAAGAAACAAAACTCAATAGCCACATCCACAGCTGAAGCAGAGTACATAGCAGTACATAGGGCGGCATTTGTTGTGCCCAAGTCTTATGTATGAGACAGCAGCTGAGAGACTATGAAGTTGAAGATAAAGAAATTCCAATTATGTGTGACAACACAAGTGCTATTGCAATTACTCAGAATCCAGTGTTGCATTCAAGAACAAAGCACATTGATGTCAGATATCATTTTATAAGAGATCATGTTGAAAAGAAAGACATCACCTTGGAATATATCTCAACCGATAAGCCAGTTAGCTGACATATTCACTAAGCCTCTATGTGAATCAAGGTTTGAAGAGCTTAAGCATGAGCTAGGGTTAATTGAGCTGAATTGATACTCAGAAGACTCAATCAGAAGAGATGAAAGATGAAAAAGTGAGAATTGAACAAATTCTTCCCATCAGTCAAGTGAAACTGCTATATCGTGAAATCAGCTGTATCGAGTTAGCTGACAGCTAAGTCATCTAATGAAAGGAGAGAAGCTGAGTTAAGTCACTATTGACATGAGCTGAGTCATTTAATAGCTAAGTGACAAAAACACAGTCGTTTTTAATGAGCGGGAATGTTTTTAAGGATGATGTCAGCCAAATAATGACTTGTACAGTCAAAAGTTGCACAGTAAGCATAAGATTGGATATAAATGCTGCCGCATTAAATGCGGTTCGGCGTGCTAAATCTGAGCCGTTGATCTCGATCAAAATTCAAAAACCGAAAACACGTCCTTTCATAACCCTTATATACTCTTTCTTTCAGTTTTCTCTCTCTCACACTCAAAACTGTTCATCTTCAAAGCAAAAGCAAAACAAGTTCATTTCTCTCGCAAACCCTACTAGTTCTCAAGCAAGTTTATCAAGTTTTAATCGGTAAAACTCTCTGCAAATGGCACCAAAGTTTGATTTTGTTAAACTATCAAAGCAAATCCATCCTGGATCGACTGTGGATTTCGAAGGAATGATAAAGCAGGGTTCAGATGAAACCCTAGTGAAGAAGATAACTGATATGCTAGAAAAGTCCAGTCTCAAGCTTTTTCTTACAATGGAGTACTCGCTGACCTATGCTGAAGAGGTGGCGCAGTTCTATGTAAATGAAGAGGTGCAGGACGAAGGCATCAAGTCTTCTGTCCACCGTAAGGATATCATAATCACTGCTAAGGACCTTGCGGAGCACTATTTGCTGCCGTCTGAGGGCATGACAAAAATATACAAAGCTGATGTTAACTTGGCTGCTGCATGGAAAGAAGTAGCCAAACCGGAGTGTGCTGCAAAAGTAGTCTACACAGCTGAGAAGAAGTTGCTGAAGGACGACTATCACAAGTTGATGGATGTCGTCGCCAAGTGTGTAGACATGAAGTTTGGCAGCTTCAATCAATCTGTCAAAGACAAAGCTGATCGTCATGGTTGTGATCATGCAGGGAAAGAAAGTCAACTGGGCTGAGTTTGTGTACAGCAGACTCTGCCAGAACGTTGGGAACAAGACATACAAGGAGGACGGATCCTTTGGAGGATCACTTGGCTATGGCTTGGTAATTGGCCATCTAATGGAAGTGAAGGGCATTCCCCTTCAACATGGAAAGCCCTTCCATGTAAACAAAAAGATGTTCAGGGCTGATCTTTCAAGAGCCCAGAAGAGAGCCCATGCGAAAAGGGCGGATACAAGTGAGGGGGAATCAGCTGACCCCGTAGACACAACTGTTTCCTCTCCTCCCAAGAAGAGAGCTGCCGCTGCAGCTGCTAAGAAGAAAGCTGCCCCTGCAGCAAAGAAAAAGGACGCACCTGCCCCTGCAGTCGAGTCACCTGCCCAATCAGGCGTGTCTCCTGCCCCTGCAGACGAGGCTGAGAAGAAAGCCCAAATTCCTTCTCCAGCCATACGGAAGAAGAGGACTGCCAAACCTAGGAAGGCAGCTCCCTCTAAGAAGGACGCCCCAACCCCCGCCGCCAGAGAATCCGAGGAAGAAACAGAAACAGAAATCCCTCTGGTTAAAACCAAACGAAGAAGGCTAGTCAAGCGTTTAGAGCGTGAGCAGAGTGAGTCGCTACTGTTGGAGAAAACTCGAGACCGCGACATCGAGGAAGTGCGATCTCTGAAATAGTTGACGAAACTGCCAAGTCTGCTGAGGATGATCAGCAGAGGCCCCGAGAAGACCCAGCTGTGGAGAGGACAACTAAAGAAAAAGACGCAACTGAGACAACTGAATCCTCACATGAAAAAGTTGTATCTCCGCCTGCTACGGACGCTGCTGTAGGTGAAGAGCAGCAGAGCATGCTACCTTCCATCCCAGAAAAGGAAGGACCGGAAGAGAAGGATGAGGATGATGATGTCATCATGTACTCTCCTGTATATCCGGACATACATCACCGTCTACGTGAATGGAGGGCGTGGAAGCTAAGCCACTCAAGGGTGCAATTTGAATGCCCTGAGTTCATAGAAGAAGAGAAGGAGTTGTTCGAATTTCTCGGCATCACCAAGGTGATTCAGGCCCTTGATGAAGACAACTGCTTGAACATATTACAAATCTTCAAGGAAAAGGATCAAGCCAAAGCAGCCGAGGAAGCAGAAGCTCGTGAGAAAGCCAGTATATGTCCTCTTACTGGAACTCTGGAACACACGCATCCTCATCTAGATGTGCTGTCAGAAAGTGATGAATACATGGATCCCGTTGCTGCACAAGAGAAGTCAGACATGCATCAAGCTTTGAGGGAATCCAGAATGATGCATGAACAACGCATGTTTGAAGGACCAGGAGAGTCCTCACAATCTCTTCTACAGATAGACCCGTTGGGAGTAGTGCAACAGATTGCCACAGTTATTGCTGCAACTACGTCCCCTGTGCAATCTGAAGATGGATCCAAGGGACTTGGCGATGAGACTGGGAATTTGGGCACCCAAGTTGAGCCAACCCCTACTGAAGGTGTTTTACCACCTGCCCCCACGGCTGAGCACTCAACGGAAGCAGCCGGGAGTCTGGAGAACAGTGACCCCATCGTCGGTCATTGGTGGTGTGCCGGTGAGGGGGAAACTCACTCATTGCGCGTAGGGTCGGAGGATCATGACGACTCCACAATGAAGAAAGGAGGCGAAGTGGAAAAAAAAAGAGCCACAACAGATCGACATTGTGGCTCGGACGGTTGAGTCTGTCCCGGTGAAGTGTCAACTACTTTGCAGTCGAGGATCTTTTTTGTTGCGATCGAGGCACATGATGGAAATGCCCAGGAGTTAACACTGGCACCGAAAGTGCAATCCAAGGGGTTGAGACTCCTTCGGATGCCAATCCAGACCCTAAGACAAGCGCGATCACATCACAAAGGGAATGTAGAAGGCCTCTTGCGATTGAGACCGCCGGAGGTGTTGAAGGCCCAAGGGAGGTTGAGACTTCCCTGGGTAAAGCTCAAGAAGTTTAGAACATCCCTCCTGCTAACATTGTTGAATCTGAGAAGGAGATTAGTGCACTTCATGACTCCCAGGAAAATCCCGATATATCATTTCTGGGGTCTAAAGATGAAGCGAGTCCACACATTGCACATAAAAAGGACCGACTAAGAATGTTCTCCCGCAGACGAGTCAGTCGAGTTTCAAAGCTGCTAGTCAAATATTTAACTTTGATGATGAGCCAAGCCCCCAAGTTTCATCATCTTCCGATGACGTTGATGTTGCAGCCGAGGACCAGGTAATTCAATTAGAAAAATCTACTGAGGCCAACGAAGCTGATAAGACAGTTGAGGCTCAGTCAGCTGGCCAACCCACTCAACAAGGCCCAGCTAGAATTGAGTCATCTGCGCAGGCTCCCACAACTGCAGCAGTACCGACTCCACCAGGATCATCAAAGGCACAAACTGCAGTTTCAATCAATTATGTGCGAGATGATACCTTTGAGCAATTATTTCCCTTTTCACTTGAGCTGCCAGAGCTAGAGGAGGAGACAGCTAAAGAGCAGCGACAATACACAGTTCGAGAAGATCCAGTCATCCCTACCGACTCCATTGTACCAACAGACTTTAATTTCGATGCTGAATGGCCACTAGCTGAATCCGGTGTGACAGCTGAGATCCGTGAAGTCTTCAAGAAAATCTGTGGAGAGATTGAGAAGATTGAACGGCACCAGGCCTCATTAGATCTGCGTTTGGACAATAGAGATACCAACCTCACAGCAGACTTACGAGGGATTGTGGTATGGATCAGGGAGTGGTGTCAGCAGCAGAGTGCAATGCGATACGAACAAGTTAGATATTTCAAGGCATTGTACAACAAGATGCTGGTTTGGAGTGCTGACAATGCTGATATTAAGCAGAGGATGCAGGCCTACATGGAGAGATTGCATGCCTCCCATACAACTGAAATGGAGTTACTGCGTGAATTTCATTGAAAAGAAATTCTGCGTGTTGAGGAAACCATGAATACGAAGTTCAGCCTTCTCATGGCTAAAATGAAACTGGTGGCAGCTGAATCAAAAGCAACTCGCTCAGAATTTCGAACAAAGACATGCGCGCGAGACTCAAGCGAGTAACTCAACTCTCCGATTTGGATTTCATGCTCGCAGGAATGTTCCCTGGGGTTCCTCTCTCCTTTGATGATGCCAAAAATGGGGAAGAGGAGTACCTAAGGAAATTGAAAGAAGAAACAACTGGTGAGAAAGCAGCTATTGAAAAGAAGAAGGGAAAAGATGATGAGGGGAAAGGTCAAAGGATTTGACCCTGATGATTGTTGAAACCCCTCAGCAAGGTCATGTGACAACCTCTATAATCAAGCAAACTTCCGGTGACTCGCCGATCCAACACTGCTTTGTGCCCATGAGAGAAGAAAAATTATAGAAGCGAGGGATGGAGAGTTCGACAAGAGAACGGATGCCCGCGTTGAAGAAATGTTGAAACAGTTTGGTGGCATTCCGGCAGGGAAGGATCAAGATGCCCAGTGACGAAGCCAAGAATTTTAGATAGGGGGGCCCAAGTACTAATATTAAAATAAAAAGAGTTCGTTGAATTTTTTGCCACCACCTCATAATAAAAAATAGTTTTAACCATGTTTTTAGCTATTTTTGAGTTCAAAATTTCCCTTTGTCTTTTTTTTTCATTTCTAGGGACCGTCCCATGACTCGGTACGAGAAAATATACCGCGTCAATTTTTTGATATATAATTAAGTACCTCATCTGAAAACACAAGAAGGGTATGACCATGTCAAAATGAATAAAAAGCATGTTTTCGGAAAATATGACTATTTTTCATTTTTACAAAACATAAGTGGACAATTGTCCACTACCACATATAAAAATGAAAAACAATACATTAAATTTAAAATAAGTAGAAGTTTTGATTAAGTCATCGTATTAATTCAACCGCATCTTAATATTCAACAATAAATAACAAACAACAATCATATCAATATACCACAAAGAACAAATAGAGGCACAAGAGAATAATGAAAAAAATCAAGTTAATGTTTATGGCAGAGCTTAATATAATCTACAAAAGTTTAAGAAAAGGGAAAAATGATCAAGACTCATAGTTTACAATATTCAAAAATTAAAGTAGGAAAGAGGAATGCAATATAATTGAAGACTTTTTTGTTATCCCATTTTTCTATTTATTTTTTTAAAAATTAAAATGTGAAATTACCAATGTACCCCTACTTTTTTTCAAAATTTGAGGGGGGCCCTGTGCTCCCCTTGGCCCCCACATGACTTAGTCCATGAAGATGCCATTCCAGATGACAGAGACAAGCCAAGATCGGTTGAAGAATTTAAAACTCTCGAATCCGAAGGCTATTTCAAGAATATGTCGGTAGCCCAAGCCTGGGGTTTTTCTTTGGGAGAAGATGGTGCGAGAAGTTATAAGAAGGCGATAGGCAAGCACGGACTACCAAAGAACCATTGGCTGGTAAGAAGAAGACTCCCGTACAATATACACCCAGAGGAGGAGGAAGAAGTGGTGGAGGAAGAGGTTTTCGACCTAGACCTCTATCCAAAAATATTAAATACGTAGATCCAGGCAAGAAGGGAAGGATCTCTTTGGATGGGTATGATGAAGTAGCTAATCAGGAAGTAGCAAGGAAAAATGCTAACTACGTGAAAAGAATCGAGGAGGAAAACAGAAGACAAGATCAGCTATGGCAAGAGAGGCAAGAAAGGAAGCGTAAAGATGATGCTGCGAAGAGAGCTTATGAAAAGAAGAAAGCAACTGAAGATGAAAGAAAAAGAAAGAGAGCTGATGATGACAGAGCTGAAGAGGAAAGAAGGAGGCAGCGAAGGCGATGAAGTGTTGCTGCTAACCCTTTGTGTATTTTACTCTTGTAAATACATTTATGTGTAAGTCATCTGTACACTCAATAAAGTGTTTTTGTATTTTCTCTCTATATTTGTATCTTAGCATAGATGCTTGAAATTTGCTTGGATATGATTATCCTCTGATACATTTTGTAAACAACTGTGTAAAGGACAAGAATGCTATGATCAATAAAATGATTGTTTCTACGCATACATTCTTTGTTACTACATTGTCTGTATGTATCTTTGCTGTTTACTTGTTATTTAATGTTTTTAAGTTTTGACATCATCAAAAAGGGGGAAATTATTGGGAATTAATTTTTTAGATTTTGATGAATGCCATGTAAAACTTAGATTAGAATGTTGGCACCCCATTTTCCTTGTATCTTTCATTGCAATAGATAGGGCTGGATGAGCTGAGTCAAGTCACCTATGCCTGGAAATACAAGAAGTCAATTGAAGAAGTGAAGTGAAGACTCCGCTGAGGAATAGCTGAGTATGGCCAAGATAGAAGATCAAGAACTCGACTGAAAGACGTAACATCTGGGGGACAACTGTGTGAAGAGTCAGTTAAGTCAACTCAAGAGGCCAAGTCACAAGTTGAAGTGACATATGAGTCTTTCAATGATTGGAGCAGACTCAAGTCACCTGGGAAAAAGGCAGCTGCAAAAAGGAGTTAACTGAAAAGAATTCATTGCACAGAAGTCAAGAACATTACTTAAATAAGTAATACACCCATGCTGCTAGGTCATAAAGTGCTCAGTCCCAGAAGCGTACAAAAGGAATAAACCAATGGGAAGCACTACACCTCGTGTCAGAACCTGAAAAGCTGGACATTCATTTAATACGAGGAAAGGTCTACATCTCAAGACTAAAGACCAAGAAAAGACAAGCCAACGAACACAAGTGACTTTTGAAAATCAACCTATCTCTTCAACGGGCAGATTTTTGAAAGTTCACTATAAAAGGCTGAGGAATCTCATTGAGAAAAGGTTACCTGAACCACGAACAAGCAAGCAATATTCAAACTCTAACCTGCAAAATATTCTCAAGATATTCAAGCTAAATCCTCAAGCCTGAAACTCGAAGGACATCAATCCAATACAAAGATGTGAAGGAAAGACAACTTGAAACTATTGAAGAGGAAACTTTTGAAGAATCAAAAGGGGTCTACTTTCCAAGGAGGATTGTATGAAGGTTCAAGGTTGAACCAGTCTCAAGTTATTGGAGGGCTTCGTGATCAAATCCAAGAAGCTTGAGAAAGTGAGCTGAAGTAGCAAGACAGCTGCCCTGTGAAGAAGCTGAGTCGGACGAGAAGCTAGTTGTGTGACCAAGGCATCTCTAGACTGAGTCCAAGGAGCAAGTCAGCTGTGTGATCAAGACTTGTCTCTAGACTGATGACCACTTTGTGTACTGATCATTACTTAGTGGATTCCTCCAGGAGTTGGAGAAGAGAGGATTAGAAGAATTACCCCATCTTCGAACCTCTATAAAAATTACTTGTGTCATTTACATTTCAAGCATATTTACATTTCTGCACATTTATTTTATATCTGCTGATAGTCTGCTATCCAACTGATAAATAACTAAGTGCTAAAATCAAGTGTTAAAACAAGGATTATACAAATTCAAGGGTGTTAAGTCTTCCACTGAAAAACTCATCACAACCAAGTTAAGGTTTAGACTAAACAACTGAGTTATTCTATCAACAAATCTATCGAGTCTGTTGAGTGGCTAACTCTGCTGATTAACTAACTTAGTTGTCCCTCAAGTACCTAGCCATGTATTAACTCTGTAATACTTTAAAAGGACTAACATCGAAAAGTTGGTAAGGTTTATTCAACCCCCCTTCTAAACCTTACTTACACCCCTTAGGACCTACAAACTATTGTCATTATTCTAAGAAAAACAAAATTTTAGGGGTAAAATTATCCATATAGGGCATAGTGCAAAAAATTACATAGTTCATATGGTGAAGCGTAACAAAAAATAGTTGATATGGTAAAGTATAAAAACGCGAATAGTACAAGGGGTTTAGTGTAATTTCCTCTTCTTTATTTTATAACTGATTATTTGACAAACTTTTGATTATCTCGAGGGAATAATTGAGATCGAGAGATGATTTTATTACCAGACTAAATTCAGTTAGGGGATAAGATATGAATAATTAATGTATTATCTAACTTTGTTAATTAGTTGAGTAAATTGGATCTATCTAAACTTAATCAGTGAATATGAGAGTTATCAGATCTAGAATTAGTTTATATTTATTTTCTGGATTGGTTAATTGCATGATCAATTGCTTGATATTCTGCTTGGTTATTTGAGGAGGCAAATCTGAATCCCAAGATGTTTTTATATTCATACTTAATCTAGATCTTGTTTGTTAGTTTGAATATTGGTCTTAGTAATTAATTTCGTTATTTACAAACCTTAAAGTTTGGATTAGAGTGTTTAAATTTATTTCTTGTTAATTGTGACACGTAATAATTATTTGTCGGCTAAGTTTTCCTTGAGAGACGACTTGAGGTTAATTTTTCATCCTACAATGATCTCATACTCTTGCGAATATCGTTAGATTAATTTACGTATTTAATGGTTGAACAAAATTTTGGCGCTGTTGCTGAGAAAGGCTTTAAGCGTAATAATTATTGCGTTTCTTTTCCATGTTTTTAGTAAGATTCATTTTGTTTGCCTTTTGCTTTTTACTTTATTCCACAGGGGCGTTTGATTTATTTTTTCCTGGGGTGATTTATGTGAGGACACAAAAATCTCAACTGGACTTTGTGCCTTTTGTAGACGATGTCCATCAGGTTGCGAAACGTATGAGGAAAGAATGGGGCAATTCTACTGATTGTAGTGGGAAAACCAAAGAATATCAAGATCACATTCCAAAAGAAAAACAAGAAGATCACGAACCAGGGATGAGTGACAACCAAAACAAAAACAACGAGGAGACGCATCAGCTTTCGATGCGAGAGTTTGCACGTCTAGTTATTGAGACTGCGACCTCTTGTATCACTTTAGGACATGCAACAAAGAATTATGAGCTAAAAACCATTCACTTCAAGCAAAGGTCACCTTCCTTTGGGATGCTAAATGAAGACCCTCTCAATTTTATTCGGGAATTCTATACCATTATTCAAACTTTCCCTCTACAAGATTTGAATGAGGATCAGCTCCGAATACGCTAATTTCCATACACTCTGAAAGACTATTTTGCATGTTTTTGTGTGTGTTTTGTGTGATGATTTATACATATTTTTGGCGTGTGTTATTTGTATTTGCATGTTTTAGTGTTATGTTGTGTTATTTTATTGATTTTCTAGGTTTTGGTGGAAAAAAATAATTTTGGAGCAAGAAACGTCAAAAAGTCATTTCGCGCAACTATTGTAGTCGTTGTATTTTGGACATAAAGTTTTCATCCGAAGTCCAATTAACATGAATCTTATACCATTAGAAAGCTAAGACAAAGTTCTACAAAGTGTATATCTGGTGCAAAATGCAAACCCAAACGTTTAGAGGGGTTAAAATCATGTGAAAGTGGAAATCAAGTGATGAAATTTTGGAAATAATATATCTTAGTATTTTGGCCATAACTCTCTCTACAAAATTGATATTGAGGTCATTCAAGCGGCTATGGAAAGATAAGAGAGAGAGCTACAATTCATAATAGACATCAAGGTCAAACTCTAAAGTTTGGAGGTCGTGCGGTCGCATACAAGAGGCAGAGGATCACACACGGCGGACAGTGGCGGATCACGCAGCGGGCGAGGCGCCCGCACGCGGGCGCACTGCTGGCCAATACGCGGACGCGCGGTGAATTCTTGAAACTGAAATTTGTGATTTATTTCCAGTTTTTGGCTCTTCCACATTGTTTAGGACTCTAGGCTTATAAATAAGACTTGGGGAGCCCATATTTTCGAACACCTTTACTTCTTAGCACTTTTAAACCATAGTTTTTGTTATTTTATCTTCCATTCAACATTGGGATTGCTTGGGTTCTTCCCGTCGAAGTTATTTAGTGGCTTAATCCAAGCGTAATATTTCTTCAGCTTCTTTACCAGGTTCAATTGTTTGGTAATTATTGTTATTGTATGATGATGTTTATGATTATTTTCTATCCTTCAATTGAAATTATGATCTCATCCCCAAACATGAACTAAATTGTTTTGTTCTAGGATTATGATGATTTGATTCAAACAAACAAACTTGAATATGAGCTGATTAATTTGCTTACTTGAATGAATTGCTTTATTTGATAATTGATTGTTTGGCCAACTTTTGATTATTTTGATGGAATAATTGAGATCGAGAGAAGATATTATTTTTGGACTAAATTTATTTAGGGGGTTAGATATGAATGATAGATGTATTATCTGACCTTGTTAATTAATTGGGCATATTGGTTATTGATAGAATTAATCTGTGAATACGAGAGCTATCAGATCTAGGCTTAGTTTATATCTATTTGCTTTAATTGTTAATCACATAATCAATTGGTTGATAGTCTGCTTGCAAGTTTGATGAGTGATTCCAAAATCCTAGACATTTTCTCCATACGTTTTTTCCAAGGGTTTAAGTTGAGTTGGGTTTTAATTGGTTTCTTATTTGTTTTTTCTTAGATAATTAAAATAAAAAATATGGTTAGAGTGTTTAGGATTTACTCTTTGTTTATTGTGCCACACAATATTTATTTGTCGGCTAAGTCTTCCTTGAGAGACAATTTGGGATAACTTGCCACCCTGCGATTGATCTCGTTCTCTTACGAGGATCGTTAGACTTTCATAGGTGTTTAGCGGTTGAACAAAATTTTGGCGCCGTTGCCGGGGAAGGCTTTAGGCTTAGTAAATATTGTATTTATTTTTCGTGTTTGTAGGTCCCAAGGGGTGAGAAGTAAGGTTTAGAGGGGGGGTTGAATAAACCTTACCAAATTTTCGATTTAGTCCTTTCAAATATTTTTAGAGTTAACTCAAATCAGCTAAGTCCTTGAGGGACAACTAGGTTGGCTTACTTCAGAAAAGTTACCCACTCAACAGACTCGGCTGAGTTGTTGATAGTATAACTCAGCTAGGATCAACTAACACTTAACTTTACAATTGATTTGGTTTTTTTGTTCGCGGAAGACTTATCACCTTTGATGTTTTAAACTTGTTTTCAATACTTGTTTTTAGCAAATGTTATTATTAGTTGAGTTTAGCAATTATAACTTAGCAGCAGATATAAATAATATGCAAGAAAATAAAGTGCTGTAAGTAAAGATGACACAAGCAATTTTATAGTGGTTCAAGGATGGGGTAATTCTTCTAATCCGCTCTTCTTCAACTCCTGGAGGAATCCACTAAGTAACAGATCTGGTTACAAAGTAGTGAATAGTCCGAGTCAACCTTGATCACACAGCTGGCTGCTCCTAGGACTCAGCTTCTTCACAAAACAACTGTCTTGCTACTTCAGCTCCTTCGAACCCTTGGAATTGATCACACAGTTTTCCAACGAGCCCAAAGCTTCTGGTTCGAACTTAAACCTTCCTACTTCTCCTTCAACCTTGGAGAGTAGACCCCTTTTGTTCTTCAAACAGTTTCCTCTTCAACTTGATGAAGTTTTTTCCTTCTTCGAGTGTGTTGGATCGAGTTTCTTCGATTTTAGGCTTGAGGAATATCTTTGAAAGCTTGAGAGTATTTGTAGGTTTTCTTGAATGCTTGTAATGAATTCGTAATTGGTAACCTTCTCTCACTTGCTTGTAATGAATTCGTAATTGGTAACCTTCTCTCACTTGCTTCTTCAACCATTTATAGTGAAGATTCGAAAATATGTCCGTTGAAGAGATATACATATATTTCAAATCCCACTCGTAGGTTGTTGGCATGTCTTGTCCTTGCTGCATTAATGAGGATCGTACCATGAGTTTAATGCACTGCAGCCTTTTCTTGGTCTCCGCTGCCTTTCTTCCCACTCTCTGGTCAATCTTTCATTCTTAGTCTCTTGTCTTCTTCTAGCCTCCTCATTCTTGCGCTCCACGTCTAGATTTGCAAGAGTGTCGAACCCTGCCCAGTAGTTGATTCCTTTCTTTTGTGGATCAACGTACCTTACATCTTTAGGTCTTGGCTATGGTGGAGTACCTCTGCCTCTTCCACCACTTCCAAACCTTCCCCTTCCTCGATATGACTCAGCTTCTCCTCTAGGAGTGTACTGTACAGGTGCCTTTCCAGTCAAGTGACTGCTATAACTCTGCTACGTCTCAACTGATTTGCACAAATCGAGTCCTCTCTCCCAATACAAGTCCCACACCTGTGGTAGAGTCATGTTCTTGAAATAGCCTTCAGCCTCTAGAGTTTGAAACTCCTCTAGTGATCTGGGTTCAGATCCTGCATCGGGCATCGTGATTTATCGAGGGGGTTTTACAGCTGTGGAATTTTTCAGTAAACCAACTGGGGGGCCTTCGAACCTTGCTTTAATGTCTTTGATCCTCTCGAAGTGCTTCTCAGCTACCTTGTCAAACTCAACTTCAATGGCCTTTCTAGGCTGTTGGACTGCCATTTCAGCTTTCTCTTCTACGGTAAGCTATTTTGATAGTTTGCTGAGAATCGAGGTATTACTTCACTCTACTTAGGGGTCTTAGCAAATATTATTTTCAAGGGTGGCTTCTTCATTGAAATGCCTTCCCCTTGCTTGCTTCCCCTTTCACTCCTTTCTTATTACCCCGCTGCCCCTTCTTCCATTTTCTCTTCCCCCTTTTTGGCATCATCACCAAGGGGTAGAGCCAAGTTAGGGAATATGCCACTAAAGAGTAGACCAATCTTGTTATTTGTCATGTGATGCTTATCATGAGTCTTGAAGTATGCTGTTCTGAATTCTGATTTTACGACCATGGTCTAGCTGCCATCAACTTTATCTCTGTCTGGAGCACCTTGATCTACTGTTCAACATTGGCCTCCATTCTTGCAATTTTTGATTTGTGTTGAGCCTTGAGCAACTCCATATCAGACCTATGTGATTCATCCATCCTAAATATGTGGTCCCTTTGCCTTTGATGGAACTTGGCGTTAATGCCTTTGTCTGTCCAATCTATTCTCTAATTCTCAGTACTGTCCCTCGGATATCTCCAGTGATAGTAGCATCTCTGTTGTCTAGCCGTTGGTCCAATGCTGTAAAACCATGCTCCATATTTTCTATTTCAGCACATATGGCTTTAAAAGCTTTTCGGAAGTCGGCTACATCAGCGGACTGTTCGTCTGGCCATACAACATCGAAATCAAAACCAATTGGCACCATAGCAGTCTCAGCCAGAGTTTCAATTTCGTTTGGAGAAACTTGGACATTGTATCTGGCATGTTCCGTGGCTGACTCGGCTTCGAAGGGTATTTGGGCTTCAAAAGGAAAATATTCTGCAAACAAATCCTCAAGGAAAATTGGAATCTCCACATCCTCGACCTTTGTAGCTTTTCCCGTTTCTTTCAAAATTTCTTCAGCTCTATATGCCCCAGCTATTTCATCGGCATCTTGAGTAGCTGTGTTAGCCTGCTGAGCTGACTAATCCTCAGCTGTCTTAACAGCTTCCTCGGCATCTTCCTGTTGAGTTGTCTGTTCCTCAGCTGACTCATCAGCTTCATTAGAGGGTGATGGCGCCGTTGGAGATGGGCGATCAACCATTGTGAAATTCATTAGAGTAGCCTTATCACTGGCTTGACTCTTTTTTTCTGAGCCTCCTCTACAGCTGCATCCTCATTAGATTTTGCAACGGGACTGGACTCAGCTTCAGTTTCAGATTCCAGGAATCCAGTATCAATATTTTCCTGGGAATCGTGAAGGCACTAATTTCTTCTTCTTCAGCAACCTCTTCGTGAGGGGCAGGCAAATCCTCAACCACTTTCTTTCCTAGGGAAGTCTCAACCTCCTCTAGGCCTTCATTACCCTCAACATTCTCAACCACTGATGGGCCTTGTACAATTTCTTTTGTAGTCTCAACTGCAGCAGGGTCTTCAGCAGATATCCCTTCAGCAAACGCACAACTGCTTTAGGGTCTTCAATGACATCCTTCGGATTCTCAATTCCTTGGATTGCACTTTTAGGGCCAAGAGTCTCAACTCTCATGGCCTCACTTCCATCCTTTGCTTAGCTGCATCAGCAGTGTCATCGGCCTGCATGGCAGTTGAAGTTTCAGCTGAGACAATCAAAACCATTTGAGCTTCGTCAACTTCTGTCTGTTGAACCTTAAGATTCTCTCATTCCCCTACAAACTCCATTTATTGTTGGTCTCCCACAACATCATTCGATCTAGCTGTGGTGGTTTGAGTTTCCCCATCAGCTGGCACACCAGCTGAGTCTTGAGTAGTGGGATTACTCAAAACCCGAGACCCAGCTGTTAATCCAGTTGAGTGTTCAGCCGTTGGGGCAGGAGTGTCAACACCTTCTGCAGGAATTAGCTTGGCTAAGGTGCCCGCTTCATCACCTTCCTTAACTTCATTGCCATTTTTCCTGGAATTGTCTTCATCAGAGTGCACATGAGATGTGGTTGTATTTTTCACCATTTCCATTATATCAGGACTAGGGGTAATCATGATAGAAGAAGATTCCCCAGGTCCCCTATTCATTTGTTGCTCGTGCATCTCCTTGGATTCCCTTATTACTTGCCAGAACTCAGCTTTTTTGGCTGCAACAACAGGGTCAATCTCCTCAATGTCACTATCACTGCTGTTAGCTGATTCCAGGGCATGCTAGGAGCATCTGTGAATGGGCAAGAATGGGGATTTTCGATTCAACAATAGCTTTTGCCTTCTCAGCTTCCTTAATTTTTGCACCTTCCTTGATTGCAGTCAGTATATCTGCACAACTGTCATCATCCAGTACAAATCGTACATCAACTCCCAGAAAGGATAGGAGGTATTCTTTCTCCTAAATGAATTCAGGATGTTGAAACTGGGATCTAGCTTCACTGAGTTTCCACGATCTCCATATCCGTAACCTTTCTCGAATCTATGGATATGCAAGAAATAACATCACAAGATCATCATCATCTCCTTCTTCCTCCTGCACAGGTGCAAGTGGAGCATGTTCCTCCTCAGGTGTCCATGCATAAGTTTGAGGGGACTAAACAACTAACTCTTCAGACTATTCAGCTGTGTCTGCTCCTTGTTCTTCAAAAGTATCTCAAACAACTGTCTCTTGTATAGTCTGCTGATTCATATCAGCAGTTTTCTCAACTTCTGTGGTGAGGGCTTCACCACCTACAACTTCTTTGGACTGCTCTTCCTGAGCTTCAACAGTCTCCTTCTGCGGTTGAGTGCCAGATTTAACTGGCTTCTCAAGTTTGGACTTCTTGAACAATCTTTTCCTCTTTGTTTGAACAAGAGGAATGTCATCCTCTTCAGCTTCCTTGATGGCTTCTGGCTCCACCATTTTTATCTTCTCGGCTGCAACTGGCTTGGGAGGCACAACTGAGCTCTTTTTCTTCCCAATCGAAGAAGGTGCAGTTGTGTCCTTCTCGGTCTCGACTGCTGGGACAGGTGCAACATTTGGGATGACTGCGGGGGCAGGTGCTTTCTTAGGACTGGGTGCAGGGACAGGTGCTTTCTTAGCTGTAGTAGCTCTTTTCTTTTTTGAGTCGGCTTCAGAGAAGGAGCTGGGACAGTTGCAGCTGTGTCATCGGGGATATGATCAGCTGATTCACCTTCACTGGTGTCAGCCCTTCTGGCATGACTTGCCTCTGCGCACCGGATAAGTTGGCTTTAAACATCTTCTTGTTGAGATGTAATGGCTTTCCATGCCTAAGAGCAATCCCTTTCACTTCCATCATATGGCCAATGACCAGGCCATATCCCAACGAACTCAAAAATAGACCATCATCTTTTATGGTCATGTTCATGACGTTTTGGCAATCTTGGCTGACGATGAACACAGCCTAGTTCACCTTTTTCTCCTCCATGATCATAGCCATCACGGTCAGCTTCGTTCGAGACAGTTGATTGAAGCTGCCAAATTTCATGTCCACGCACTTGGACACAATGTCAAATAGCTTATGATAATCATCCTTGATCAATGACTTCTTGGTTGAATAAACAACCTTAGCAGCAGACTCTGGCTTGGAAATCTCCTTCCATGCCGCATCCAGGTTCATGTCTTTCTCAGCTATCTTCTTCATCCCTTCCGAGGGCAGGTAGTAGTGTTCAGCTAAGTCCGCAACAGTAATGTTGATGTCATTGTTGTGGACTGAAGATCTAATCTCACCATCATGAACCTCAGTGTTCATGTAGAACATGGCGACTTCTTCCAGATATGTGTGAGAGTATTCTATGGTGAGAAATCCTTTCAGATCGGATTTCTCCAACTTTGTTGCTATCTTCTGAACCAGGGCCTTATCCACTCCCTGTTTTACCTTTCCTTCTAAATCCACAGTTGATCCAGAGTGGATTTTCTTAGCCATCTTGATGAAATCATAGTTTGTAGCCATTTCTTGAAAAATAAACGGTGAAAAGCTAATAAAAACGGATACCTGAGAACTAGGGTTTCACTGGTTTTGCATAGAAAAACTTTGTCTTGTTTGAGAATGAAGAGTGTTTTGTGAGGAGAGAGAGAAAGTTAAATTTTTGGTTTATATGGGACGTGAGGGGACGGTTTTAGAATTTGAAAAGCTTGATCAAAATCAACGGTCAGGATTAAACCTTTGAAACCGCATTAATTTTCCCATATTAAATGCAGCAGCATTTATATCCAATCATATGCTAAATGTGTGCAGGCTTTATTCTGACACAATTATTACGCTGACGTAATGCCCAAAAACATTCCCGCTCGTAGAAAGCGACTGCATTTTGTCACTTAGCTCATAAGTAACTCAGCTATTTTCCAAAAGTAACTTAACTCTACTTCTCTCTTCACATAAGGATCACTCAGCTGTCAGCTAACTTGATACAACTGATTTCCCGTCTTAGCTGTTTCACTTGGCTGGAAAGTGAAACTTACCTAATTTTCATTTCTCTTTTTTTTGACTCTGCTGATTGAGTCTTCTGAGTCTCCTAACTTAGCTCAATTTAACCTAGCTCATTCTTAAGCTCTTCAAATCTCGATTCACATAGAGTCTTAGTGAATATGTCAGCTAACTGTTTATTAGTTGAGATATATTCCAAAGTGATGTCCTTTTCAAAATCATCTCTTATAAAATGATATCTGACATCAATGTGCTTTGTTCTTAAATGTAATGCTGGATTTTGAGTGATTGCAATAGCACTTGTGTTATCACACATAATTGGAATCTATCTTTCTTCAATATCATAGTCTCTCAGTTGTTGCCTCATCCATAGAACTTGGGCACTTGTTTGCTATGACTATGTACTCTCACTTTTGTGAATGTAGCATCAGAAATAGGGTGCCAACTTCCTATTCTAAGTTTTACATGGTATCATCAAAATCTAAACATAAATTTTCCTAACAGTGTTTCTAGATTAGGATTCTTTTTGTTTGTTTCTATTTTAGAATTATTTTCCAGGTGCATTTAATCTATTTTTCTAGTGTTGTTTATATAGTACCAGAAATGACAACCACTCAGGAGCAACCACCACGAGCCACATTAGAAGAGATCTCGAAATCTTTTATCAAGTTAGTCAGCAAACACAAGAGTGGAATAACAGACAGTTTAAATCCGTGGAGGCCTCTATTAAGCGAATTGAAACTCAAGTCGGCCAATTGGTTACGCAAGTTGGTGATATAGCTCGACATCTCATAAAAAAAGATATGTTGCCTAGTCAACCAGCGCAAGCTCAAGCCGTTACTGATCTTGAAATTGGTGAGATTTATGATAATGAAATGCAATTTCCATATTTTATTGTTTCATCTAACCCTGCAGGTATTGCTAAAATGGAAAATAAGGACGATGCAAGTGAAGAAAGCACGAATGAGGAGGCAAATAAGAGATTTTTCTTACACAAAACTAATAATCCTTACAAATCCCCTAATCCATCCCCAAGTCCACCCCCAAAGCAACAAGATCCATGTAGTTTCATCATTAATATTGGTTTTGGGAATGATAAGAAAATTGAAGGTGTGCTTGATCTCGGAGCTGAAATTAACCTTATACCTTACTCTATATTTAAACAACTAAATTTAGGGAAATTGAAGTCCACCAAATTATGTTTGCAACTTGCTGATAGGTCATTTAAGTATCCTAAAGATATTGTTGAAGAAATTTTGGTCCAAGTAGGTGGTCTTAAAATTCTCATTGATTTTGTTGTCTTGGATATGAGGAAGGATAAAGATAATATCAAGGATCATACCATTTTATTGGGTAGACCATTCATGACCACCACCAACACCTTGATTGATGTCAAAAATGGAAAACTAATCATGCATGTCTTGGGAAAACTTGTGACGTTTTCAATTTCTGACATAGCTTGCAGTCTTGCCTATGCCTTACATGATAATTTTATTGTTGATTTTGTGGATTCTGCTGTGAAGGATGTCCTATGGCAGGAACACAATATGATTCGAAACACAAATTAATCGTATAAAAATTCCAAGGTGGTGATAGATGTCTTACTTGATGACCCGCCATGATTTTCTCTGCTGACATCGTCAAGCTAATGACGTTAAAAGAGCAGTTTGTTCGACCGCTTAACATCTATAAAATTCTAACAATCCTCGCAAGAGAACGAGATCAATTGTAGGGTAGCAAGTTAACCACAAGCCGTCTCTCAAGGAATACTTAGCCGGCAAATAATTATTATGTATCACAATAAACATAAAATAAATCTTAAACACTCTAACCAGATTTGTTGGTTTTAAATAAACTAAAAGAAAATAATTAAAAAGACGAATTAAAACTGAGCACGAATAAACTTGGAGAAAAAGATATGGAAGAAAGTCTAGGATTATGGATTCATCTCATCAAACTTGCAAGCAGAATATCAATTAATTGATCATGCGGTTAACAAATATAACAAACATGTAATGACTAGGTCTAGATCTGATAACTCCCGTATTCACAGATTAGGGCAATCCCAACATAATTTGCTATTTTCATTAAACCTAGGGTTAGATAATACATCTCTGATTCATATCTAACCCCCTGAATAAATTTAGTCCAGGAATAATATATTCTCTCGATCTCAATTATTCCCCCAAAACAATCAAAAATTGATCAGACAATCAATTTATCAGATAAAGCAATTTATTCAGGAAAGCAAATCAATTAATCAATACTCATGCTTGTTTGTTTGAATCAAATCATCATAACCCTAGAACAAGGAAATTAGTTCATGCTTGGGGATGAAATCATAATCTCAATTGAAGGAAATAAAATAATCATAAACATAATCATGCAACAATAATAATCACCCAACAATTAAAATCAGACAAAAGAGATGAAGAAATTTTACTCTTTGATTAAGAAGCAAAATAATTTCAAGGGGAAGAACCCAAGCAATCCCAATGTTGAAAAGCAAGAGAAAAATACCAAAAAACTAAAGTATAGAAGTGCTATGAATGAGAGTGTTGTATGGAATGATGAATTTTCGTGCATAGCCTTGGGTCTTTTTTATAGATGCTTGGAGAGGTCACTTGCAGAGTTTGAGTAGGAAAAGGAGACCAATTCAGCCCCAGTTACGTCGCACGCCCGTGTAATCCCACACGGCCGGGTCTTGCGATCGGAATTTGATCATGGGGTCTTCATGAAAGTTGTATAGCTTTCTCTTAGCTTTGCATAGCCACTTGAATCACCTTAATATCAATTTTGTAGAGGAAGTTATGCCAAAATACTAAATCCTGCCAATGCTGGAAACTGTTAGCGCGTTTTGACGTTTTTGAAGGAAATTTCCTTTTGTTTGACCTTCCATGCTTATCTCCTTCATATTTTTGCTCGTACATTAGCTCTTGACCTATACTTTGGAACGTGATATCTCTTTTATCCAATTTAGCTCCATTTTCTGCAAAATTCACAAGAGTACGCAGTATCACGCCCAATAAGGGAAACCAAGCAAAACACACTGAATATGCGTGCAAATGCATCAAATATATAGCATTTTAAACCCTTAAATGCACGTATATTTTACACTCATCAAGTTATTGGGAGACAACCGAAGCATTTTACTATTTTTTCCTAAAAAAAGGGAGTTTGTGTGAGTTGTGTGTTTTTATGTTTGCATGTGCGTGGTGTTATTATTTTGTTTCCTTCACATGACTTTTGTAGGTTTGACGGCTCACGTGATTGTCTTAATCATTTGCCAATTATAGTATTTTTCAGGGACGCATCTCTCTTTTTCTCTTTTATCTTTTACGCATTGAGGTCATTGTGTGATTTAATTGTGGGGGGCGATTAGTCGTAGTCTTGGCATTATGATTGCATGTGGTTACTTCTTTCACTATCCCTATGATTGTTTTAAGCTTAATAATAGTGTTGTTTAGCCAACTTAAAATAGATGTGGTAATTTGATTATCGATTATAAAATTTCACTGTGAATTTGATACGTAGGATTTGACCAAATTATGACTCAATCCTCATGGTAGACAATTAATGCGATGGTTAAATGATAGTCTAGGATGTGGGGCTTGAATTGCGAAGCTTCGTTGATGTGAATTAAGTTAAAACCCTATTTTTGATTTGCGTGTGTACACAAAATTTCTAGCCTTGCGAACCCAAAAAAATGATCAAAATAGAAATATATATAAAGAGAGAATCAAAACAAAAAAATGCTGAGAAATTGAGATTATACTCCTCTGATTGCGCTGTTTAGTAACTAGGAGTAGTCATGAGCCCTATATTTGTCTTTTACGTAAAACGATGGCACAAACATGAGTATGGAAAACCACCCTAGGAGCCTTTGCAGAAAATCCGAAGTTTATACCTAATGGAAGATATCTCAAAAGTTCTAGCGAGAAAAAAATAGTGAAAAGAAAAGAGATGTTATGGCTAGTAATTGTGTATTGTGTTGTGTGTTACATGGTTGCAACTTTTGATACAACTTTGAAACTTAGTGAGGAGGGCCAAATATCTTGACTAGCTATTAACCTTAGACGAATGAGTCCGTTGTGAAGGTTCGGGAACAATGAGGGATAATCCAAGGTGGATAGAACGTGGTGTTATGGATAAATTAACCCTCAAATTGGACATAATATTTCTTGTTGTGTTTGTAGGCGCTATTATTTGCTTGATAACAAACAAAAGGTTAAGTGTGGGGGAGTTGTTTTGCATGTTTTTGTGATGATTTATGCATATTTTTGGAGTATTTTATTTGAATTTGCATGTTTTAGTGTTGTGTTATTTTGTTGATTTTCTAGGTTTTGGTGGAAAAAACAAATTTTGGAGCAAGAACCGTCAAAAAGTCATTTCATCCAACTGCGACAATCGTCTTATTTTGGACATAGCATTTTCATCCGAAGTCCAATTGACATGATTCTTGTACCATTGGAAATCTAAGACAAAGTTCTAAAATGTTTATATCCTGGTGCAAAATGCAAACTCAAACGTTTGGAGGGGTTAAAATCATGTGAAAGTGGAAATCAAGTGATGAAATTTCGGAAATAATACGTCTTAGTATTTTGACCATAACGCTCTCTACAAACTTGATATTGATGTCATTCAAGCGGCTATGGAAAACTAAGAGAGAGAGCAACAATTCATAACAAGACATTTAGGTCCAATTTCAACATTTGAAGGTCGCGTGGTTGCGCACAAGAGACGCACGGTCGTACGTGGCGGACAGTGGCAGATTATGCAGTGAGTGAGGCGCCCGACATGCGGGCGGTTGAACGCGGTGACTTCCTGAAAATGAAATTTGTGATTTGTTTCCGATTTTTGGCTCTTCCACATTGTTTAGGACTCTAGGCTTATAAATAAGGCTTAGGGAGCCCATATTTTCAAACACCTTTACTTCCCAGCACTTTTAAACCCTAGTTTTTGTTATTTTCTCTTCCATTCAACATTGGGATTGCTTGAGTTTATCCTATCGAAGTTATTTTGCAGCTTAATCCAAGCGTAATATTTCTTCATCTTCTTTGTCTGATTTCAATTGTTTGGTGATTATTGTTATTGCATGATGATGTTTATGATTATTTTCTATCCTTCAATTGAAATTATGATCGCATCCCCAAGCATGAAGTAAATTTCTTTGTTCTAGGATTATAATGATTTGATTCAAACAAACAAACATGAATATGGACTAATTGATTTGCTTTCCTGAATGAATTGCTTTATTTGATAATTGATTGTTTGGCCAACTTTTGAATATTTTGATGGAATAATTGAGATTCAGCGAAGATATTATTTCTAGACTAAATTTATTTAGGGGGTTAGATATGAATCAGAGATGTATTATCTAACTTGGTTAATTAATTGGGCAAATTGGTTATGGATAAACTTAATCTATGAATACGAGAGTTATCAAATCTAGGCCTAGTTTATATCTATTTGCTTTAATTGTTAATCGCATAATCAATTGGTTGATATTCTGTTTGCAAGGTTGATGAGATGATTCCAAAATCCTATACATTTTCTGCATACGTTTTTTTCCAAGGGTTTAAATTAAGTTAGGTTTTAATTGGTTTCTTATTTTTGTTTTCTTAGATAATTAAAATCAAACAAATCTGGTTAGAGTGTTTAGGATTTACTTTTTGCTTATTGTGCCACACAATATTTATATGTCGGCTAAGTCTTCCTTGAAAGATGACTTTAGATAATTTGCCACCCTACAATTGATCTCGTTCTCTTGCGAGGATCGTTAGACTTTCATAGGTGTTTAGTGGTTGAATAAAAGATCGGGCTAATATGTGGCTTATATCTCTTCCCAATTCCTCAACTACTTGTGAAGTGGTGTATAATAAGTTTATGGGAAGATTTTACTCACATCAAAAGCTTTCAGATCTGCGAGCTGAAATGGCTACCTTCGCCCAGGTTGATTGTGAGCTTTTTCATGAGGTTTGGGATCACTTCAAGTGCTTATTGATTCAATGCCACACCATCACTATCCATTGGAGCTATTGAATCAATTCTTTTACAATGGGTTGTCAAATATCTATCAATATATGGTTGATATTGCAACCGGGGGTAATATGGGCGATCACACTTGTTGTGAAATTTATTGTATAGATTTTGATGATATTTTGAAAACTATGTATTAGAAAGTTGACACCCAATTTAAATGTAATTTCTGCATTTGTAATAGATATAACTTAAGATGACTAATAAACAATTAAGTATTCTCTCAGAAGACTTGCTAAAGGAGTTTCAAGAGACTCGTAGTTGAGTAATGAAGATTCAACAGACTCTCAGTAGAGTACCTTCTTTAGAAAGCTCTCAGCAGAGTAACACGAGCTAAGTCAAAGAAGAAGACTGGTAGTAGAGTCGAGAAAAAAGACCTTTCGGAAGACTTCCATCTTAGAAGACTCAAGATTCAGTCATAAGGGGTAGAACAACTAAAGGATCAAGTCAACTGGATGAGATATGTTACACTGAATCTAAGAAGGATTTACATTAAAATCATCGAAGTACGATGTTTGACCATAAAAGTGCAAGACATTTGTAAAGGCAAAAAGGCATAACTATTAGAAGGGCACATATAGATTGCCATATCATAGAAACATGCAGAAGCCAAAAGATTACAAGGAAAGGTCAACATCAAAGCTGCAAGAAAGGACCTACCAGCTGTCCAACAGTGTGATTTGAATTTGTCTATGTCTTCAATGGACAAAATTCAAATCTACACTATAAAAGCTGGGGAAAAATTCAAAGAAAATAAGAGAGACATACAAAAGAGAATAAGCAAACATCTGAAAAGCAAAAACTCTGTCTTGAGCTTAAAACTGATATCATCATGCTTCATCTTAAACACCTTATACAACACTCAAGTAGAAGATTAAGGCTGTATCAACAGTTGATGATGAAAACATTGTGAAAACAAATCAGAGTCTACATTACCTTGAAGTAAATGAGTGTAGTTGGTTCTTGTTGAACTAAGGACTGGAGATTGCAAAAGGATTGTGTGATCAAGTCTTGCACTCTCCAATGAGCTGAAGTAACTAGAGGAGTCTAGTGAAAAGTTGAGTCCAGTGGCGATGGTAGTCGTGTGATCAAACTCGCTAGAATGTTTTGTACTTTGTATCTAAAGTCACTTGATACATAGTGTATTCCTCCTTAAGAAGAAGAATAGTGGACGTATAAGAATTACCCCATCCTCGAACCATTATAAATATCCATGTCTTTAAATTCTTGCACTTAAATTTTTGTCATTTAATTTGCAGTTAACTTACTCCTTTAACTCTCTAAAACTCTTGTGTTGATTACCAAAAATATTAAGGGGTGTAAGACTTTAGCTGTTGCTAAAAAGAAAACTAATTTTCTAAAAGTTGTTATTTTTCAGCCTAGTTACTCTATCAACAACTCTATCGAGAGATCTGTTGAGTGGTTAAATCTCATGCTAAAAATCGACTTAACTGTCACCAAGAATAGAGATTTTTTCTTTAAACTTTGCTTGAAAAATCAAAAAATTGTATAGTCTATTCAACCCCCCAAGACTTTACCTAACTTCCCTTTAGAACCTACAAGTGGTATCAGATTGGTTGGTTCTAAGAACCTTCCATACTGGTTACTGAACTAGATCTCTCTTTTCCAAAGTATCAACACATTCAATTTTCAAACTTTCTTAAAGAGTTATTAAAATAGAAACACGTCTAACTCGCATTCCTATGTTCACTATTGAGGAATTTGATGATTGGAAAATATGTATGTTGACACACCTCTCTGCACTACATGATGAAATGTGGTTTGTCATCGAGGATGGCCCCATAATGATAAAAAAGGTAAATACAACTGCTACTAGAGTTGTTGCTGCAGGAGAAGATGGTGCTGCTGGTGGTGTAGTTGAAGTTGATAAGCCTAGAAGTGAATGAACAAATGTGGACAAAAAATATGCATAATCTGGATAATGTTGCCAAAGATATCATGTATAAGACCCTGGACAAAACCATGTTCAACAATGTCAAATCATGCAAGACTGCTAAAAAAATATAGGATAAGCTGACTGTCATCTATGAATAAACATATCAGATTAAGGAAAATAAACTTACAATGGCCGTGCAGAAGTTTGAAAATTTCAAAATGATGACAAGAAAATCATTGGATCACTTGGATGCAACACATCGATTACCGATAAATTGTCAACCTTAGGGAATGAATATACACAGAAGGAAATGTTTATGAAAATACTTAGAGCACTATCAGCTGAGTGGGAAATGAAGGTCATGAAAATGAGGCACTAAATGGACCTCACAAAAATGTCAAATCATGAACTATTTTCAGATTGAAGGCATATGAGTTTGAGTTCAAAAGGAAAGAGTTGGATGAGACTGATGCACCCAAAACTGCTCCACTGATAGCATGTGAGTAAAAGACAGCTGAGTCAAAGGACATCATTGATAAATAGGAAATTGCCCTCATGGCCAAAAGATCAACAAATTCTTCAAAACAAAACTATCAGAGGAACAAGGGAGAAATCTCAAGAAGACATTCAACTACCTCTAAAGAAAAAGAGGAAAGAACACACAAGAGTGCTGAAAAGAAAACATAAGACTTGTGTTGGAACCACAGACAGTCATGACACTTTGCAGTTGACTGGCCTTATCCACTAGTCAACAAATATAGAAATACGGAAGAAAATAAAATCTTCATAAAAAGAAAAAAAGAAATAAAGAAAGCCATGGTAGCTGAAATTGAAACTGTTAATGGCAAAGAAGCAGAACAATCAAACAATAGTGAAGCTGACTACTCATTTGACAACGAGGAAGATGCTCTGTCTGTCTTATGACCAAGGAGCGGGGAAGATGAGGTAAATTCTAACTCATCGATTGATTTTGATGATAGTGATCATAACACACACACACATCATCACCTACAGATCTTTATGATTCATTAGGGAAAATAATGAAAGACTTTGAGCACCTTAAAACCTCACATACACTCTTAAATGAGGAAAACAACCTACTTAAAAACAAAAACTCACAGCTGACTGAAGAGCTGAGTTATCTAAGTCACATAGTTGATGCGAACAAAATTTTAAAGTCTGAGATTGAGCTAATCAAAGCAGAGTGTTCTATCACAGAGAAAAGAGAACAAGAACTCAAAAGTATCATTGCATTACTCAACAAATCATCTAAAACATTGGATGAGTTGATGATGATACAAAAAGAAATTGGATTAACTCCGTTGTATGTGCACAAGTTCCTAGATTGATCATAGAAACAGGCTCCTCAAGCAATGTAGGTAGCAAAAAATCTAAGACACCATATATTGTACACACACACATTACAAAGCTTACACAAATTCTGGCATTGGACATAAAGGCAAAGGTAAGAAGCCAGCCGAGTTTACCGGTAAGACTGCTGAAACTCAATTCAGAAGAGTAAACCAACAAATTCCAAACTGAAAGTATTTTGTGAAGACCCAACAGAGTTACCAAAACCTCATAATTTCCAAAGGAAGAAAGCCAATGAAGGTAATGTTAGAAAGTAAGCTGATTGGAATCTACCTATGAAATATCAACAGACTCCTAAGGGAAACATGCCATAATGGTAAAGGCCTAAAGACCAATTCAGGTCATTCCCTAGGCATGCATGTTAGCACATTTATGCATCTAGATACAATGCACATAAAGCACAACACCTCAAACATTTTCACAAGAATGAAAATGCTCACATAAACACCAACACATAAAGACAAAAGAGACAGTTGTATGTTGATAGAGCACCTGAGAAATTTTTAAATATTCCTTATGATTATGGAACTGAAAGGTGTCAAACTCTTACAGTCAGACCTTTTGGCTATAGGTTGGTTGGATCACCATATAATGCTAACCCCTCAGGACCCACACAAATATGGGTACCTAAAGTCTGATTTCTTTGATGCAGGTTCACAAGACAATTGAGTGTCAGGGAACCTGGAGCATGGATAGTGGCTGTTTTAGGCATATGACTGGAGATAAAATAAACATGGTAATTTCAAAGAAGAAAAAAAGAGCCAAAGTCATATTTGTAGGAAATGAAGCTCTAGGGGAAATTAAAAAAGGTACTAGATCAATAAAGAGAAATGAATTGGAAATCAAGGATGTTGTATATGTTGAAGGATTGAATTTCAACTTGCTGAGCATCAACCAACTCTATGATAAAGGCTTCAATATTGGTTTCAATATAGGATTATGTCAAACAAGGATGCAGAAACCAGTACTATTTTATCTGGGATTAGAAAGAAGAATATGTATGTGGTAGATTGTTCTATTGCTATTCAAAGCACATGTCTGCTAGCAAATAGCACAACTGAAGCAAGTTGGTTTTAGCACAAAAAGCTGAGTCATCTGAATTTCAAGACAATCAACAAGCTAGCAAGAAGTCATCTGGTTGAATGGGCTACCAAACTCTGTGTAGAAGAAGGAAATCATATGTGATGCTTGTCAAAAAGGAAAGCAGATCAAATTATCATTCAAAAAAAAGACAAATCCTTCATCGACAAGGATTTTGCAATTGCTGCATATGGACTTATTTAGACCAGTAGAACCAACAAATTAGTGGAAAGAAGTACACTTTAGTAGTTATTGATGACTACTGAAGATACACATGGACCATTTTTATGTGTAAAAAGAAGGAAACCTTGCAGAGGTTACCTCAGCTGATGAAAAGAGTTCAAAATCAGAAGAGTCAATCCATTATCAAGATAATATCAGATAGAGGAACTGAGTTTGTCAATGAGATTATAACTCAGTATTGTGCATAAAATGGAATTTCTTATGAGCTATGAGCTGTTAGAACTCCACACCAGAATAGAGTAGCTGAAAGAAGGAACATAACTCTCAAAAAGCTGTCAGGACCATGTTAGTTGAAGCTGGGTTGCCTAAGAGTTTTTGGGCTGAAGCTATTAACACAACTTGCTACACTCAGAATAGATGCATGATCAAAAGATAATTGTTCAAAACCCCTTATGAAATTTGAACTGGAAGAAAGCCAAATGTTGGATACTTCCACATCTTTGGAAGCAAATGCTTTATTTACAACAATGACAAAGATAATTTTAAAGCTTTTGATGCTAAGGCAGATGAGGGAATATTTTACCCATTTGAAAATAAAGTTTATAGAGTGCTGAACAAAAGGACTATGGTCATAGAAGACTCAATACATGTGGTATTTGATGAACCCAATGTCAGTGCAGAAGACATTGATGAGTTAGTTGAAAAGATGAATCAACCAACCACCTAGAAGAGTCCATATACTGAGACAGCTCCCAAAAGACTCGACCTTAATGAGGACGAGTTAATTGAATCTCAGAAAGTGATGGAAAAATACAGCTTGATTCTTATAATCAAGAAGAAGCCAATGCTCAAGACAACTTAGCTGGAAACTAAATCAACCCGCTAACTTACTCCAACCTGATGTGAGATGGCTGAGAGACCATCCACCTAAGTTAATCATTGGAGATGTGATATAATGAGTAAGGAAAAGATCAAGAGTTCAACATGAAGCCAGTTTGCATGCTTCATTTCTCAAATTGAACCAAAAGATGTGTCAGAAGCCTTAGAACACACACACTGAATTCTATCTATGCACGAAGAGCTAAACCAGTTTGAAAGAAACAAAGTTTGGGAACTAGTTCAGAGACATGCTCACCAACATGTCATTGGAACAAAATGGGTTTTCAGAACCAAGATGAATGAAGAAGGTACGGTTGTGAGAAATAAGGCAAGATTGGTGACCAAAGGGTATTGCCAAGAAGAAGGTATATATTTTGATGAAACATATGTTCCAGTAGCTAGACTTGAAGCAATAAGGATGTTTCTAGCCTATGTTGCTCATAAGGATTTTATAGTCTATCAAATGGATGTGAAAAGTCCATTTCTGAATGGATTATTGGAAAAAGAAGTTTATGTTGAGCAACCTCTAGGATTTGAGCAGAAGTCAATAGGAGATAAAATGTACAAGCTGAAAAAAACACTTTATGGTTTAAAGCAAGTTCCAGAGCGTGGTATGATACATTGTCTCAATTTCTAACAGACAATGGTTTCACCAAAAGAAAAGTTGACATGACCTTATTCAGAATCAGGATGGAGATAACATCCTTCTTGTTCAAATATATGTGGACGACATTATATTTGGATCTACAAACAAAAAGTTATGTGACAAATTCTCAAAGCTCATGCATGGAAAATTTAAAATGAACATGATGGGATAATTGACTTTCTTCCTAGGACTTCAAGTGAAACAATTGAATGATGGAACCTTCATAAATCAAACCAAATACACAAGAGATTTGATGAAGAAGTTTGGCATGGAACAAAAATCATCTGTCAAAATACCTATGAACACTTCCATAAAGATTAATCTTGATTCTAAAAGGAAATCCGTATATCAAACAAGATACAAAGCACTAATTGGCTCATTTCTCTATTTAACAACCATCATATCTGAAATCACATTTGCAGTATGTGTATGTGCAAGATTTCAATTTGCCCTAAGTGAATTCACATGACAACTGCCAAGAAGATTCTGAGATATCTGAAAGGAAGCCAAGAAATTGAAATATGGTATCCTACGGAAGAAGGCTTCAAGCTTATGGTCTATTCATATTCAGACTATGTCAGATGTAGAGTTGACATGAAGAGTACATTCGGTACATGTCAACTGCTTGGGAATAGGCTAGTTTCTTGGTTCAGCAAGAAACAATATCCAATAGCTACATCTACAACTGAGGCAGAGTACATAACTGCAGGAAGGTGTTGTGCACAAATGTTTTAGTTTAGATAACAACTAAGGGATTATGATGTTGAAGAGAATGAAATCCCAATTATGTGTCGTAGGTCCCAAGGGGCGATGTGTAAAGCTTAAAAGGGGGGTTGAATAAACTTTATAAACTTTCCAATTTTAGTCCTTTTAAACAATTTCAGAGTTAACTCAAGTCAGCTAGGTCCTTGAGGGACAACTAGGTTGGCTTACACAACAAAGTTACCCACTCAACAGACTCAAGTGAGTTGTTGATAGTATAACTTAGCTATTTTCATCTAAAACTTAAAAATGCAGTTGACTTGGTTTTACCAGCGGAAGACTTTCACCCTTAGAACTTTTGAGTACGTTTTACAACACTTGTTTTAGCAATATTATTATCAGCAGACTTAAGCAATTTAACTTATCAACAGATATGAAAATAATGCGAGAAATAAAGTGCACTAAAGTAAATAGACACAAGAAATTTATAGTGGTTCGAGGATGTGGTAATTCCTTTAGTCCACTCTTCTCCAACCCTTGGAGGAATCCACTAGGTAACTTTACTTGGTTACAAAGTAGTTAATAGTCCGAGTCAGCTTTGATCACACAGCCTGCTGCTCTTTGGACTCAGCTTCTTCACAAGACGATTGTCCTGCTACTTCAGCTTCCTTCAAACCTTTGGACTTGATCACTTAGCCCTCCAACAGGTTCAAAGCTCTGGTATGATGGAACCTCACTATTTCTCCTTCAACCTTAGTGAGTAGACCCCTTGTTCTCGAAAACAATTTTTCCTATTGAACTGATAAAGTTGTCTTTCCTTCACTGAGTGTATTGGATCGATTTTCTTTGAGTTTAGGCTTGAGGATTTCTTTGTAAGCTTGAGAGATGTCATGCAGGTTATTGCTTTAATGCTTGTATTTTTGCTCGTGGATTTGGTAACCTTCTCTCAAATGACTCCTCAGCCTTTTATAGTGCACGTTTGAAAATATGTCCGTTAAAGAGATAAACACATTTTTCAAAAAACACTCGTAGGTTGTTGGCTTGTCTTGTCCTGTACCATTAATGGAGACCGTACCTTGAATTTAATGCTCTGAAGCCTTTCCTTGAACTCTGCAGAATTTCTGGTGCATCTCATTGGTTCCTTGCTTTTTGCACTCTTTCAATAAAACAACTTTATTGCTGGCAGCCTAACATATGCCTATTTTCTGCAAAACCTTGACTTGTCTTGACAAGGGTTATGTTTCAGCTTTCTCGAGTCCTGTCTGTTGCATTGCCCTTTGACATTCGATTCCAATCATTTTGGAATGACTTTGCTGTCAGGTAGCTGACTGAGACAATTTTTCTCACTTGACAGAGTCTTCACTTCACACAGCTGACTCACAGCTGGATCTTCTACTCTTCTCTTCAGTCTTCAGTTGAGTCTTGTAATCTTCAACTTGGCTATCTTCAACTTATCTCATATAGCCCTATCTATTACAAGTTGAATTACATTTGAAATGGGCTGCCAACTTCCTATTCTAAGTTTTACATGGTATCATCAAAATCTATACATAAATTTTCCTAACAATTTCCCCCTTTTGATGTGCCAAAACTTAAATAAACATAGCAAAGTAAATAGTGCAGAAAATAAAGAATGATTATATAATATGTCATTTTATTGAACATATCATTCTTTGCACTTTACAAAGCTTTTACAATTACAAACATATTCAAAGTATCAGAACATTAAAGTGGAATCACACATAACTGGGCACAACAGTTTCCTGCAGCTATGTACTCAGTTTCAGCTGTGGATGTAGCTTTTTAATTTTGTTTCTTGATGAACCAAGAAACCAACCTATTCCCAAGCATTTGACAGGTACCTGATGTACTTTTCCTGTCCACTCTACATCCATCATAGTCTGAGTCTGAGTAGCCAGTTAGCTTGAATCCTCCATCCTTCAAATACCTTAGGATTCTCTTGGTTGCAGTCATGTGACTCTCTTTTGGTGCAAATTGAAATCTGGCACATACACATACAACAAAGGTGATGTCTGGCCTACTTGCTGTTAAATAGAGCAAAGATCCAATAAGGGCTCTATATTTGGTTTGATTAATAGCTTTGCCATCTGCATCCACATCCATCTTGACTGATGCATTCATGGGAATCTTCACTGATGACTTCTCTTCCATACCAAATTTCTTCATTAAATCTCTGGTATATTTGGTTTTAATTATGAAGGTTCCATCCTTCATTTTCTTGACTTGAAGACCTAGGAAGAAAGTCAGCTCTCCCATCGCACTCATTTCAAATTTTCCTTGCATGAGTTTTGAAAATTTATCACATAGGTCTTTGTTTGTGGATCCAAAGATAATGTTAGCCACATAAATTTGAATAAGCAATATACTCTCCCCATCTTGAATCCTGAAGAGTGTTCTATCAACCTTGCCTTTGATGAATCTATTGTCAATAAGAAACTGGGACAATGCGTCATACCAGGCTCTTGGTGCTTGTTTCAATCCATACAATGCTTTCTTAAGCTTGTAGACTTTATCTCGAATAATTTTCTGCTCAAAACCTAGAGGTTGCTCCACATAGACTTCTTCTTCCAAAAGTCCATAAAAAATGCACGCTTCACATCCATTTGATTAACAGTGAAGTTCTTGTTTGCAGCATAAGCAAGGAGCATCCTAATTGCTTCCAATCTTGCAACAGGTTCAAAGGTTTCATCAAAATCTATACCTTCCTCTTGGCAATACCATTTGGCTACCAATGTTGCTTTGTTTCTTACTACAGATCCCTCTTCATTCATCTTGTTTCTAAATACCCACTTAGTACCAATAACATTTTGGTGGGTAGGCCTTTGAACTAATTCTCAAACTTTGTTTCTTTCAAACTGATTTAGCTCTTCTTTCATAGCTAGAATCCAATGAGTGTCATCCAATGCTTGTGACACATCCTTAGGCTCTATCTGGGAAATGAAATAAGTGAACATGGCCTCATGTTGAGTTCTGGATCAGGTTCTTACTAACATCTCCAATGATTAACTCAGGTAGATGGTCTCTCAGCCATCTCACATCTAGTTAGAGTAAGTCTGCTGGATTCAGTCATCTCGCAGCTAAGTTTTCTTGAACAACTTCCTCATTATCATTCAAGTGTAGACCTTCCAGCTGTCTCTGAGATTCAGCTATCTCATCTTCATCAGGGTTGAGTCCTCTTATATCTGCCTCAACATAAAGACTCTTTTGAACAGTTGGTTGATTCCTCTTGTCATCTAACTAATCTATGTCTTTTCCATTGACATTAGGTTCATCAAAAACCACATGAATAGACTCTTCCGTGACCATAGTCCTCTTATTTAGCACTCTATAAGCTTTACTCTCAGCTGAGTATCCCAAAAATATACCTTCATCAGCTTTAGCATCAAAAGCTTTTAAGTTGTCCTTGCCATTGTTGTGAATGAAGTACTTACATCCAAAGATATGAAAATATCCAATATTTGGCTTCCTCCCTATACAAATTTCATAAGGGGTTTTGGACAGCTGCCGTTAATCATACATCTATTCTGAGTGTAGCAAGCAATATTAATGGCTTCAACCCAAAATCTCTTAGGCAAACTAGCTTCAGCTAACATGGTCCTCGCAGCTTCCTTGAGAGTTTTGTTCCTTCTTTCCGCCACTCAATTCTGCTATGGGGTTCTTGCAGCTGATAATTCATGAGTAATACCATTTTCAATGCAATACTGAGTTATAATCCCATTGACAAACTCAGTTCCTCTATCAAACCTTATCTTTATAATGGTTTGACTCTTCTCATTTTGAACTCTTCTCATTAGTTGAGGAAGCTTCTTCAATGTTTCTTTCTTTTTACACATAAAGATAGTCCATGTGTATCTTGAATAGTCATCCACCACCACTAAAGTGTATTTCTTTCCACTGATGCTGGTTCAACAGGACCAAATAAATCCATATGCAATAAGTGGAATACCCTGGTTGAAGAAGGACTTGGCCTGTCTTTGAAAGAAGACCTAATTTGTTTTCCCATCTAGCATGCATCACAAATGCTTTCTTTCTTGTATACTGAGTCAGGCAATCCTTCCACAAGACGACTCCTTGCAAGCTTGTTGATTGTCTTAAAATTCAGGTGACTCAGCTTCTTGTGCCATAACCAACTTAATTCGGTTGTACTCTTTACTAGCAGACATGTGCTTGGTGTAGCAGTTGACCAATCCACTACATACATGTTTTTCTGCCTTGATCCTTATAGCCCAATTTCATTTGATTCAACATCCTTGATTTGGCAAACACCCATGTTACAGAGTTGGCTGATGCTCAGCAGATTGAAGTTGAGGCCTTCAATATATGCTACATCTGTGATCTCTAGTCCATTTTTCTTGATGGATCCAGTGCCTTTAATTTCCCATGGAGCTTCATTTCCTCCAAATATGACTTAGAACCTTTGATTCCTTGAATTTTGAAAGAGTTTTCTTGTTGCCTGTCATATGTCTGGAACAACCACTATTCATGTACCAGGTTCCTTGGCACTCAGCTGTTCATTGAACCTGCAATCAAGTAAATTAGTTTTTAGGTACCCATACTTGCCTGGGTCCTGAGGGGTTAGCACTATAAGGTGATCCAACCAACCTATAGCAAAATGATCTAACTCTAAGAGGTTGCCACCTATCAGTTCCATAATCATAATGAACATTTACAAATTGCTTGGGGGCTTTAGGCTCATACATCTGTCTCTTTTGTCTGTATGTCTGTGTGTGTGTTTGAGCATTTGCTTTGTTGGGGTAGTAGTGGAACTTTTGTGCATATTGGGCTTTGTGCTTGGGTGCATATATGTGCTGATTATAACTCTTTTGCCTTGGGAATGCCCTATGTTGAGTCTGAGGTCTTTGCCACTTAGGCTTGTATCCTATTGGTCTTGGATGATATCTCATTTGATTAGTCCAATCAGCCTGGCTTGGGTAGTTTCTACCATTCTCATCATATGATTTTCTTTGTTGAAATCTCTGGGGCTTTTGGTAGCTCTGTTTGAATTTTATAGAGTATTTCCTGTTTGGAGTCTGCTGATGGACTTTCTGAATTTCTTTTCAGCTGTCCTTTCAGCATACTCAGCTGGCTTCTTGCCTTTTCCTTTATATCCAAGGCTAACATGGTTGCGATTGTGTTTTTGAGTGGGTGTATGTGCAACATATGGTGCTTTGGATTTTTGGACTGCCTCATTACTTGAGGATCCTTTCTCCATAACCACTCTTAGAGCTTGGGCATGCGCAAAGGAATTAAATCCAATGCCTGTCTTGTCTCCACTTTTTTTTTGAATCATCATAAGTTCATCCAATGATTTGGATGCATTAGTGAATGATGCAATTACATTTTTCAAATCTTTCCCCCTATTTTCTGTTGCAGCTAAGTCTACTTGGATCTTAGCTATTTCAGCCATCAGCTTTGTATTCTCATCAGTTATGTAACTTAGAGTACTCATCTCCTTAGCCAGTTGTGAGTTTTGGCATTTAAGATGGCTGTTTTTCTCATTTAAAAGTGTGTGTGAGGTTTTTATGTGCTCAAAATCTTTCATCATTTTGCCTATAGAATCATAAAGATCTGTGGGTGATGATGTGTTTGTGTCACTATCAGTATCACTTGAATCAGAATGAGTTCATTTAGAGTGTACCTCATCTTCTTGATCTTTGGAGTCTTGTTCTTTGGCCATGAGGCATATCAAAACCTCTTCCTCTGTGTCACTGGAGTAGTCAGCTTCACTGCTATCTGACTCTGCTGGTTCCTTACACTTGGCTGTGTTAATAGTCTCCGCAGCCAATATGGCTTTCTTCTTTTCTTGTCTTCTTTCTCTGAAGACTTTTCTTTCTTATTAATTTATATACGTGATGACTGGTGGATAAGGGCAGTCAACAACAAAGTGTCCTGGTTGTCTGCAAATCCAACATGGGTTCTCAGCTCTCTACAAGTCTGCTCTTTCAGCTCTCTGATATTCAGTTCTCTGATGATCAACTCTTTTAGGTGGTCTGGCTTCCCTTGCTTTGTAGGGTGCTGAATGTCTTCTGGATGATTCACCCTTATTTCTTTTGTAGTTCTTATTGAAGAACTTGTTGAAATCATTTAACCATCAGGGAAATCTCCTCCTGGTTCTATTGCTTCCTTCGATTGACTCTTTTTGCATCACACCACCATGAGTGCAATTTTTTGTCATGGGCACAACTATTTCTTCCTGTTATTTTCTTCTCAGCTCAAACTCATAGGCTTTAAGATCAAAGAACAATTCATGGTTGGATATTCTGGTAAGATCCATGGAGTGTCTCAGAGCCATAACCTTCATTCACACTCAGTTGGGAGAGATCTTAGTATCTTCATACACATTCCTTTTGTGTGTATTCTTTCCTTAGATTTTGAGAGCTCATTGGTTATCTGTGTGAATCGGCATCCAACTGATCCAGACTCTTACCTGCAATCATTTTAAAATTTTCAAATTTTTGAACAACAACAGTTAGCTTGTTTTCCTTAATTTGATCAGACCCTTCACAAATTAAGGTTAGTTTTTCCCAAATCTCTTTGGTCGTTCTACAAGATTTAACTTTATTAAACATGGCCTTATCAAGAGTTTTATAAAGTATATCATTGGCAACATTGTCCAAGTTATATCTCTTTCGATCTTCATTTGTCCACTCATAACGTGGTTTTTCCACCTTGGCAGGTCAAGGCTCTGCAGGTGCTTTATCTTCTCCTTGATAGGAGCGACCCTTCTTACAATCGTATGAACCACATTTCATCATGTAGAGTTGAAAGATAAGCCTACATACGTATTTCCCAATCATAAAATTCTTCAACAGTGAACATTGGAATGCGAGTTAGATTTGCTTCCATGATAATAACTTTGCTTTTGAAATAAAAAATTTAAAACTTCAAGTGTTGATTCTTTGAAAAAGAGTGACATCTAATTCAGTAAACAGTGTGGAAGGCTCTACGAACCAACCGCTCTGATACCACTTGTAGGTCCCAAGGGGTGGTGTGTAAAGTTTAGAAGGGGGGGTTGAATAAACTTTACCAACTTTTCGATTTTAGTCCCTTTAAACAATTTCAGAGCTTACTCAAGTCAGCTAGGTCCTTAAGGGATAGCTAGGTTGTGCTTACACAACAAAGTTACCCACTCAACAGACTCGACTTGGTTTTACCAACGGAAGATTTTCACCCTTAGAATTTTTGAGTACGTTTTTCAACACTTATTTTAGCAATGTTATTATCAGTAGACTTAAGCAATTTAACTTATCAGTAGATATGAAAATAATGTGAGAAATAAAGCGCGTTGAAAGTAAATAGACACAAGCAATTTATAGTGGTTCGAGGATAGGGTAATTCCTCTAGTTCACGCTTCTCCAACCCTTGGAGGAATCCACTAGGTAACTTGACTTGGTTACAAAGTAGTTAACAGTCTGAGTGCTTTGATCAAATAGCCTGCTGCTCTTGGGACTCATCTTCTTCACAAGACAGCTGTCCTGCAACTTCAGCTTCCTTCATACCTTTGGACTTGATCACTTAGCCCTCCAACAGGTTCAAAGCTCTGGTTTGATGGAACCTCACTACTTCTCCTTCAACCTTGGAGAGTAGACCTCTTGTTCTTGAAAACAATTTTTTCTCTTCAACCGATGAAGCTGTCTTTCCTTCACTAAGTGTGTTGGATCGATTTCTTTCGAGTTTAGGCTTGAGGATTTCTTCGTAAGCTTGAGAGATATCTTGCAAGTTATTGCTTGAATGCTTGTATTTTTGCTCGTAGATTTGGTAACCTTCTCTCAAATGACTCCTCAACCTTTTATAGTGCACGTTTGAAAATATGTTCGTTGAAGAGATAGAAATATTTTTCATATAGCACTTGGTAGGTTGTTGGCTTATCTTGTCTTGCAGCATTAATGGAGACCGTACCTTGAATTTAATGCTCTGCAGCCTTTCCTTAAACTCTACAGAATTTCAGGTGCATCTCATTGGTTCCTTGTTTTTTGCACTCTTTCAGCAAAACAACTTTATTACTGGCAGCCTGACACATGCCTATTTCCAACAAAACCTTGACTTGTCTTGACAACGGTTCTCTTTCAGCTTTCTCAAGTCATGTCTGTTGCATACCCTTTTGACATTCGATTCCAATCATTTTGGAATGAATTTGATGTCAGTCAGCTGACTGAGAAAGCTTTTCTGTCACTTGACTGAGTCATCACTTCACTTCACACAACTGACACACACCACAGTGGGTCTTCTCTTGATCTTGATCGAAAGTCTTATAATCTTCAACTCATTTGTCTTCAACTCACTCATATAGCCCTATCTATTACAAGTTGAATTACATTTGAAATGGGGTGCCAACTTACTAATCTAAGTTTTACATGGTATCATCAAAATCTATACATAAATTTTCCCAACATGCGTGACAACATAAGTGCAATAGCCATCACTCAAAATCCAGTATTGCACTTAAGAATTAAGCATATGGATGTCAGATATTATTTTATTAGAGATCATGTTGAAAAGAAAGACATCAAAATGGAATATGTACCAACTGAGAAGAGATTGGCTGATAATTCACAAAGCCCCTATGTGAATCAATGTTTGAAGAGCTAAAGAATGAGCTTGGATTTATTGAGCTGAGCTAATATGTTCAGAAAATTTGATCAAAAGAGTCAAAAAGTGGGAATAATTGATTTACTAAACTCAATGTAGAATTGACCAGTCAGAGGAGTTGAGTCATCTGGACAGCTGAGTGAAGTGTTAGTTGACTATCTATCAGAAGAGTCACTATTAGTTAAACGACATCATCAAACATTTAATGACTAAAGGACAAAATGATGTTGCATTAAATTAAGCAGGAATGTTTTTAAGATGATCATTAAATGCTCCGCAAACATCTGGAATTAAAGTTGCACGTCTATAGTATCGGGAGGCTTATGATTGGCTATAAATGATGCTGGTCATTAAATACATTCATAAAGCAGTTTTCACGATTCAATCCTGATCGTTGATCAAAATTCAAATCTTCACTATTTAAATCACGTCTTTTTGATCTCCATATAACCATCTCACATTCGTCTCTCTCTCCTTATGCGCACAAACAAACTCTCAGAATTATAAAAAATCCTCTCTGCAAATACTTAATCTCTTTTTCTCTTTCTCTAAAATCGTTCGATTTAAAATTCCCCCAACAAAATCTGATGCTACTGACCCTGCCTTGGATTTTACTAACCTATCCGAAAAGGTTTACTCGGAGCCCTTATCGACACTGATGGTTTGGTCAAGTAGTCGACTGACTAAACTAGGGCTCAGAAGATCATCTCATGCTTGGAAAAGATGAATATTTTTGAGTTTTTGACATGAGATGCCACTGACTTGTCATGAGAAGGTGGTTGTATTCTATGTTAATGCTGGAGTGCAAGATGATGGTATCCATTCATATGTGAATGGAAATACATTTGTGATAATAGCTAAGTATGTGAGTGAGTGTTGAATCGCCTAGTTTAGGGCTAATCGAGTGAAGGACTTTGAGTTCGACATGCGAGAATACCTAGAAGAAGATAGTTGTAGAGGAGGCGCATGACAACTATAATCCATCTTCTACGAAAGCTATGGTGAAAGAGGAGTACCACAAGTGATGGATATAGTATCAAAATGTGTTGATATTAAGTTTAAATCATATTATCATCAATGGCCAAACTAATCGTGATGTCGGCCATATTGGAGTAGGGATGGCAATTTCCTCCGAACCCGACGGAGGATTCGATACCCGACCCTAACGGAGGAGGGTATGGAGGGTAGTTTTGTACCCGATTAAATAAATGGGTGCGTGGGTATGGGTATTTTCGGGTATGGGTATGGAGGTGGGTCAGGTACATCCTACCCATGCCCTACCCGATACCCGATTAAATAATAATATTATATATATAATATATCTACATATATATTTATTTATAATATTTTACATATATTTTTTTATTTATACAACTCTATTTATTTATATTTAAAGAAAAGGATTTTTTCCCCAAGTCTCAATCAAAATCTACAAACCCACTAACACTTTTGTTTAATCCTTTTTAATATTTTGCTATATTTTTATAATATTTAGTTCGCTAATTCTTATTTGTATTCTTTTTCCTTATTGTTTCCTTAAGAATTTAGTAAATATCAATATCTTTATTTAAATAACTCAAATTTCTCTTTAAAAAAAGAAATAATTTAAATTTGAAAAAAATACAACTGTAAGTGGTAAGAGGGTATGGGTAGGGTATGAATACCCGATCATCCGATGGGTATGGGGATGGGTATGAAAACTAAATACCCGATGGGTATGTGTATGGGTATGGGTATGAGTATAATAAATGAGTATGGGGATGGAGGATATAGAATCCTACCCGAATCCTACCCATTGCGATCCCTATATTGGAGGAGATGGAGTTAAATTGGTGAGAATTCATCTTTGACAAACTGAGTCAGAATGTGATGAATTGTGAAGTTGTTGATGGGAAATTCAAGAACACCCTGGGGTATGGGTTGGTACTTAGATATTTAATGCAAAAAAAAGGCTTGGCTTCACGTGAATAAGAGATTGTTCTGAGGCAATCTCTCAGCTGCAAAGAAGAAGGACCATGCTAAGAAGAAGGACACTTCTAAGGGGGAAACGACAAGCCATCTCCAGCTACCCAAGTTACAAAGAAGAGGAGGACAACTGCCCCTCGCAAGCCAGTGATCGCTAAACTCTTTTAAGCTAAACCGCAAGTGTACGACGTAGTTAATAGACGGTGGCAAGTAAGGTCGTATTCCTCAGGGATTGACTCAAAGCACATAAATTACCATAAATGTCGTAATTCAATTTTATTGGGGAGACCGTAAAACAAAGTGATTTTATAATTACTATTAATAAAGTTAAAATAAACTATCAAGTCAATGATAAATTGTCAAACTTCACGGGAATTAATCAATCAACAAAAGCAATCACAGGACTATGATCTCGGCATGCTTCGTCAATATTATCTCCAAGTTGCATTTCATATTAACCAATTTCCCCTTATCTATGGGTTTAATTCCTAACGTAGTTTATTCTCTCTCCCGAAGTAAACAAACCGTAGATCAACATTGAGTTGCTAGTATCCCTACTCAACAATCAATATCAACTCCCAAAAACATAGAGAATTAAATAGAAACCCCCACAAATGTCATAAGCCTCACGGCTCTACTCTCTTTTATATTGTAAATTCATTATCTAATGTTAGAACTCATCTTCCGAATTATGATCTAACTATTAAAAATTCAAATTATTGACCAGATAATCCACAAGAAATAAACACACGAATTCATAAATAGATTAAGAGAAACGATTATTATGAAATACTCAAATCAGAATTAATATGAATCTATAGTCTCAATTACATCCTAGAATCAAAGAAATTAGCCTAACATAATTGTCTTCAAATCCACAGACAAATTTGTAAACAAAGAGTTAAACATAGATAAAGATCGAATCAAAAAGCTCTAGACCATGATGATGAAACCCCCCTGAGTGGATGAGTTGATCTTCATAATCTCGAACCTTTGTGCCTTTGTGGTTGATAAAAGTCTCGTGTTGTTCTACTGAATTTTTCCTAGCCATCTTTTTCTCTCTAATGTGTTATGTCAGCTTTTAGGTTTAATTTTTCCTTTTATAGTTGCCTTCTTGGATCCCTTTTTCAGTTCTCACATGATAAGGAAACAAAATCTGCACAACGTTGTATTTTGCACGGGTTGTACGCACAGACACAACCAGGTCATGCGAAATGGCCTTTGAATCTATCAAAGTTGTTTCACCCGCACACGACCGTGTGCACCAACACGACCTACTCATGTGATCTGCTCCGAGTGATTTTCTCTGCTGCACAAGCACATGGTTGTGCCCACCCACATGGGCTGGTCGTGTACGTCGGCTTTTCCTTGTTTCCTTGGCATCTTTGTTCACCCATTAGCTCTTGACATTCTATTCAGGTTGTGCTACCGCTTTCCGTCTAATTTAGCTTCATTTCCTATAAAAATACCCCATAAAATGTAGTATCACACCGAACAAGGGAAACTAACCTAGACACACTTAATATACATGCAAATGCGCCAATTATATACCAAAAATATACCCCTAAATGCATGCATCCCAAACTTAAATCATTGCCCATCCTCCAGCAAAACAAGAAAAAATAATCGCGTGCAATGGGGTGGATTCAACAACACGAGAACACCAAAAATACACAATCTCGTTAAGGTCAAATTTATGCACATGCAAATCATTCTTACAAATTTCTCAATTGCAAATTAGGCATAATCAATACTCGTTCGGGTGTTCGACATTGCAACTCACCAGATAAGTGTATCTCTCAAACTCTCAAGGTAAATAAGGACATGTTTACGCTTAAATCAATTCAATATTGAATACTACCATAGACTTGCAAATTATCTCACATCTCCACCACTCAAGTGTGCGCAATTCATGAATCTAAAAGGACTTTCACATTGATTATAATGAAGGCTCTTTGGTTTGAGTAGGAAAATATGGATTAAGTGACTTAAACTTGAGCAAATAGAATGGTAATCACTAGCAAACTTGGATCAACTATCAACTCTTATACAAGAAGCATTAAGAAATGAGTTCAATTTCAATATAAGCTTCTCAACCCACCCTTTCAATATCAATCTCTATGCCCTTTTCTTTCGCCTTTTTAAGCACAATTATTGTTGTTCTTTTTGGTACTCTTCATGAGAATTCAAATTTTTTCAAACTACCTTCATTTTCTTTTCTTTTCTTTTCTTTTCTCTTCCCATTAACCAATTTTATTTTTAAATTCTTACCACGTTCTCTATCAATTTACTTACTTCTATAAACTCAAGTTTTAGGACCAAAAGATATATCAAGTTAAGGCTCATAATATGGTGAACAAGAAAATGCACTCATGATCAAATTGGATAACTAGGGAATCATGTATTCTTAGGTAGGCTTGAGGCTTGAAAGGCTAAACAAAAATGGCCTTAAATCATCTTCAAAAATTGCACACAACACGTGGTTTTGACAAAGATACCAATACAAGTTCTAGAGTTCTACAACACGAATGACACACTCAACAAAATAAGACTGCAAATGCTCAAAGCAATAAAGACACAAAAGCTCACAGGCTTATTCTTCGGAACTTGTTCAAACACCCAACTTTCTTAATCAATACCATATAAGCATTAAAGATACTTTCTCAAATTTCATCACATGCTCAAAAAGTATGTTTCCTCATAACATCACATATTCGCATTTAACACACAAAAGACATAACAATCCTCATCTATGACTCTATCAAACTCAAACAAAAACTGTAAACGTGCTAAAGCGATAAACGTGCCTACTAAATAGAAAACAATTATGCAGAATTTTATATGAAACTATATGCAAGTCCTACATGATATGCAACTGTACTATTGCACACCTTTGACAGTCCCCCCAAACTTATGTAGTTTTTTTATGTCCCAAAAAACACAGGGAAGTTATTAAAATAAAAGAAGCGCGATAAATACTTACATTGGACTACTCTGGCGGGGGCAGCGAAAGATAGTGGCCTTGATGAATGTGCAACTGATCCATGCGGTATATCATGTCGTACATTTGTTGTTGGCGATGATCAATGTAGCCAAACCGCCTCCTATTCTCCTCTTGATATTCGCCCACTATGGTGGCCAACTAATACTACTCATCCATTAATGTCCCCACATTGGATTCCAACATTACAGTTCTAGCATCCATGTCCTCCGTGGACCAACCCCATCAACGTGATGACTCTGGTCTATCGGTGGCGGCCGGTGGCTCATCCTCTTCTTCTTCAGCCGAAGCCCCTAAAGCCAACGTCTCCCGCATAAGCCAATTTTGATGATTACCAATCATAGTGGCTTCGGGTTAGGGAGTCTAAACTGAGTACCGTCCCCATGTTGCAGCCAATAGTCTCGCCCATCAAATTTAAGCATTTTCACCACAATTAGGGCATTCAAGTCAACCCGTCTACCTCCCTCGACATTTGTGTATACTATACAATCCACCTCAAACCAACTTAAAATTCTCATTTTCTTTGATTTCACACCCTCTCTAATTGTTTCGCCACAAACGCTCGTGCATTTAGCACCACCTCCATGCTGGAGAGCATACACCACATCACAAAAAATTCACCCGTCTGGGGCATCCCTTACTGTCCCCATGGGCAAACACTATCTCAGCCAAAATCCTTTGCACGTATAGCAACTCCGGATTCCTAATAAGAGAAGCTTTTGAAACCCCTCCCATATAGATACATCCGGTAATCTTCTTTCAAAAATCATAAATGTCAAAACCATCATGCGTCTCCACTCCGTGGACCGACGTGTGATATATTTTATATAACTATTTAATTGTAAGCTCCATTGATTCATTCACTATCTTGAACTGAATACCTAACAAATTCCGCTTTCTCCCCTCTTTGATCAATTCCAACGTACTCAAGAATTCAAGCATCAACACCTCATAAGACCTCTAATCCCCTGTCAAAAACTAATCCCAATCTACCCTACCACACATCATACGAAAATCATCCAGGCGTCCCAAAGTAGTAAGATAATGGTTATCGGGATACCTTGTGGCTCGCGGAGATATAGATAACCCCATCGAACTCGCTGCACCTCTTCTAGAAACTCGAGAAAGTATCAGGCATACTCGGGTTAATGTCTGGGGATGGCTCCCTTCTCCTTATTATGTTCATCCCGGCTCTTGAAGACATAATTATGCAAAGATTTTACAAGCAAATTCAAAAAACCCCAACCTTCAAAATTCACCCCCAACCTTAAAAAGGAATGAAAGATTAGAAATATAAAGTGTATGTGGTGAAATTCTAGATTTGGAGGGAAGATATGAACCATTGCTTGTAAATTGTAGAAGGATTTGAGAGAATTAGGAGTGTAGGAGATGTTTTAGAGAGAGAAAATTCATTTCTAGGGTTGGAAGTGTGAAAAATGAGGATAAATTTGGGGTGTTGGGGTTTAAAAAGGGAACAAAACTGCAGCATGTTGCTGCACACACGACTAATGAGCACGGGCAACCTGTGTGAAATGTTCTCTGTCTCTGTTGCTGGCTCACACGCCCGTGCGCAGGGGCACAACTAGGTCATGTGAGCCTTCTTTATATTCTGAAAATGTGTCAGGACACACGCTTTGTGTGTAAGGGCACGAGTGGGTTATGTGTTTGTGCTCAGCTCTTCGTATTTCATATTTCCTGGGCACATGACCATGTGCAGGGGCACGACCTGGTCTTGTGCTTGTGCATTTAATTTTTCCGCTAAAATCCATGGTTAGTCGTGACACCTCCTACACAATAACTCACAACAAAAACAAACAAAAATAAAAATCAAAGTTAGATAAAAATCAAATAAACAAAGGCGATTAAAAATTGGATTGCCCTGAAAAATCGCTAAGTTTTACGTCTTTGGCCAGATGCCTGATTTTGTTATAGCTCGATCAAGATGATGGTCGCTACTTCCTTCTTCGTTTACTACTTATAGTAATGCTTCACTCCTCTCCCATTAACTCTGAAAGTCCTCCCATCATGTGCTATCAGTTCAATGGCCCTTAAAGGTAGTACATTTTTAATCACAAATGGACCTGACCAACGTGATTTGATCTTACCCGGAAAAAGTTTTTGACAAGAATTGTATCGCAACACTACTTGTCCCGGTAAGAACTCCATTTGTAAGATCCTCTTGTCGTGCCATCTTTCGTGTGGTCTTTGTAAATTTGGACATTTTTATAATCATCAATTCCCAAAATTCTTCCAACTCGCTGATTTTCAATTTCCTCTTTTCTCCCACATCAGTCTATCAAAATTCAGCTTTTACACCGTCCAATATGCTTTATGTTCTAATTGTACCGGAAGGTGGCATGCCTTTCCAAATACTAACCGATACGGCGACATTCCCAAGGGTGTTTTGTACATCGTACGATAAGTCCACAAAGCGTTATCGAGCTTCATTGTCCAATCCTTTTGATACGTACTGACCGTCTTCTCCAGTATCTGCTTAACTTCTTGAATCAAAACTTCAGCTTGGCCATTAGATTGCTGGTGATATGGCAAGGCTACTCTGTGTCTAACACCATACTTCTCCATGAGATTATTGAACAACTTATTGCAAAAATGAGAGCCCCCATTGCTAATTCGTGCTCTTGCAGTACCGGAATGTGTAAATATGTTCTTTTGCAACAACTTCAATACAATTTGTGCATCATTTGTCTTTGTTGGAATCGCCTCAACCCATTTGGATACATAATCTACCACAAGGAGGCTATACATATACCCACAAGAGGAAGGACATGACCCCATGAAATCTATGCCCCATATGTCGAATAACTCCACTTCCATCATGTTTGTTAGTGGCATCTCATGTCACCTCGAAATTGTCCCCATTCTCTAGCATCTATCACACTGTAGCAAAAATCTATAACAGTCTTTAAAAATCAAAGGCCAATAAAAACCGGATTGTAATATCCTCGCTCATCTTTGTGCATGTTGGCCCAAACGCCCTGGATTGGCGATGCATGGCATTGCTCAGGATGCTTTCCCACTCTTCTTGAGGCACACACCTTCTAATCACTAAATCAACACCTCTTGTAAAACAAAAGATCATCCCACATAAAATATCACACATCATGAAGGAATTTATTCCTTTGATGATGTAGTATCTGGTGGTAAAACCCTACTTACCAAATAGTTCACAAATTGCCGTACCATGGAATACTTGCCTCTGCCATCAAGATTAGTTCATCTGGAAATTTTTCTTTGATGGGTAGGCCTTAGGCCTATCTGCTTCTCATTGTCCATGTGCTCTAGTCGAGAGATGTGGTCGGCCACTACATTCTCACTTCCCTTTCAATCTCGAATTTTGATGTTAAACTCTTGCAACAAGAGTATCCATCGAATATTAATGGGCTTCACATCTTTTTTAGAAAATAGGTACTTAACTGCTACGTGATCTGTATGACTATTGTCTTCATCAATCAAGTATGCACGGAATTTACCAAATGCAAATACCATCGCGAGTAATTCTTTTTCGGTTGTGGTGTAATTCGCTTCGGTAGAGTCTAGCGTTTGACTTGTATAACAGATCACTCAAAAAAATTTATCGCATTTTTGACCCAATGCTGCCCCTAGTGCAAAGTCACCGCGTCGTACATGATTTCGAAAGGCTGACTCCAATCAACCGTTATCAGAATTGGTGCGCTCACCTAAGTCTCTTCAATAAATTGAATGCTTGGAAACAATCAGGGGTGAAAGCATAAAGCACATCTTTTTCAAGTAAATGGGATAAAGGCTTAGTGATTTTCGAAAAGTCGCGAATAAACCGTCTATAGAAGCCCGCATGTCCTAAGAAACTTTGTAGTGCTTTCTCATTTATAGGCAGAGGAAGCTTCTCAATTGCCACCACTTTCGCTCGATCAACTTATAAACCTGCAGAATAAGCAAAGTGACCAAGTACAATACCATCTCGTACCATGAAATGAAACTTCTCCCAATTTAAGACTAAGTTTGTCTCCTCACATCTCTGCAAGACTAGGGTTAGATTATGTAAGAAATGATCAAATGAAATACCAAAAACCAAGAAGTCATCCATGAAGACTTCCATAATATTTTTAATCATGCACTACAAGAAATTAATTTTTTACCGATGGAATATACCGACGGAATAAATCTATCGCCATTTACCAAGAGATTGTCGAAGGATTATCGGCAAATATGCATTTAAAAAAACACCGACGGATTGACGACATAATATAACGACAGACAATAGCCTCTCGCTAATCTGAAGGTAAATTTCCCGAAAGGTTTTACCGTCAAATTCTTCGACGGAATGGAGATGGATAACCGACCAATTATTTACCGACGGACTTTTTCTGTCGGCAACTACCGATGGACTTTCGATCGATTAGCCACCAAATTTCGTATAAAATTTTACAGACGGATTTATCCATCTTTATCAGCGACAGACCTTTTCTGTTGGTATTTACCGACGGATTGGTGAGAGATTAGCGACGGATTTTGATTAAAAAATAAAAAATAATAAAAAACTAATAGTAAGACCAAACTAAATGGTCTATTTCACTTATAGGTTCTAATGAATCGAGTATAATCAAACACATATTGTTCAAGTTTGTTTGGATTAATTATATATGTGGCCGAAGTAAAAAATTAATTATAATTTAGGGTCCAAATTGAATATTCAATAATTTGTGAGCTATTAAATTAAATAATGAAACTAATTAAAGTCGTATAAAATGGAGAATAAGAATCTTATTTCTATGTTCTTGTTTCCTTAATTTCAATTAGATCTAAGATGAACGATATGTTAGGTAAATGGTTTTATCATGATTTTGATGATTTTTTTATACCAAAACAATGTTTTTAAATGTTATCCAAATACTCCTAAATGATTTAAATTGTTTCTACTAATTTTCCGGAGTATTTCTTTGAATTTATTTTAGACAAAAATTGGACAACACTTTCAATGATTTTGTGTTAATATATTTTTACATCAAAACAATGTTTCTAAATGTTGTCCTAATACTCCCGATCGGTCTAAAAGGTTTTTACTATTTTTCGGAGTATTTCTTGAAGTTTATTTTCGATATCAAATTGGACAACACTTTTGTTTTGAGGTCAACCGGTCTCCCTATAGGGCAACCCGTACCTGGAGTTGAGTTTTTGAAACATAAAATGAGACGAAAATATTTTTTAGAAGGTCGACCGGTCGACCTAAGCATCGACCGGTACCTGGGAAAAGATTTTCACAAACAGAACACTCTGTCTCCTAAAATGTATTGAGGGGGACCGGTTCACATTGGGGCCGACCGATCGCACCCCTGGGCGACCGGTCGAGCACCCCCTGGACCGATCACCCTGTTGAATTTTGCTATATTGTTTTCCAAACTTCTATCTGTGCGCAACCGGTCGCCCTAATGTTTGACAGCAAAATTCTAACCGTTGTGCAGCAGACAACTTTTTCCTAATTTGTGGGATTGATTTCTAATAGCTATAATCTTGATTTTAATTGCAATTGTTTTGTAGAAATCAGTTCCCAAGAGGAGCCTATCAATGATCTATCATCTCCTATAAATAGAGGAAGATTGGAAGCACAACAATAAGAGAGAATACTACAACACAACAAGATACACTCAAGCAAACATATTTGTTCTTCATTGTTATTATTCTTATTGTAATAGCCTAAGGTCTTTCACTTTCACATCTTGAGGTCTAGGCTTATTTCTTGATTACACTTGCACTCAAATTTTTATCATTCATTATTGAGTTGTAATCTTGAATTTTTGGGTTATCATTCAACACAAGATATCCTTGTGAGTGTTCTTGTGGTAAGAGCACACTTGGGTGATCTAGGTGATAGGTGTTTCAAGAGTGTGGTGCTCTTGAGGTGTTGAAGAATTTGGTGTTCTTCAAGGTTGAAGATTGTGGTGATCTTCACAAGGTGCCGTTGAAGATTGTGGTAATCTTCAAGAGAGATTGTGGTAATCTCAAAGGTGATGTTGTAGAAAAGTGTGGTGCTCTTCAAGGTGATGTTGTAAGGTGTTGTATTAATTTTGGTAATTAATAAAATCTTTTTTTCTTTTTGAAATCCATCCCGGAGATATTGGGGTGGTAGATGATTAGGCCCTAGGTGAGTTGAACCTCTATAAATTGACGCGTGTTATTTATTTCCCGCACCTTTATTATTGTCTTGGCTTATTTTTTTAAAAAAGAGGGCGTAGTCGAGAAAATGGAGATAATCTATTCACCTCCCCATCTAGATTATCGTAGCCGCTTGGACTTACACGATCCTCTATATATAAGATTCTTATTTCTATGTTCTTGTTATTATTATGAACGATCCTTAATAAGTACATTTATCACAAGACGACATATCTTTGTTGGAGCTTTGTGAGAACCATGAATTCACAACTAGAAATGTGTATGAATGTTATAGCGTATAAACTCATCTCGACTTTTTGCAAGCTGTCGTGTATACTCGCAATTCTTTATAGACATTGTACTAATGTCTATTATCTAAAGTGTTCTGAAAATACGTCTTGCATCAATAATAGACATTGGTTTTTAGAATTGCCGGAAAATTATGAGTGATAATGTATATATTAAATTTTTATTTATATATAGTTAAATAACTTATTGATTAAATTATTCTGAAAATTAAAATGTTAAACTAAAAACATAAATGCTTTAGTTGTAAAAATAATCTAAACCAATACTATGAGCTACCATATATATATGCCTTAGGGATGTTCACTATTCGTGTGACCGACCGGACCGAACCAATACCAAATTTTTGGCTTTGAAATTATAATAGGATTTATAATTAAAAATCCACATTATATATATGTCCGTTCTATGTAGAATTTTACCACTCCCAAACCATCGACGAGAGGAGAGGGAAGACCACTAATATTGAATTTTCAAACCATTTAATCCCATAAGTTACCATTGCCAGACAAAAGAATTATCTCTTTTTTGGTACTAACTATTTTATTTTCTTACCACATCCTAAATAAATTGAATAGTCAACAATAAAATTCTAAAAATACTATTGAATTGGCACAAAGGATCCCGAGATCTGCTTGTTTTCTTAAGAGTGAATTTGAAAAATATTTCTATTTTAAAATTATTTCTCCGAAATCTGCACAAAGTCCCACCACTATTCCTAGCATATTAATATTGAATGACAAAATCATAGAGAATGAGAAACATCTTAAAATAAGAAAAGAAATTTAAAAACAAAAAGAAAAAAGAAAATAAATCGGCTTCACACTCACTCTCAATACAAAATCCTAAACAAATTTCAACCAGTTCCAAAGGTGCCTTGCTCTCACTCTCACTCTCACTCTCAAAGGCGTCTCCTTCGTCTGCGTCCGCCGGTAGCCGACCCCTATCTGCGCGTCTCCTCAGAAGCTCCGCCAGCGACCATCTTCTCTTTCTTTCCTCCATAAATTAAAGGTCTCAAAACTAATATCCCTAAAATTATTTTATTAGTAAACCCTAAATTTCTTCTATTTTTTCTTGTGGTTTTGTACTTGTTTGTGATGGTAGGGTGAGAATGTTTTTTCTTGTGGTTTTTTACTGATGGCAGGGTGAGGTGGGCTTGGTGATGATGTTGACAGAAGATAGAAAGCACATATGATGAGAAATACAAACAGTTTTTTCGGAATATGAAGAAATTTTCCATGTAAAGAAGAAAAAAAAGCTGGGAACAAGGGAAGTACAGAGAAATTATTTATTTAGTGAAATTGGGAGAGGTGAACAAATAGTATAAAATTTTAGTGCGTGAAATGAAAATAAAATTGTGCCATATTTATTGAAGACCTAAAATTTTTGGGTTTGGATATTGTTCGGGTTTCATGTTGACCTGAAACCAATAAATTTAGAATATATTGCTGGCATATTTATTGTTGTTGAGTAATAAAAAGAACATACAAAATTGGTATTTTAATTTGAAATTGGCTTGATTACTTTATATAGATTTAATGAATTGTGGCCATCTATAAATTGTGTACATATATGTATGGTTAATCTCATCCATAAGTTTAACTAATAATTTTGATACTTTGAATATAGTCGTCATTAATTTTGATACTTTTAATTCTATACTTGTAGTGCATATACTCTCTCGAGTTCAACCAGTACATTCATGGCCGCTGGAGAAGAAAGATTGTTTTAAGCATGTTAGAAAATTTCTTCATAGTTTTTCTGATTGATTTAGAACTGGAAGTGAACATTTAGTATAAATATTTTATGGGGGCATGATCAATTTTGCTTGATCTGATTATTTGTTCTTTTATTTCTGGTGTTGACTTTCCTTTTTCTTTTTTAAGTATAAAAATATAGAGTGTAATTCTATTGATGTGGATATTTGTGTCAATGCCTCAAGATCATTGTACAATATAAATCTCACAAGTTGGTTTATTATTGCAAATCTTAAAAGTGCCATTTATGCTGATAACATTATTGTCTTTGAGTTTTTTATTTTTTTTCCGGTGGTAGTCGTTTGAATTCAAATGAAGTTTTGCAGAGTGGATTATACTAGTTTTTCTTAAGGGTATCTATTTGCTTGGTGAAATTGTGCTTAGTGAGATTGTGTGGAGCAAATATGCTTTAATAATGAATTCATCTTAATGTATTTGTCTAGCCTCAATATTCAACACAAATGTTTTGGTAAATCATTAGTAGTTGTCATAAAATGCAAGTAATAATGAAATATCTACATAAATAGTAATAAATTATGCATACTGAAATAGCTTTGAAACTTGTTGACAATTAAATTCGTATTATAGTGTCTATTATATATTATTTTAATTTATCAGGACATAGGAAAGTGGTGTAGAACGTGAGTGGATGTATAAAAGGTTTGAAAGTAGAGTGGTCCTATCTAGTGAGTTCTTAGAAGGACTAGAAAAATTTATTGACTTTGCTTGTAGCCAAGTAGAGTGGATGGATGTGGATAAAATCAGATGTCCATGTAATCATCGTAAGTGCTAGAATCGCCAGTATCTCCATCGTGATGAAGTTAAGTACCACCTTTTAAGATATAGATTCGTACCAGAATATTATGTTTGGGATAGGCATGGAGAAACACATCTAGAAGCAAGCAACACCCAGAACGTACATTATAGTGAAGATGTGGAATCAACAATGGATTACCATACAATGATGATGGATGCAACGGGTCTCGAGTTTGATCCGAGTGAATTGGAAGAACCTCCGAATCCAGATTCACAGAAATATTATGACATGCTCAATGTTCGAGGATGGGGTAATTCCTCTACTTCACTCTTCTCCTACTCCTGGAGGAATTTACTAATGCAACGTTAACTTTGTTACAAAAGTGCAACACAGTCCAAGCAAGCCTGATCACACAGTTAGCTTCACTCCTGGGACTCAACTCTTCATAAGGCAGCTGGTTCACTATTTTAGCTCTTCAAATCGTTCCGACTTGATTACACAGCCCTTCGTCGGATTTGAACCAAGTTCTAACTTGAACCTTACTGAACTTCATTCACTTCGTGGAACAACAAACCCCTTTGTTCTTGAAAACAGCTTTCCTCTTCAACTTTGAAATATGAATTGTATCTTTCACTGGTATGTGTTGGAATAAATCACTTCGAGATTAAGCCTGAGGATTTGAGCACTACAAGAAAATTGATTTATAAAGACGGGAAAGTTCATCATTATATATCCAAATTCTGTCATTAAAGACTTTTAATAACGGGAAATTTTCTGTCATGGCCCGTCATTACTGTCTTCCTAGTTAAAGGTAAATAATAACGGTAAATAGGTTCCGTCATTGTTGTTTCTATATATTTAGTGACGATATTATACCGTCACTAAAAATTAATTTCAATGATGATAAATTTCATCATTATATTATCATTTTCCCTCACTATATGTTCTTTCACTGATGAAGTTTCCAGTCACTATTACTTATTAGCTCGTCATTAAAACTTAATATATGAATAAAATTACCCCTCATAAAATCAATAATTACTCATTAACAATTACTTCTTATTATTAATTTTATAATCACTATTTCGTATGAATTTCTTTTTGAGTACACTAATTCATATGAATTGCTCAAAATATAAACACATTGTTACTAATAAATTATAAAAATGCTAAATATTCAGAATAAATAATATTATTAAGACAACAAATTTTATATAAAAATAACTACATCCACATTCATTCCATAACTCAAAGTATACACAATTGTAATTTGCTACAAATTATGATTGTCATCTCAATGGACAACTAAAGTATTCTCTAACACCAATTCCATGGACTACAAAAATATTTTAGCACCAAAAAGGTGAATCACTACGTTGCTTCAAAATACCGAGTACCAAATTCCTCCATGCTTTAATTATTCTATATGAATCAACCTACAAGACAATTCAAAAAGAAAAACATTAATCCCAATAGCAGACCATAACATTCAAAGATATTAATTTGGCTTTTCAAATACTATTGTCTTTTTAGATGTAATAAAAAAAAATTGTCAATTGGCTATTAGTAAAATTTAGTACATGTTCCCAGATGCAATTGCCCAAATATTAGCTTGTAAATAAAACCCAGACAATACTCCGAACCAAAACCAATTTCAAATTCCAAATCAGAAGCTTCATATTAAAACTTAGGATTTACATTTAAAAAAAACATTTCTACAAGAGACAGAGAAGACTTATCAAATACTATTGTTTCTCATACATTAAGTATAAAGCCACCTTTTAAACACATAAAATCAAACTAGACAGAAAAATTATAACTAGAGAGAATTGAGAATCCATACGCCACAGCTTCATTATCATTCCAAGGTCCTAAATATTAGGTATTGTCTGAATAGTACAAGAAAGATCTAAAATGGTGAAAATCTACTTAATTGTCTAGCAAATTCTGAAAGAACTCAAGCAACCGAGATGTGTAACACCTCGAAGAGTTAAAACATGGGGGGAACATGTAAAAACTACATTAGACAATACTATAAATGCAGAAACTACGAGTTGTGCCTTCAATTAAAATACAATACTTCACGTCTTCCAATTACTCAAAATCATTAAACCACTCATGTTTCCCTGCAGCTGGTTTCCATCTTGATTAAGTTGCAGACAAACATAAACAATTGGAAAGCCTATGAATATAATAAATGAGAATTTATTACTATAATTTGTATAAAAATGAACATAAAAGCAGGGTTTATGTTGAATGGGCCAACGGCAAAAGTAATTCATAACATTATTCACATATAGTAAATGTCAAAGAAACTCACAAAGGCCAGATTTTATTAGGCATCACATACAGTAAATAACTTGATCTATCTGAGGCGGAATTATTTTATTTCTGTGTCAAGCTCCTGCTCAATCATATACCTGTTAAATAGTAGGGAAACAAAGGAACAAAATAAAATAAAAAAAGCAACAACAGTCTTAGCATTGACACGATGGAAATATATACATTAAACAGAAACATGATATATTTTAATAAAGCAAAAGAATGAGACACATACAAGTTGAAGCGGTCTTCATATGTAATCACATTCACAGCCAATCTAAGATGTTGAAACCTTCCAGAGCGACCCACCTAAAAAAGTAGATCCATAACTATTAATTCACATAAAGTTGTCCATTATTCAAGCAAGGTAGTCATTGCTCATCTTTTCCCTGATAACTTTTACGCCGGGATTAAGTACACACTACACATACCCTGTGGAGATAGGTTTCTGAGTTCGTAGGGAAAAGTAAATGTACTTTTCTAACAAAATTACATCATCGGAACCAACATAGACATGCAGTTCTAACTATCGAATAATCAATATCAAATCTAACTATAATATCTAATAAAGAACAAATGCCACAAAATATAAAATCTCTTGAAAAAATAAATGACTCATAGGAGATGAAATAATTCAGCAAACAATTTCTTATAACGATTAGTAGGAAAATAGAAAACTATTGATACTTCATAGAAAATCAGTATATAGCTGCATCACATCTCAAATAAACTACACCGTTCAAAATCCAACTTCATTTGCAAGGGTTTAATTTTCGCCAATTTCCATCAACACTAGCAACAAAACAACCACTAACAACCAAGTCAAAAACTTCAGCTCCTAATTACCTATTTCATAGTGGCAAGGGCTTAGAATTTAAAATTGGGGCTTTTTTCTCATAACTTACATTGAGGCCTCTTATGAATGCTGGTCGGAAGCGATCACCGGCAGCGGTATTGGCGCCTGGTGGGTGGGCTTGAGGCGACGACAGTAAGAGCAATAGATGAGAGTCGAGCGAGAGAAACACACGAGTCAGAGGTGAGATCTGAGAGAGAGGAAAGGGGTTGGCGTTCATTTAAGCCTGTTTTTTAAATAAAAAAGGTTCTTTCATATTTTCTTAACAATGAAAACTATAATTGTATAGGTGGAAAATATATAGCATCTAAAATTTTACAATCAATAATGAGGGGAATTATTTTTTACACAAATAGTGACGGAACTACGTACCAATAACTACTATATTAAGATTTTCTCATTAAAAAATTAACTCTTTAACTACCATTTTTTTTTACCCTCATTAAAACTTCACAAACTATGTTTTTAGTGACGATTTTTTCATACCATCACTAAATTTTCATCATTAAAAGTAAAAAATCTTGTAGTGGAAAATTTTTCTTGAGAGAGAGTATTGCGGATTTGCTTGATTGTTCAGATTTCTCTTATGTGTCGCGTATATCTCTCTGAAAATTCCTCAACCTTTTATAGTGAGAGTTTGAAATTTGTCCATTGAAGAGATAGACAAATTGAAACTTTTCTTCTTGTTCGTTGGCTTGTCTTGTTCTGCAACTTTTGATGTTGACCCAACATTTGCATTAACTACCTACAGGTGCCTGAAATGCACCAGAGTTCTGCAGGCATTCCATTGGCTCCTGCTACTTGCACTCTTTCAGCAAGACAACTTTTAAGGTTGCAGGTTTGTCTCTTACCAAAATGGGTAAGTCTTGACTTTTCTTTGCAACGGACTTCTTCAACTTTCTCTTATTCAGCTGGTTTACCCCTTAAGTTGAGTCTTTTCCTTGATTCTTGGATGACTCTGTTGTAAGTCTACTGAAAGACACAGCTGCTTTACTTGACTGAAGTTCTTCTTGGCTACTCAGCTGCGACATAGTTGAATCTTCTCTGCATTTCTTCAGCAAGTCTTCTCTGTATCTTCAACTTGGCTGCTTGATAAGTCAACTAATATTCTAACTATTACAAAGTTGAAATACATACTGAGAAAATGCCAACTTTCTAATCTAAGTTTTCTAAGCATCATCAAAATCTATACAAAAAATTTCCTAACAAGATTATAATCCTCTAGATGTATTGCTTAGTAACTAGGAGAATTCATGAGCACAATGTTTATCTTTTTACGTAAAATGGCGACACGAACATGAGTATGAAAAACCCTATGAGGCTTTGGAGAAAGTTCAGAGTTTACACCTAGTGGAAGATATCTCAAGAGTTCTAGAGGAAAAAAAGAAAGAGAGATTCATGGCTAGTAATTGTGTGATGTGTTGTGTGTAATGAGGTTGCAACTCTTTACACGGATTTGAAATTTATCAAGGAAGGTCGAACACCTTGACTAACTATTAACTTTAGCCGAGTGAGTCCGCCATGGAGGTTGGGAGTTGCTGCAGGGTAGATCCTAGGTGGATAGAACATGGTGTTATAGATTAATTGGTTCTCATTGGACATAATATTTCTTGTTGGATTTGTAGGCACGATTATTTGCTCGAGGACAAGCAAAATGCTAAGTGTGGAGGAGTTGTTTTGTGTGTTTTTGTTAGTGTTTTGTGTGACTCTTTTGGTTTAATTTTTATTTTTTTAGTGGTGTATTTGGTATTTGCTTGCATGTTTGTGTATTTTGTCGTAAAAACTATCAAATGGGCCAAGCCTACAAAAAAAGGTATATGAGGCCTAATTTATTATAAAAGGCCCATGAGGCGCAATTTATCACAGCAAGCCCTCGCGGTCCATTGTCTCAAATATAAATAGCTAGCCCCTCCCTAATTGTTATCCATAAAGTACAATTTAACTGCTTAATTTTCTCTGCGACCTGTATTATCTTTCTACGCTTTGTTGACTTTAAGCATCATAGGAGCTTTATAGGAACAACCCCTGGGGTCCTTCTAACAGTATTTACGTGTTGCGAGCAGGCGAGTTTCAAAGACGTGGATTGGGCATCAAACCAAGTCGATACCTTTTACTCGGATTATCTTAACTCGGAGTGAGCTATCTAATTTTTAGCATCATCGATATTTGATATTGTATAGGAGAGGTAGTACTGATCCTGTTTTATAATGTTTAATGTAGGCCTGAAAAACGAACCAAACTACTCGATACTCAACTCGAGATCGATAGTTAAAATCTCGTTTGAGTTTGGTTCGGTGACTAAGCAAATAGTATCTCAATTAATTAATTTCATTTTATCTTGTAAACTTTATAATAGAATGTGAAAAGGCTTTATAGAATGTGAAAAAGTATCCCTGTATTAAAACGTGTCAAATACAAAATGGACTTCATAGTACGTACCAAGCTGTAATTTTTTTTTTTTCCGTTAGTTTGGTTTTATGAACACATGTTAATTATATTGTTGTATTGGATGCTTGTAGTCGCCCATTCGTACGGAATCCAACTCATGCACAAAACAAGACACATAATTTTATGAAATATTAGTGGCTTACGACACGGATAACTTTTCCATGTTTGGATCCATTATAGCTTGAGAAACACACTGCAACTTAGGAAAAAAGTTAAATAACAACAATAATAATAATAATATTAATATTTAATAATAATAAAAAAGAAGCTCTCAATGTCAATCAACGCAAGCAATTTGATAGAGTTTTCTCGACATGGGCAAGTCATTTTCAACTCTGATTTGTAAATGTCAATGGCCCCAAACCTAACTCATTGAGAAAATTGGTCATCAAATGAGAAAACATTTAAAATTTGAGATCCTCAATCACTTGACTTCTTCTTCCTTTCGATCACCGCCACAAATCCAGATTTTTCATGCACGTATATATAAACTCGTAAAACAAGCCTTACAAGTCAATGAAGACTTCATTTGCATATCTACTTAGTTTATCGGATCAAGCACAAAATTATCAAGAAAATTAAAAAAGAGATATTTCAGAATGGGAATGGAAGGATTATGTGGTGTGATTTCTTGCAAAAGGTACGTACAGCCAATATTTATTTATTTCTTTGTTCATGATGTTGTGTTTTTATATCAGCTGATGATGGGTTTTAAATTTATGGCTCGTTTTAGTTTCTTTAATTTGATTCAATAAATTTGATTTATTTAATTAAATTCATAGTTATATTGGAATGATAACAGAAGTAGAATAAGGAGGAAGCGAATTCCAGTTGGGATAATCGACCACGATGATGCATCACATGAAGGGATCAAAACTGTTGAGGCGAATAATCGTTGTGAATTCTCAAACAATTCTGATGTTTGCATTTGCATAGTCACTTGGAACATGAATGGACAGGTGACAAATATTTATCTTTTTTTTTTTTTTGTACTTTTTTCTAATAAAAAAATAGAAATATGGAAATTATTGTCGCATTTTTCTTGCTCATGAAATTGTTCTTGATCTTGATGATGAATAATGAAAAATTTTGTGTGTTGATGAAGGTGGAGTATGAAGATATAAAAAAGTTGGTGGGGAATGAGAGGAAGTATGATCTGCTTGTAATTGGGTTGCAAGAGGTGCCAAGGACCAATGTCTTGGAATTATTGAAGAATGCCTTACTTGAATCTCATGTGTAAGACCTGTCTTCTTCTTAACTTCTTCTTCAAATTTAAATTTTGGGTGTCACATAATTGTCTTCATTATTTATTTATTTATTTATTTATTGGTTCTTTTTCAAGAATTAAAAAATAAAATCAAAACGGGCACATACTTAAAGTTGAAAAAAAAAAAAGAAAGAAATTGTAGATAGTTCACTTTCAATTATATATGGGAACAAGTGAGAAGAAATTAAAGTATTAGTAAATATAGTAGTATTTGGTATCTCAACATCCTAAGCCATATATATAATTAGATATTACATGGTCTTGATTTGGAACTCGTTCACAAATGTCATTGCTTATTATTGTGTGAGTTCATATTTCCATAATTGTTTACATATTACACTACTAGTACTAGTTCCCCTCCTCCAAAAAGACAAAATACATATATATTCCCACTACTAGATTTGCTCCGCTTGAATATTCTTCTATTCCATGTGATGTTTTATTGATATATTTCCCATATTAGATGAATATCGCGTGTTGAATTGAAACATGATTGGATAGTAAGAAATAGGAGAACCTATATATGTGACTTAATTAGCCCAAAATGCTAGCTAGTACGTACTATTTCTTTCAATAACTAATTGCGTGTGTGCTTAACAATTAAAGTACTTTTTCGTTAATTAATTGTCGTTGTATTCCACTTTTACACTTGAAAAACTTCAAGACTGAAATTGTTTTTTGTTTTTGTTTTCTTGGTTCCCAAGGCTCTTAGGAAAAGCAGTTATGCAGTCTCTGCAGTTATACATGTTTGGATCGAACAAGTCGGAAATCCATATACAAGGTGAGAGATATTTGTTGCAGTTAAATTAATCATGTTACAAGAGATTTAGATGAAGAAAAATATTGTTTATGTTTTTCTCGGGATAATTGCAAAAACTACCCGGTTTTAGTGATTTAGAAAAAGCCCAGAGAGACTTTTAAAAATTACAAAATTAAAACAACTTGAGATTTAATTTTGTAATACATTTTAATCCATTCATAAGAAAAAAACTTTTTAAAATCCCCTCGCATTGTAAAAATATTACAATGACCCTTTTTCTATACGTTTAAGTATTTAACACAGAATCAAAGCTCAAAGTTTTTTTTTTTAATTAACTCAAAGCTCAGGGATAGTTTTTATCATTATCCCCCTTTCTTTTTCTATTAATTTTACATTGCATGGACCTTTTTGTTTATTCTCTTTTTTTTTGTAATTTCAGAACTAAAAATTGATAAACAAGGCATTGGGGGATGTGGAGGTTTAATTAGGAGAAAGAAAGGAGCTGTGGCCATTAGAATTACCTACAAAGACATACATATGGTCTTCATTTCTTGTCATCTTTCTGGTAATTAAAAAATTAATTAGCTCATTTCTATCTACTTCTTAGACCTGGCCACGGTTTTGGAACCGCCGGTTCCGGTTCCGGTTCCGGTTCCGCCGGTTCCGGTTCCTCCAAATTGAGGAACCGGAACTAACCTTATGCTCCAGCAGATTCGGTTCCAAAACCGGAACCGCGGCCTCGGTTCCAAACCGGAACACGGTTCCTATACGGTTCCGGTTCCGGTTAAACCGAAACCTTTTGTTTTTAATTTTATTTAGATAAAATGTTTAGCAATTTAGTTTAAAATAAAAAGAAAAAGGAAAAAAACGCGAACGTTATTCATCTAAAATATTTCCATCGAGCTAAACGTTTGCTGGGGCTTGATTGAAACGGGGCATGCCAAAACCTCTTTTGCGATGATTGAGATGATTGTATAAGGTTGAGTTCTTTGTGACCACCATTTCAAAATATCAAAGTCTTCAATATCTATTTCACTAAACTCGAAAGAAGTAGTTAAATAATTCTCAAGCTCTACATTTGAGCTAGAGGAACCCTTGGACGTTTACTTTTTTCCCTAAGTAATCGTTGTGCAATATTAAAATATCATAATAAACATTTTACATTTCTTGTAGAATGTATTTACCAAAACAAGATTGTTGGTTTTAACCTTAAAAAAACGGTTCCATCACGGTTCCATATACGGTTCTAACCGACGGTTAAAACCGCCGGTTCCACGGTTTTTGAGACCTAGGAACCGGAACCGGAACCGATCTACACGGTTCGGTTCGGTTTTGGAACCGTTGACCACGGTTACGGTTTAGGAACCGTTGACCACGATTCGGTTCGGTTTGGAACCCGGTTTTGGTTCCATTTGGCCAGGTCTACTTCTTCTTCAGTTTTCACATATTTTCTTGACAAATCATTTCAATAATAGATTTTTAATATATATTCTATTTTTATAAACAAAAATATTGGTTTTTGCAGCTCATGCTCATAAAGTGGAGGAGAGGAATTCAGAGTGTAGGCACATATCACACTCTTTATTCTCCAAAAGCTTGAACCCATATGCCAAACCAGCCCAAGTCACTGTTTGGTTGGGAGATCTCAACTACAGACTCCAAGGAATTAACACATTTCCTGCCAGAAATCTCATTCACAAAAACCTTCATGAAGTAAGTTCTAATCCAAAACGGCACACAATTAAAAAAATGCAATTATTAAATATTTGCTAGAATTTGCAATAAAAAATTCATTCTGCCCTGCGCCGGGCCTAGATTTTATGTTCCGCTTTTCTATTACACTTTGTTAAATGAATGACGTGTGTCACTCATATAACATCGTGTTGTTAATTATTTAAGTATATCTTATTTTATGAGCTCGTGTCATTAATATATCTTAATTGTGAGATACAAAATAGAATAAAAAAGTGAAATAGGAGATTCATCTGCCCAACTCCACATAATTAATAGGATTCCTCTTATATAATTTTTGGTGAATAAATATTTAATTTGCAGCTTCTTACCCCAAAAGACCAACTTTTGCAAGAAGCTGAGAGAGGACAAGTTTTCAATGGATACTGCGAGGGGACATTAGCATTCAAACCAACATATAAATACAACATTGGCACCAATGACTATGATACAAGTTACAAGGTACTAAATGCCCTCACTAGTTAATCATATTTCTGGCAAAATTGCAAAATGGGTCCCGACGTACGTAACTATAAGGTTGTAGCAAAAAATGATCTGTAAAAATCATGTTTTGCAAAAAAGTCATGTAATTATAAAATAACATTCAATTTTAGTCCTGCAAAATGCTCGATTTGCAAAATTGTTCTATAGCTATATATGAAATCTTAATTGTAGTACTAATTTCACCGAATTTCAATCATCAGATCGGCACAAATAGTTCCTATTTTTCAGATGAAATTAGGATTGAATTTGAGATTCTTATGTAGTTACAAGACTATTTTGCAAAACGTACATTCTGCAAGACCAATATTAAGATGTTTATATAGTTACAAAACCTTTTTGTGAAACGTGATTTTTGCTGGACTTTTGTGCTACGCCCTATGGTTACAGGGCGAATAATTTTGCAATTTAATTAACCTATTTTGTAATTGTGAATATTATGGACGTGTCTAATAACTAATTTCCTTAATTAATTCATTTTTATTTTTGGTCTTTTGTCGGGATTGTTGGTGACAGGTAAGAGTACCAGCCTGGACAGATCGAATACTGTACAAAATAGAAGACAAAGAGATTAATGCAACTTTACATTTGTATGAATCCATAGAGGGCATTCATAGCTCCGATCATAAACCAGTCAAGGCTCATCTTTGCTTAAAAGCGAACAAATCATGATTTCTAGAGACCTGAATTTTTTTTTTTATTATTATTATATATTGTATATTAGTGTTTCATCTTATTACATATTAGAGATGTATGTATACATGAAAAGTGTATATTAGCCTATCATTTTTCTTGTACAATATTTATATATATATATATATATATACTCGAGTTGCAGGTGTAACATATGTGTGATATTGTGAAATGAATTGGTTTTGGGTGTTGGATATCTATCTTCTCTAATAGATCGATACACTTAGATCGAAATCAAATTACGACTCAAAAACCTATTATACAAGAAATTACTCTAGACTCTTGTAAGAATCACTACTACAAAACAGCCCTTTTACATCGGACCTTTACATCGGTTCGTGAATGAACCGATGTAACAAAAAGCCCGGTGGCAAAATTGTAAATATTTCGAGATTACTACATCGGTTGTAGCAAATAACCGATGTAAAATGATAAGAATTTTTTATCTTTAAGACCCGTTGTAGCCGTGGTTTTAATTTACAAAGCATCTTTTTTATACTACATACATTACTTTATCAACCGATATAGATATTTTTAAATTATAGAAAACCTAACGCCATAACTCTTCTTCTCTCCTCTCCTGTTCTCTATCTCATCGATGGCCACTCACCTTTCTTTGCGCACACATCTCTCTCCACCGATCGCGAAAAGAAACAAAGTATCGCCAGCCGAGCTCGTTCTTCCCACTGTTTCGACCTCTCGACCTCGAATTTTCCCCACAAAAATCCTACACTTCCTCGGATATGCGTTTCCCCCATCCAGAACCCCTTTTTCTCAATTGTCAAATTAGTATGTGCGCTTCCTCTCGCAGACATTCCTTTAGCTCCGCCACCAATCATCCTTCGGTAATGCTTTCCGATTTCACCAATGCTCTTTCTAGATCCGATTTATCCCTTTATTGGTTCGATCTTTGAATCTGTGGTTTTGTTTCATGTACTCTTTTAAGGTTTATGTTTGTTTCGCACCGAGATTGAAGGGATGTCTCGTGTTTCTTTTGCGGATTGCTTCGATTGATTGTTGGCATTGTTAACTATGTGAGTATTATCTTCATTCTTTTGGAATATTTGATTTGCTTTTTCCTCACGTGCTATTTTCGTCCATGTTTATCAAGAATATCAGATTGATATTGGTTATTTTTATGTCTGGCCCTCATCTTATTGGTTATTAGGAATTAGAATGTAAGAAGCTTGTCCTCTTTTGTAATAGTATTCTTGGCCCAATAGCCTTTTTGAAATTAAGTTATATTTCTCGAAACTTATGAGCGTGTGGCTACATTTGGAAGTCGAGTGCTCTCTGTTTTTAAAGCTAAATAGAAAAATGTTGTTGTTATTGGGGTCTGTTTGGGTGTGCCCCAATTAGCATTAGAAATGTCCGATATGATATTCTTCCATATTTTTGATGCAATTTCTAGATGCATATCAATACTTTTTCAACGTATCCTTTTACATTTGTAAGTGTTGCTAGGATTAAATAAACTATTTGCCGGCGATCGACTAACCTCTGCCGCCCCACCCTGTCGGAGGTCCGCCGCACACAAGGTAATACTTCTTCAAGATTCTTTTTCACTTTTTCTCTATTCATTATGGGTCTTTCCTCGTTTTTCCCAATTTACGAAAAACAAAACCTCGGCTTGGTGAACACAACGAACATAATTTTAGGTTAATGTTGTGTGTGTGTATGTGTATCATTTTGTTTTAATTTCTTTTGGTTGAAATTGGTGAGTGATGAAATAATGTGAGTTTAGCTTTTGGAAAGGGTTTGAATACAATATTTTTCTGTTATGACTATTTTTCAGAGGAAAACAGGCTCCCCTGGACATGTGAATGACTATTTTTCTGTTATGTAATTAGTTGTGAATCTTAGTTGCACATTATACATGTCTATTGGATAGGAAAAAAATTAAATTCTTTTTGACTAGTCTTTCGTGCTAATTTCCAAGTAGTAGATGAGCTTCAATAGATTGGAATTGTTGGATTTCCTTCCACTTTTGTAGTTCTCTTGTTGATAATAGTTTGTTCTCTATTTTCCTGCTTTTTCTCAGGATATTGAGATAGACGAATATTATAAGGGTTCTGGTGGATTCTTGAATTCTTCACTGGTGAGTGTTGTTGATGTTATTATTATTTCATTATTATTCTTTTAGTATCTCTATCACTATTAACTTGCTAAATGATTTTCTTGTCTCATAATTCGATTATTTAGGATCATAAAAATTCATTCATTTTTGAAATATTGTGTTGCTATGTGTTCTTGACTTAAAATTCTGTGCTTTTGTGTTAGTTTATAAAAGAATATATGATGAATCCTTTGTGTATGGATAAAATCGAGAATACTTTGACTATTTATTTCATATTACTTTAAAAACCAAGAAGCTTGATCCTTGTTAATATCACTTTTCGTTAGTTGTTAATGGCCAATGCATGCCAAGACTCAAAAATCTCATGGGACAATTTACAAATAATAATAGTCTTTGCTATTGCAAATGCCGAAACAACAAAATTCATTAAATGTGTGACAGTTGGGATGGTGCAGTTGGGAAAACATGCCTTCTCATCTCCTACACTAGCAACACTTTTCCTACTGTATTCTCTCTTTAGTTTTTAAAATTTTAATCTCACTTTTCTTGTGTGTTGTGTGTGTTTTCTTGGCAATGGTTTCCCTTTTTAATCTCACTATGGTTTTTTTTCTTCTTAATTTTATATTAGATTTCTAAGAAGTAATAAGATTATGTGTTCTTGACTTAGGATTATGTCCCAACTGTTTTTGATAACTTCAGTGCCAATGTCAGTGTTGATAGGCAAACTGCTTGTGGGATAATGCTGGTATGATCATCTTTACACATTTTTGGTTTATGTTTGCAAATATATGAAAGCTGATAGCTTGGGAATGCTTTACTGGTATATGAATCTGCGAAAGTTGTTTTTTGGTACTTCTATTTTACTTTTGATAGCTTGGGAATGCTTTACTGGGAGAGAAGATCTTTTACTTTTTCCAGTCTTTTTTTGACTCTTTTTCTCATGAATATGATCCTAAAATCAAGAATCTTATCATCAAAACATAAAGTTTCGAACAAAAAGGGGATTTAATCTCATGAATATTCAATTTCTTGTTGTTGTAGATATGGTGCCTCTAGTGGAAATTGATTTATCCCAAAGTTTGAAAAAACATTTGCTATCTTTTGTTGTCTGTTATCCTGATTCCTGACAACTCCCTAGGCATCCTGAAAATTGTGATGCTTGGTATGAAAAAATTGAATAGAATGTAAAGAATGAAGATTCAAATTTAGAAGATAAGAAATTGAATTGGAACGAAGGATTCGAGACCCGAGAGGTTATTCTGTTACTGAAGATATATATGTGCAAATTTCAATGTTCTAAGGACTTGAAAGAAATCATTATTAACATCTGAAAGTAAGCAGAGATTCCAAATTTTCAGGGGCTATTTAATTTGCACAGAAAGAGAGAAAAATAATAATAAAAATACTATATATTTCAATGAAAAAGATGGGAAAAATAATAATAAAATTCGGTGAGAATCTTGTTGGGGATGTCCCTTTGCAATAAGAATCTTACCACCTTAGATAGATTAGTAAATTAGATGCCTTCTTTTTTTTTTTTTTTTTTTTTTTTTTTTGTAACATTTATCCCTCGTGACATTACTTGCTAATATATTAATCCCTTTGATTTTGGCTTTTCGCTTTGAAATTCTCTGTCTTATTTGAATCAAATCTAGTGTTTTTTTTGCTCAGAATGACTTGTGAAAATGTTTTTTTCCAACAAAAGTCATCATCTAAGTAACTCTTTGTAGTATTTAATGAATCTAAAATTAGTTAACATGCATATGACTGTCCATGTCTCTTGCCATTATATGTTTTTTTGCTCTGGACAGAATGGTGGAATGCAATCTAAGGTGGCACGATCTTCGTCTGCTCAAATCAACCCAAACCAGGACAATTATCCCAAAATGCAAATGGATTTTAGCTCTGATGGGAACTAAACTCCTTTGCAATCAAGAACTATGGCATTTTGTCTTTCATGTTTCAATTATATTATTTTTTAGTAGTTATCTTGATAATTAGTTGTTTCATTGTTTTAGTTTTTATAACATGCAAATTAGTTGTTTCACTGTATCAATTTTTACTTGTGTACGTTGTTGAATATATATGGTTGGATCATCTTTGTTGTATGTAATTAAATTTCAGGTTTTATTTATTTGTATGAAATTGCATCTTTGGGTTTCGTTTATGAAGCGGTATTTTCACCAAAAAAGGAAGATATTACATCGGTTGTAGAATAAACCGACGTAGAAAGCGGACCTTTTACATCGGTTATTATATTAACCGATGTAAATAGTCCCTTTGTTACATCAACATTATTACATCGGTTGTTATAATAACCGATGTAAACGGTACGCTTTCTACATCGGTTCAGTGTCCGATGTAAAAAAGCCCCCCTTTTTACTACGCTGGATTCTACATCGGTTTGAAAACCGATGTAGAATGTGCCCCAGAACCGATGTAAAAAGGCTGTTTTGTAGTAGTGAATGTAAAGTACAATGGAACAAGAAATACAAAAATATAACAAATATATGAGGGATAAAACCTGAACCAAATATTGAATAATATGGCTCGGGGACCGTAACTTCCCACACAACAGAGTCACCAAGAATCACCCGAAGGGAGAACCAAAAGGGAACATAGAACCACAACTACCTTGCCACAAAGCCAAGCCTCAAGAAACTCGGCCCCAAAAAGGATCTCGAAAACCCTAGTTCAACCCAACCACCCAAACCCTAAATCACTCGAGATATAGGAAATCTACCTGAGAGAATATGGAGAGGGTGAACACACACTTAGATCTCACACTCAAACTCACAATTTCACAGAGAAATGATACAGCCAGAGGCTGGATCGAAGAGAGAGAAAGAGATGAACTCACAGAAGATTCGAGAGAGAGATGAGAGTTTAGAGAGAGAAGTGAGAGATGCAGAATGAGATTAGGGTTCGGGTAGGGGGCATTTTATATGTAGAATGAATGGCCAAGATTACCTGGATAAGATCAACGGATGAGAAACAAGCACAAGATCCGAGTACATATAAAATGGGTACCACAACCCGAATAGGAGACCTGGGTATCGAGATAGTGGGTTGGGCTTAGTTGTCTAGGCTTTGGGCTGCAGATGGGCTTAGGGACCTTAGGTTTAAATGGGCCAAACAAACAATGGGCCAATTAACACAACAATCTTCACCTTTGACTCATTGTGATTCAATTAGACAAACTTGGGAATACTTCTAGTCATCATCATCGCCACTTGCCTACAAGACACACAGTCAAGTAGGACTTTACAATAATAAGCACATAGCTCATTATAGTACCAGCAAACACTAAAGTTAGCTGGATTTCAATGTCAGACATATACAAGCATAAGCAAGTATTAGTCCAACTGTTTTGGACTTACAAGCAAACACAAAGTAAGCTTGCAAGCCCAGGGTAATCACCAGGGTCAGCCTAGTCACCAGTGTCACAATTTAAGATTTTTAAATAGGTTTTGAACTTTGATAAGGGTAGACACTTAGTACCCATATCAGCTGGATTAAATTCAGAGGCCACTTTTTCAAGATTAACCAAACCTTTTGAAACAATATCTCTTATAAAATAAAAACGTACATCAATGTGTTTGGTTCTATCATGAAAAATTGGGTTTTTGCAAAGTTGTATACCAGATTGAGAGTCAGAAAATACAACAACTTGTTGTTTTAGAAAACCAATTTTAAACAAGGCCTTTAAGCCACAAAGCTTCTTTTAAAGCTTCAAGAATGTGACAACATATTCTAACTCTGTTGTAGACAGGGCCACAATATATTGTAGTTGGGATTTCCAACTTATACATGAACCACAAAGTGTAAAAACATAAGAAGTTGTTGATTTTCTGTTGTCTTTATCATTAACATAATTTGAATCAACATATCCTTTCAAAAAATTATACCAGAATCACATTTAGAAAAACACAAGCTATAATCAGAAGAATGCCTCAGATATCTTAACAACCATTTAACAGCATTTCAGTGCACCATACCAGGGTTGGACATGTATCTACTCAAACAAGAAACAACATAGACTATATCAGGCCTAGTGCTCACCATTAAGTACATAACAGATCCAATAGCATTAGCATAAGGAATGTTTTTGAATAAAGATTTGAGGTTGATCTTAGAGTATCTTGTTCCTTACTTAATGAAAGTGAGAGGCAAGAGGCACATTCACAGATTTAGCATTAGACATAGAAAATTTTTGTAAAATCTTTTCTATATAAGAGGACTGATGCAAATAAATGACAGATTTAGATCTGTCCCTGTCAATGTTCATTCCCAAAATATTTTTAGCATCACCTAAGTATTTCATGTCAAATTTAGCACTTAGACAATTTCTAACATGATCAATAGATTTGATGCAAGGTCCAGCAAGTAACAAATCATCAACATACAACAACAAGAACACAGGATTCTTAGCATCAAGTTTAAAGTAAAGGCAATGATCAAATTGGCTTCTACAGAACTTTAAATCAAGCATGCATTGATCAAATTTTTTATTCCACTGTCTTGGAGACTGTTTAAGACCATACAAAGATTTCCGGAGTAAACAGACTTAATTGGGCTTGGATTTGTCCTCAAAACCCTCAGGTTGTTTCATAAATTTTTTTTCATCCAAGTCACCATGAAGGAAAGCCGTTTAGCATCCAACTGTTTTAATTCCCAGTCAAATTGAGCAACAAGAGCAAGCATAATTCTCACAGTAACAAATTTAACAACAGGTGCAAAGATTTCTGTGTAATCACCATGAAAGAAAGCAGTTTTAACATCCAATTATTTTAATTCCCAGTCAAATTGAGCAACAAGAGCAAGCATAATTCTCATAGTAACAAATTTAACAACAGGTGCAAAGATTTCTGTGTAATCAATCCCTTCCTTCTGAGTAAAACCCTTAGCAACTAATCTAGCTTTAAACCTAACACCCTCAGATTCTTGTTTAACCTTGTATAGCCATTTACAATCAACTATAGAGCAGTTAGGGGGTATTAACATGCAGAGAAGTCATTTCATCATGCACAACACTTAGCCACTTAGTAGATTCAGCAGAATTTACAGCTTCAGAAAACGTTTTAGGCTCAGAACCATCAATGGATTCAAACACAGAAAACATATAAGATGTCATGTGAAAATCAGCAAATTTGTTTGGGACTCTAACATGCCTCCTAGTTCTATCCCTAGTTAACACATAATCATTCAACTCATCATGCACATCAGCAACAGGTTCATTCTCAGTGTTAACATCAGGAAAATCATTATGCATATCATGCACATTATTATATTGAGTATCATTATCAATATGCACATCATTATCATTCACATTGACAGCAAAGCATCATTGATATGAGAATCGGCGAAACATCAATATCGGGAGACACATTAGAAAGCTCCACCTCATTTGGAGTACTATCGGTTTTAAAAACTTGATTTGAGGAGTAGGATGCACAAGGCAAGGGAATTCAAGTTCATTAAATAGCACATCCTCGCTAATTATAGTTTTAAAACCAGGTTACGCTTTCTGTTCCATAGTCTATAGCCTTTAACCCTTTAGGGTAGCCTAGAAAAACACATTTTATAGACCTTGGTTCTAATTTATCGAGTATTTTGATGAACAAAGCAAAGTGCATCCAAAAAATTCAAATTAGAAAAATCCATGACTTTCCCAGTCCACACCTCTTGGGGTATTTCCTTTCCAAGGGGACTGAGGGGACCTATTTATCAAATAGGTAGTCACATAACGACTTCTCCCGAAATCTTTTAGAAAGTCCCTGAGGTAGCAAGCATGCTCCTCACTCTTTCTAAAAGTGTTATATTCATCCTCTCAAAGAACATCATTTTTTCTTTGGGGTGAATAGGCACAAACTTGTGCCTTTTTATACCATATTCATCACGTAGGTTATCCATCAATTGATTGCAAAATTCCAGGCCATTATCGTTCTCAAAACTTTAATTCTTTTGCGGTTTGGTTTTCAATAAGAATTTTCCAGGTTTTAAACTTATCAAAAACATCGATTTATTCTTCATTAAAAACACCCAAACTTTCTGGAATAATCATCAATTATGGATAGGAAATATCTATTTTCTCCATGAGTAGCATGAGAAGAGGGACCCCAAACATCGGATGCAAGTATTCAATCAATTCAATACTAGCAGAATGTTTTGGGTTAGTAGGGGAGGGTAACTTAACCCTTTGATGTTTACTATACACACATGATTCACAGAAAAACAAAGCATCAAGTTTGTTTTACCAAAACAGCCCTTATTCTGTAGAATATCAAGCCCTTTAGAACTAATGTGACCAAGTCTATTTTGCCACAAATCAGTCAAATCATTTGACACAGGATTAGCTACAACATTCACAGAATTTGGTACATAAGAATCATGTTTAACATGTAAACCATAATGATTTATGTTCTTTTCAGCTTTAGCAATTATCATAGAACCCCTTATGAGTTTCATAACACCCTTCCCCCATCTTCCCTCATAGCTATCATGTTCAAGCATAGCACAGGAGATCAAATTATTGGATAAATCAGGAACATGCCTTACATCATTGAGGGTCAAAACATAACCAGTATCAAGTTTTAAACACACAGTACCAACACCAAGTACTTGACACTTTTTATCATTAGCCATGGAAACAGATCCACTTTGTACTGAAGCATAAGTATTAAACATATGTTTAAAAGGTGACATATGGAATGTGCATGCTGAGTCAATTAGCCATTCATAATCACTGAAAGCATTTGAAGGCACAAAATTCACAGAATCATGCAGCTCATGCACCATAAACACATCACCCATATGATCATTAGAAGTAGTCAAGTTCACAGAGTCATTGGCTTAGTTTTTGTTGTTCTGGTTATTGTTTTGATTATTGTTCTGGTTATTCCTGGGTTTAGTACACTCTTTGATGTAATGACCATGCTCACCACAGTTATAACATTTCATGTTATTTCTAGGTCTGGAATTACACCTACCTCTGCTTTTGCTTCTCTTTCTACCTGAATTATTGTTATTGTTATTCCCATTCCTCTTGTTTTGACTTCTACCCCTAACATGCATCACTTTTCCTGACCCTTGTTCATTTCCCTTGGATATTTTCATATCTAATTCCTTACTCTTAAGGCCATTAATCATAGTATCAAGGGTAATAGATCTCTACCATACTTAATGGCAGATTTCACATCAGCATAGGTATCAGGAATAGCATTCAGCAAGACAATAGGAGTATAATCATCAATGTTTTTATCACCAGTCAACTTGATATCTTGTATCAATTTTGTAAAAACATCAAGGTTTTCATCCATATCCTTTGTCAAATCAAGTTTGAATCTATAAACCTTTTTCAAGTAGGAACAGTTTGGAAGGTAGTGAGGTTTTGATAAAGATTCTTCCAATTTGTTCCACAAATCCTTGGCACTTGACAATTTGCCAACTTTTCTTAAAACAGAATCGAAAGATTTAGGATGATGGATGAATAAGCAAACTCATCAAGTCGCCTTTAATTTGTGAGATCTTTATCAAGTATACTTTTGTTCAACAGTTTTAAAACATTTTTATTGAATCAAAATGCCCTTCGGTTTTTTGTTGCCAAATTGAAAAATCGGTTTTTCCATTGAAGGGTTCCATGTGATAGCCGAGAAACACACGAGATATAAGCAAGAGTATATCACACGGATAAGGCGGGTAATTCACAGAGTACACAAGAAGTACACCAAGATCATAGGGAACAAAACAACAAAAGCAATGTAGGTGGACCACACAGAGTCCAAAAAATGCAACAATAAAATGAACAGCAAGCAAGTAAGGACCACACAGAGTCCAACAGAAAACAACAAAAGGACCACACATTGTCCAATAGAAAGCAGTAAAAAGACCACACAGAGTCCAACAGAAAGCAATAAGGCACTAGGGTGGATCCCCCTCGCACCTCAGGATTCCACTGCGCTCGTGGCATGTGCTCAAGGCTTGAGGCTTAGGGTTTCCCTAAAACTACTACTGACTGGAAGTAAGAAGAGAGAGAAGAGAATAATCCTTACAACCAGGAGCAAGTCCTGGGTATCAAACCAGTGACAGAGATCACCAGGAGCCAAGAATCACCAAGATCCAAAGCACGAACCAGAAGCACCAACCTACCAAGAGGCGGATAGGTGCTCACGATACCTTATTGGTATCTATCTCGCCTCTAATAGATCGATACACTTAGTACCGAAATCAAATTACGGACTCAAAACCTATTATACATGAAATTACTCTAGACTTGTCGAATGTAAAGTACAACTGGAACAAGAAATACAAAAATATAACAAATACATGAGGGATAAAACCCTGAACCAAATATTGAATAATATGGCTCAGGACCAGAACTTCCCACACAACAGAGTCACCAAGAATCACCCAGAGAACCAAAAGGGAACGTAGAATCACAACTACCTTGCCACAAAGCCAAGCCCTCAAGAAACTCAGCCCCAAAAACAGATCTCGAAAACCCTAGTTCAACCCAAACCACCCAAACCCTAAATCACTCGAGATATAGGGAAATCTACATAGAGAATATGGAGAGGGTGAACACACACTTAGATCTCACACTCAAACTCACAATTTCACAGAGAAATGATACAGCCAGAGGCTGGATCGAAGAGAGAGAAAGAGATGAACTCACAGAAGATTCGAGAGAGAGATGAGAGTTTAGAGAGAGAAGTGAGAGATGCAGAATGAGATTAGGGTTCGGGTGGGGGGCATTTTATATGTAGAATGAATGGCCAAGATTACCTGGATAAGATCAACGGATGAGAAACAAGCACAAGATCCGAGTACATATAAAATGGCTACCACAACCCGAATAGGAGACCCGGGTATCGAGATAGTGGGCTGGGCTTAGTTTCCTGGGCTTTGGGTTGCAGATGGGCTTAGGGATCTTAAAGCTTAAATAAGGCAAACAAACAATGGGCCAATTAACACAACATTGGGCCTTATGCCAAAATGTGGTAGTTGTGAAAAAAAAACTTGACAAGTTATGGCATATTGCAATGGAATTGGCATTATAAGTGTAGGCGCAATTGATCCCTGCGCTTGAAGAATTTTTATTTAATTTTTTTTAATTAGTAAAGCGCAAAAATAGGTTGCTCTTAATAGAAAAAAGTGTAGGCGCAATTGCTGCTTGCGCTTAAATAGAAATGTTCAATACGTAATGTGATATAGTATACCACGTTATATATGTATATAAAACGTGTTTATATAATATATCACGTTATAATATCGGGGCGTGACCCGTTGACCGGGATTATTTAAACTAGAAAAAAGAGGTTGAGTCGAATTATTTTGGCGGTTTAAATTTGGGCCTTTTTGTCCGGACCATTTAACCCGAATCCCGTTAGGGCTAGCCCGACGGTTAGCCAAAGGCCAGCCCACTGACCATTTTTAATTTTTAAAAATAAATATAATTCGAATATTTTATATCTAATTTTATTACCTATTACTAATAAATATATTTTTCAAATTTACATCTCCCTATCAAACAGGCTATGTTTCTTGGTTAAAAAAAAGATTTTATTTGTTTTATTTATTTCTTAATTTAGCTTTCCGATTTTTATTCTAAATAAGAAAATGTCACGAAGTTTTATTAGATTATTTAGGATATAAATTATATTTCTAAAACTTCGTGACATTTTCTTATTTAGAATAAAAATCGAAAAGCTAAATTATATATTAACTTTATAATTTTGTTAATAAAATGTCATTATAAATTATGCATAACTTTTTTTTATAATAAATAGATTAACTTTAAATATTAAACTTAAATATTATATATATTCAAGTTTAGAATTTTAGATTTTGATATATATTTTTTTATTTTTTAAATTACAACACGATAGTAACCCGTTTAGCCCGAAGCCCGCTAGGGTTAGAGTTAGGTTCCAATATTGACAGTCCATTTAACACCGGCCCGTGTAGCACGAAGACCGCTAGGACTGGCCCGAAACCACTAGGACTAGCCTGTTTAATATCTCTACGCTTAAAGGGTATTTTATATGTTTTTAAATTAAAAAAAATCTCAAAACTATTATTATTGAATCACAGATATAATTACGAGGTCAACGCGGTCCGTATCGGCTCCCACGACCCACTTTGTCATATATAAAGCCCACGCGGTCTATCAACCTAAGCATAAAAATACCCCTCCTAATTTCCAAGTATTTTGAAATCATTACTCTTAATTGTTGTTCTTCACTGTGGATTTTCTCTCCAATCTGACTTAACTTGAGAAGGGTCATATATCCTTCAACAATCCCAGGACCATTTTGTCGTTTGCTGGTATAGAAGCATAATGACAACCTGAGTTTGCTTTTTGAAGAACACGCAATAATATGACCATCCGAGTTTTGAATCACCATGCCCATACAAATCATGTTTTGATCTTTATTTATAATTTTTACATATTTGTGAAAACTACAAAATCTCACCGGGCTACTATTTTTGAGGCCCATGCCCAATCCATGAAAATATACATGACAAGTAGGACCCGATCGGAATTTTCGAGTCAAATAGGGCCCGGTCCCCTTCGGATTTCCAAAATTAAAGCCCGACTCGACAACTTTATCGGGCTAGCCAATCGAGTCGGACTCATTTTGACACCTCTAGATAGTATTGCACTTAAACTTTGCTTTTTTCATTTAAGCGCAATGTCAATTTGCGCTTTAGTAGTTAAAAGGAAAAAACATAAAAAAACATTTCAAGCGCAAACTTAAACTATCAATTGCCTCGCAATTGGCAGTATCTTGTCAAGTTTTTTTTTTTTTTTTTTTTCCAAACGATAGTATTTTATAATAACAACTCAGAAACAAAAATTACAACTACAAACGTAGCCAACGGGCTAAGAGCCGACAAGACTAACTAAGAGCCAAGCGGGGAATTGGTAAGACCAATTCAGATTCACAACATGGACTAAAAAACTACCCACCCCAAACTAAACCACTCCACGGGAGACTTCAAAGACCCTTAAAGGAGATCGTAACACACCAAAAAAATCGAAATATTTTCTATTTTATTTTTCTTATCGTGTATATTGTAATTTGATCTTTTTCTTATAAATTATAATAGACATATTAAATATTGAGAAAATTTAAAAGAATATGAAATATACAATTTTGCATCATATTAAAAGTTAAGTAGTTAAAATTTTCTTCTATAACGACTTGTGTATATGTTTAGAACATATAGTTGAAGATTTTGAAAGCTAGTTTAAATTTGAAATTGATTTTATAAAAAATTAAAGTATTTGTAGTGTTATGGTTGAAAAAATCTATTCTCAGATTCTGAAATCTTTTTTAGCTATAATGAACATCTCTCATATAATTAAACAAAAAAGATTAAATAAATAACAAACTATAGAAAAACATAAATTCTTAAATTTTACATAGTGTTGAACTTTATAATGTTAAACTTTTCTCATGTGAACTCCTTATATATGCTTATGACATATGGTTAGAAAGCTCTCGAAATCTAGTTTAATACTGAAGCTAATATTATTTGAAAATTCAAAATATTTTAAGATCGAGTTATAGTGAAAGAATAAATACTTTTAAAATACTGAGAATATAAAAGGTCACATTGTCTTATAATTGAACAATAGAAGCAAAATATAAATATCAAATTACTTAGTTGTCCTAAAATTTTACTATGTCTAAAGGATATTTTTGTCCAATAAAAAATTGCAAGAAACTTTCACACTTTTAAGATAGTATAAATATAGATATAGATATAGATATAGAAAAATGGTGACCGACTGTGATTAATGGTTGAAAAATTATTTCCAGTTAAAATTGAATCATAATTGAAAGAAAAAGTGATTGAAAGAAAAACTATAATTATATGATGAATGGTTAAAAATGTATCTTCATTTTAGTAGTACGTACAAAGCAAGGAGGCTAGATCCACAATTAAATTTTAATTTCATTATATGTCGGCCTATTACGTATAATGAACTTTTCAAATGGCTAACAAACATAATATTAGCTCTGATTAAGTGTCTATCTTATGCAACAATGCCTAATTATCGTATGCAAGTAAATCAAAGGAATATAACTTAAAGACTAATTAATTATTTTTGACTTCAATCAATGTGCATAGCCATATAATGATATGAGAAATACCAGTTGGAATACCATTCTAGACTAATTAAACAAGCTTGAGATCAATCTTTATGCCAAATGTGCGTGAGGCCTCAATATTCCCACTTTAGCTACCCTAGAGGATATAGGCATAATTATTTAAACTTCAAGATCCCAAATTGCAAAATTCCATCTAAATCACAATGGAATTTGATGAACCACAATCCAATTAATAAACATCCAAACAACAATAATGTCAATTCATTTAGGTCAATAGACTATTCTTTTTTATTGGGTCTAACGTGGCTAATTAATTTATACGACAATTAACACTGGATAATAACTTATTCCCAAAATCTATAAATAGTACCCCTCTCAACCCCGTTACAAAGATACACAATCCCTGTTGTTTCTAGTCTACTAGTGCATGCATTCCACTTGCTCAATTCTCTATCTGATCAGTCTAGCTTGAGCATTAGAGTATTTTTCGGGAAACCCCACAAATTGCAAATAGATAACCAATTGAAGTTATATCATGAAGGGAAAATTGTAATTTTGGTACCATAATTTGGGGTGTCAAAACTAGTCCCACTCGATTTTTTCTTTTTCAAAAACACCTGTAATTTACAAATTGTATCAAAACTAGTCCCACTCGATTTTACTTTTTCAAAAACACCCTCTAATTTACAAATTGTATCAATTTGAGGACAAATCCCACCGCCGATTGGAATTTTTCGCTGAATTCGTCACGTGATAAGCACGTGACATGAAATTTTAGGGATTTCTCACCCTCCTTGACACGGTGGAAATAAAATGCCAGCGTGGAAAGAGATTTGAGGGGGAAAAAAACTCGTCACCGAGATTTGAAGGGGAAAAAAACTCGTCAACACCCTGTAATTGGGCATATTTTTTGGGGGGAAATGGTGGTGACGAGTTTTTTTCCCTCCAAATCTCTTTCCATGTTAGCATTTTATTTCCACCGTGTCAAAGAGGGTGAGAAATCCCCAAAATTTCAGGCCACGTGCTTATCACGTGACGAATTCCGGCGAAAATTTCAATTGGCGGTGGGATTTGTCTTCAAATTGATACAATTTGTAAATTACAGGGTGTTTTTGAAAATTTAAAATCGAGTGGGACTAGTTTTGATACAATTTGTAAATTACATGGTGTTTTTGGAAAAGTAAAATCGAGTGGGACTAGTTTTGACACCCCCAAAATTATGGGACCAAAATTGCAATTTTCCCTATCATGAATCAAGGTGATATATACCGCATCAAAATCATATACATATATCAAGTATATGTTTGCAAAAGTCATATATGCATGTCTAATCGCCAAATTAATAACATATTATTCTCTCCTTTGTATACTAAAAACACACACACTATTTAATCCTAAAGCTTAAATAATGTTCATGAATAGGCCTCAAAGTCTGTAATTGAAAGTTGGCTCATCCTTGGCACATTTTCAGAATGCCTAAGTCCCAAAGTAAGGGACACGTCACCAGCCTGAGTCCCAGCCCTAACAAAATTTTCACCTCCACCAAATAACCCAAAGTTATACTGATACTCCGGCGGCGGCACATAGGCTGAAGGGGCGGCGTCGCCTGGTGGCACCACCTGTATTTTTGCCAGCTGAGTAGTACTATAATTGGAGGTGTTATTTTCTTTTGCATTGATTTCTAATCTTTTATTGCCCCTGATAAAGATATTGTTGCTCCGGTTTTGTGCATTGGCGGGGTTTGTGATTGGTGTTCATTAATTTCATCTTTTTCTGCTGACGCTGCTGAATGTTGTACCTCATCCTGAAACTCCTGCTTGTACATTTCTTCCACCATGGGCTTCCACAGCCGAACCCTAGCATTTATGAACCAATTTGAAACCTGGAATTGAAGCAGTGAAATATTTATGGTGTTGGATGAGAGTTAGTGCAGTGATCATATATACGCAATAAATATTTCCTGCAGATCATTCACTATGTAATGCACACTAACCGGTTCACGCAAGTCATCAGTGCGGGCCCTTAATTTGTCTTTTTCAGTTAAAATGTTATATGCCTTTCTCGTTTTATTATTATTATTTTTATTTTGACTAAGGGGAAGTCCTAAAATTATAACTGAATTCATATTTTACAGCCTGGAAAACTTACTGAATTTGATATCTAAATTTACGGAGTTGCTAGAGGAGGATGGCAGCAGACAACTATCTATGACTAGAAAATATATAAGGCAAACCTAGGAGCATCTTAAACATTAAACAGTCTTGTACATAGATTCATGTGTAAGAGGTCAAATTGGCTACTTTGTGTTTTGTGAAAATGAAAAATAGCCATTTATTTTCAAAACATGTTTTATAGTCATTTTGATTAAAAATTGATGGTCATAATATCTTTCGTGTATTCTCTGGTGAGGTAATTGGTCATTTTTCAAAAAATTGATGCGGTACATAACTCGCTACCGAATTACCTAGTTATGTGCCGAGACATGTATCTCGACTTGATACTGAGTTATGTACCGATCCCCATAAATGCAAAAAGGCAACTTGTACATTTGAACTAAAAATGACTAAAAAAATATTTTTGAAACACGACTAAAAAATATTTTTTATTATGGACAAAACATAATAATGTATGTATGAAAATTTATATAGGTTGAGATTTCTTTATCTTCGATTTTTACATACTAAACAAGTCCATATTATATTATTATACTATATATTCTAGTTAGTTCCAGCCCTGCATGCCAATAAGATTTTAAGACGAGATTTAGATCTTTATGTACAAGTGTCAAGTATCATCGTGTATAAAATTTACAATTTTTTTAAACTGTTACTGGAATTTTAAATTTAACTAATGTACATATGTTTATACCCTGATACTTTTTGGTCTCTCTCAATTTATATTAACTTAATTAATTCAGACTTTACAGTAAATTCAACAGAAAATATATAGCAGAATATAGATATCACCTTTATTTAGTAGTTATTCTTCAGGGACACTCATAAAACTTCCAAGTTTTGCTGCCCATTATGTTATCAGATATTTCATGATCAGTCACTATGACTATATATGCTTGAGATATATGCAAACAAAGTATCAAATGATGCATGAAATGCAAGTTTTACATGGAAATGCACAGAAAACACGCGCGCGCGCACAAACCATCAAGTTAGTTTAGCTTGTAATTTTTCTCTTGTTCACTAGAACGTAATCTGATGCTTTTTCTTCTCTAATCACTGCCCGCTTTGATTGCAAAATTAGTCCCATAACTTTAAGATAGTTGCATTTTAGGACCTTTTTTTTCACTTTGCAAAATAGGACTTCAATTTAAATTATCTAGTACATTAAGGAAAAAAATAGCCAGAAATTCAAAATTGGCCAAATTTTGATGACTTGACCACCACATCATCACCCCTAATTGAGGCTTTTCAAGTTTCCGGCAGAACTGGGATGTGAAATGCACACGTGACGCATATGCACAAAGTGCATCTCAGCCAGCATCCAGATCAATAATCGCCGAAAAATTTAAAATCCCCAATTAGGAGTGATGCCATGGCAGCCACATCATCAAATTTCGGGCCGTTTTCAAATTTCTGGCAATTTTCGTCTTTGTGCCAAATTTTTTAAATTAAAGTCGTATTTTGCAAAATAAAAAAATGAAAGCCCTAAAACACCCTGTCCTAAGTTAAGGGACAAATTTTACAATTAAGCCAATCATTGCCTCCTATGGATTAATAGAGTGTTTGCAAACCATTTTTTTTTTTAAAAAAAAGTGACAAGTAAAGCTGAAAATCATTGTTTTTAGAATTCGCATACCCATATATAATTTATATTTACAAAAATTAATGCAAATAGTATAGTCCTAGCTAAAGAGAAGTCCCATCATTTCCCATGACACATGGTCCTGATACAGACACAAGCACACATGCAAGTGTACAACTGTACATGAGCACACACAATTATACTCACATATATGCATATAATTCATTAAAAAAACCACTGACAAAATGAAGTTTCCCTTTCAACAGATATGACGCATCGATTTTGATACCAAAAGATGTAATGAATACCTGATTTTTGGATAAACCAGTCTGTCTAGACAGCAAATGTTTGTCTGCTTCACTTGGGTACCTGAGACAAAAACAATGTTAATTACTATTCTTTTTAAAAACTTTCTCTTCTAGACGTCCAACATCACCAAATAATTACAGAAAGTATTTAAAGGTTCTTGCATGGGACTGATCCTTAATTGTACCAATAGCTATTAAATGGAACTCTCATGTTATTTTCTGAACCAATTATATTTATTCATAGACAAATTAATGATTGTACATGATCTCATCAACTACATAATTATGCTTGTTTTGATAAATTCTAAGATCAATCTCTCTCTCTCTCTCTCTCTCTCTCTCTCTCTCTCTCTCTCTCTCTCTCTCTCTCTCTCTCTCTCTATCTCCAAATTCATTCTTATATGCATTTCAAACTTGCAATTAAAAATCCAGACATAATTAATTTCATAATCCCTGTGGTGTTTCATCTAGTGAAATAGGTACAATGTGTATCAGATCGTTATTGGATACATCACATTTACATAGTGTATAGAAACTCCAGATGAAACACCGCAAGAAATAGGAGATTTAGAGGACAATTAAAAAATGACTAGATTTGAAAACAATGATGTAATGATCCTATGATACGTTCATGATACTAATTAGTTCATTTGCATACATTGTTGTGCCTATTCTTTAAATCATTAAGGGAGTGTATCAAACTTTAAAAAAGGAAAAAGTGATTCTCAGTTGTAAGATGCAAAACAATACAACTAATTTTTCTATTTAAAAAGAATCACTTTTTTAGAACTTGTAAACACTCCTAAATCTTTCAACAATTATGTTTTTGTATTAGAAATAATTTTTCAGTAAATAACTAATATTCTAGTGGAATTACAGCCACCCCAGTCGTCCCTTTCTTGTATACCCCACAACAGCAAGCACCTATGGCTATAAGCAATCAATCAAGATTTCTATTGCAGAAGATCTTTTGCATGCACACATATATATCACCAGACCTAATGCATGTGTGTGGTTTCTTGTAAAATTGGTCATATAACTATAGAACTCTAGCAAAAGGTCCTATAAAAATCACGTTTTACAAAAAATCCTGTAACTATGTAAACATCTTAATTTTGGTTCTCAAGCAAAGTGTACGGTTTACAAAATTATCTTGTAATCGTATGAAAATCTCAATTTTGGTCCTAATTTCACCGGAAATCGTGAACTACATGTGCCGCTCACGTAATTGAAATCCGATGAAATTAGTACTAAAATTGACATTTTTATACGATTACAAGACTATTTTTTAAACCGTGCGTTTTTGCATAACGAAAATAGAGGAATTTCTACCGTTACAAGATAGTTTTTGTAAAATGTGATTTTTACAGGATCTTTTGCTACTGCCTTATAGTTACATCACTTACATGACTAATTTTGCAATTTTTCTTGGTTTCTTATGTTTGTCCGTGTGTGTGTGTGAGAGAGAGAGAAAGGGTATATACGGATGGAGGAAATGCTCAAAAAGCCAGGCTCTGAGTATGTTAACAGATCTCTCAGGCAATCCCCTTTGGGGCCTCCAAGATTCAGGTTCTAGCATTCCCATATTTTGAAGGGCTTTTTGCTGCCTATACTTTTGCTCTAGCATTTTCAGCCTTGGAGTTTCCCCTTTAGTCAATCCTGTCCCAAATGTCACATCTTTCTCCCCAAGATATTCACAGGTCTGCTTCAGCTGCCCAACTATTGCATCTTTTATGCACCGGAAATGCCGAGACATCGCTTTTGAGCCATCGCCGTGTATGGAGTCGCCGCCCCTTTCCCCACCATCGAATCGAACGTATTCACCATCCCTTGCATTTGGTCGCAATATCGCGTGTACCTTGCATCCACCTGAATCAAATGGATGTCATGTCATTTTATACATGTAGCATTAACATCAGATGGATGTTAATTAAATCAATTTCATGTTTCATTCAGTATTTCAACAAATCAGATGGATGTCACGTGTATAACAATGATATCATCTTATACACATGACATTCATTTGATTTTTTTAAAAACATCAGATCAAACAAGGTATAGAAAAGAAGAACCCATTTGAAAGAAAAGTATATATATGGTAGCTTAGCATAAATGATTGCAATGTCAAGTTAAATAAGTTTTAACAAACTTATATAGTATCCAATAAATTAAAAAGTTGTTGAACTTAAATACATAGAATTATGAGGAGCATGCATGATGAGGAGTCCACTAAGCAAAGCAGATGCTTAAATTTCTGCAATGTGTCAACCTTTTTCCGGCAGAAGGAATGTTGAAATAAAGTTGTGACATTGCTAACTTTATATGCATTTATTGCATGAACTGATAATCAGAATTAAGTAATTGATCTTAAAGAATATGCACATGAGTGATGATTTCTTAAAGCTTCAAAGTACTACTACTTATGAGGACCTTTTTCTCCTTTTTTAATCCAAAAGCCTGACATTTACAGGAAGATCAGATGTCTTGTTCCAATAATTAACCACTGTGCGTTATTTTTAAAAAAAAGATAATATATTTTTTTTCAAAATTAATTAAGAAAGAATCGAGTAGAAATGGTCCCCAATTGGAGAAAGATGAAGATATATGATAATTGTCCTTGAGCAGCAAAACTTATATACCATAAAATAATCAGGATATATAAAAGTTGCAGCTTTCCTATAATTTTTAGATTCTCATCAGCTAACAAGTACTTATAATGGAGGCATGTCGATTGTTCAATCGACATGTTACCCCAAACTGTAACCTGTCATGATGCCAATCAACATCCAAATTGAGGACTGATCAACAAAAATGCTATATTAATAATAAATTAATTTTCCATAAAAAAATTAAAACTACGACAAACCTCATCAATCATCGATAATAACTTAATTTTCCTCCTCTGATACTCAGATCTTTCGGCTGGCGAAATGGGATGATGACGTTGATCTTTTAACGAAGATGTACCAGCTGCTGCATCTGTAGTACCACCATCCAAGATTATTGAATTAGGGTTTCCATCTTGATTCTTGAGTTTCTGATTATTATTCCTCAATTGCCCTCTACCAACACAACAAAATTCTTCCAATAAATCTTGCGCTGGCTTCAAATACCGCGAATTTCTGAGGCCGTTGGTAGTTCTTGAGGATTCGAAAAGCCGAAATGAACCTGATTCTCATAATCAGAGAGTCTGTAAGAATGGAATAATTGCTGATTAGCCCCAAAATCTTTGAACCCTCCTCCTCCTATTTCTTGACCGTTGAAGTATAAATCACCATTTACAAGACTTGTTTTATCGAATTTGGAGGCTTCAAAGTTTCTTAAAGAGGAAGATAGGGACAAAGAAAGGGCTTGTCCCTCCATAGATCTCTCGATTTCGTAGTGATTAAACCCTTGGAGGTGTGAGTCTGAGGAATTTGGTACTAACTTGTGATGGTAAGATGAAGATGATGAAGCTTTAATATGAGGATTCATGAAATTAGGAGTCTGCATGAAAAAACAAAAATGAAGAATTCAAGAATTACTAGTGCATGAAAATTGAGTAGAAGCTGAGAATCAATTTTTTTAGAACGCCCTGTATACAAAACTCACCTCAGTTACTTGTGGTGACAGTAAATTTGATTGGATCTGATTATCAAAAACATTGGTGCCTGTTTTTTGCCATGGCATGTTGACAATCTCAGGCAGCATCTCTCCGGTGTCGTATACTGGTGGCGGACCAGCTAAATCCGGTGGACCTGGGTGTAGTGGATGAAAACCTTGCGCTCTTAACATCCAATTATCCCCTTGCTTCTTTGCTGTCATAGATCTTTCATATGCATTTGAAAAGTTGTTGATGCTTTGGGACATGAATTTCACAGTAAGCTAGAACCAACAACTTTTAAGGTCTTTGTTTTGAGAATGTCTGTTCTTTTCAGATTGGAAGAAACTTGAAGCATATGATGATTTGTACCTCAATTGTCTTGAATTTGGCCCACATGTAAAAACCACCAGATTAATTAATACACACAACATAGTAAAAAAAGGAAAGAAAAAAAGTATGAGGGTGTAAATTCAAAATTAATTTTTATTCCCTCATGTTTTTTTCATATTGTAATTTGTAAGTACCTGTTAAAGAAAGCGAGGTTCGTATACGATTGAATCGAATCCCAGAAACATCATTTTCTCCTGATGAAGTGTGATAGAGAAATTAAAACTCTCCTTGTTGAAATGTTTTGATCTTTGTGCTTCAAATCTGGTTCATGGAATCTTAAGGACAGTTTTAAATCAGACAATTAAAAAAAAAAAAAAAAAAAAGGATAATGAAGGGAGAGGAAGAAACGATAAAAGTGTCACACTCTAGCTCTTCACTCCCTCACTTCACTTTCAACCCCAACTTTAATTTCTAGAAAATATAAAATACAAACTTAATTATCATTTGTTATAAGCTATATGCTTTTGAAAATTATCTTTATTTAAGTTAAACAGAAAGTTGAGGTAGTGAAAGTTATATATGTAAGAATTTGTATTCTTTCAAATTATTATAAGTTATTTTTTGAGCCGTACTAAATTTAGCTGCAAGTGCACAATCCTTGCTAGTGGACTCGAAAGGTTTTTAGGGTATCAAAGAATGCTTTATGCTTCAACTCAAGTAATTAATTAAGTAGTATATTTTTGTACCCCATAAAGCTATCTTATGTGCAAAGATGAGGGATGCTGTACTTTTACAAGGTAGGGTTTGTAAAGAAGCACAATTATTTATTTTTGGGTTATTGGTACATACATTTTGTTAGCAAGAACATAAATATTTTTAGTTTTTGTTTTTTTGTTCTGATAACCTTGTTGGAAATTCGATTTCCTTGAAATTTCCTTATTGGAAAATAATGTGTTTGTTTATGGCAAAAACTTGTATAAGGCCGTCTTTACGGTCTAAATCAGTAAGACGGATCCTCTTCCCCGATCCGCTCCCATACCCGCTTGATTCGGTTTTTTTAGTTTTCTTTTTCTTTTTCTATTTTAAACTAGGGCTCTTCTTCTTCTTCTTTTCATTTTCACATTCTTCTTCTTCTTATTATTATTATTATTATTATGTTGTTCTCTGTTACTCTCTTCTTCTTCATTTTCATTTTCATTTTAAACTAGCAAGTATTCTTGTCTCCTCTACCACAATAAATGAGAGAGAGTTGGGGTCGAGGAGGAAGTGGAAAGTGAGGAGGTGGAAGGTGAAAGCATAAGAGGGGCTTGAATAAGTGTAGGTCCCCAGTGGTGTAAGTGTAAGGTTTAGAAGGGGGGTTGAATAAACCTTACCAAATTTTCGATTTAGTCCTTTTAAATATACGAGTTGATACTTACAATTTGTGTCTGATTGACATGATCAATTTAGTCAATCGGTAGAGTTAGTCTCTCAACGAGACTCAATGAGTACATTGATGGAATAACTCATTTGTTGGCTTTAAATTAACTCATTTGTGGTTTTGTTTTTTGGAAGACTTAACACCCTTAAGTTTGATTAAGCAAGAATTTAGTGCTTGATTTAGTACTTATAGATTATCAAGTGGATAGCAAATATGTCGTGAGAATTGAACAATTAAGATGCGAGAAATTAAATCTTGAAATGTAAATGACACAATAAAATTTTTATAGAGGTTCGAAGATGGGGTAATTCTTCTACTCCTCTCTTCTCCAACTCCTGGAGGAATCCACTAGGTAATGATCAAAAGTATACAAAGTGGTAATGAGTCCGGATCAAGTCTTGATCACACACGGTGACTTGATCCTTTGGGACTCAGTCTGGAGACGCGCTTGATCACTCGGTGGCTAAATGTGACGACTCAGCTTCTTCTTCACAGGGCAACTGCGCTTGCTACTACAACTCACTTGCTTAAGCTCTTTGGATTTGATCACGAAGCCCTCCAAAAGCTTAAGACTTGGTTCGACTTGAACCTTCCTACAATCCTTCGTGGAATGTAGACCCTTGATTTTTCAAGTATTTTCCTCTTCAACCGATTGAAGTTATCTTTCCTTCACAGGTGAGTGTTGGATTGATGTTCTTCGCAGTGTAGGCTTGAGGATTGAGAATGTTTGATTTTCTAATAATTGCTTGAACGCGTTTTTGGTTGGTCGTAACTTGTGTCCCACATTCTCAAATAAACTCCTCGGCCTTTTATAGTGATCTTTCAAAAATTTGCCCGTTGAAGAGATAGGCTTATTTTTGAAAGTCACTTGCGTCGTTGGCTTGTCTTGTTGCGATCCTTGGAATTGCCATTTCCTCGTATGAATTGTTCTTTCACCTTTTCGAGTTCGACACGGTGTAGTGCTTCCCATTGGTTCATTCCTTTTGCACGCTCGGGACCGAGCACTCGAGAAAGGTGATATGGAGATATTACTTGTTTAAGTAATTCTCTTGATTTACGTGCAACGGATCTTTTCTGATTATCTCCACTTGATTCGCATTTCTTTGCTTTCCCCAGGTGACTTAGAGTCGACTTCCAATCATGGATGACTCTTTTGTCACTTCAACTTGAGACTTGGCTTTTCTCGAGTTGACTTGGTGATACTCCACTCACCGCTTCTTGAGTAGAGTTCCGTCTACTCTTCTTTGCCATACTCTTTTGTCTCGCGGTGAGTCTTCCTTCTAGTCTTGATTGTCTTCTTGCATGTTAGGGGCGTGGTGACTTAACTCGGCTTGGCTAGCTCTATTTATTACAATGCATTTTACAACAAGAATTGGGGTGCCAACTTTCTATTCTAAGTTTTACATGGCATTCATCAAAATCTAAACAATAATTTTCCTAACAATTTCCCCCTTTTTGATGATGCCAAAACTTAAACCATTCAAAAATGCAAATAGCAAAGATACATACGAGATAGTGTATTGACATAGAATGTATCGCGAGAATCAATCCTTTTATTGATCATAACATTCTTGTTCTTTTACACAATGTTTACAAGGTGTATCCAAACACATATTTGTCTACACAGAAAATAAAGAATTTATAGCTTTATTTTGGAAGACTTACATTGTATGTATTTACATAATAAAATACACGAAGGGTGGACAACAACACTTCATCTCCTTGTTGTCTCCTTCTTTCATCTTGTTCAAGATCTTCTTCTCTTCTTCTCTTTTTCTCATCGTCATTTTGCCTTCTTTTTCTTTTCATATGCCTTTCCTCAGACTTCATCTCTTCTTAATCTTTCTGTCTTTCCTCCCATAGCATTTGAGTTTGTCTCTTGTTTTCTTCTTCTATTCTTTTTGCATACTCATCGTTACTTTTAGCCACTTGCAAATTTGCTACTTGGTCAAGACCAGCCCAGTTGATCCCTCCTTTCTTGCCTGGATCAACGTATTCAATGTTTTTGGGTAGAGGCCTAGGTCCAAGCCTCTTCCTCCACCATCGCTTCTTCCTCTACCTCGGGCGTGTCTTGTCTTGGGGTCTTCTTCTTTCCGGTGAGGGACCAGTGAGTGACCAGCCAGAGGATGGGTAGTCTGTTTGCTGTCGCCTTCTTCACATAATGTGAGACCCTTTTCCCAAGACAAGTCCCAAGCTTGAGCCATAGACATATTTGCAAAGTATCCTTGATTCGAGCGTTTTAAATTCATCAACCGATCGTGGCTCCGTCCCGACATCCGAGATGGCATAAGTGTCTCTGTCTACTAGAATGCCTCCATCTTTGTTTCAAGATGTTCATAACCAGGGCATCCATTCTTCCTTCCACTTCCTTCATCCCCGCTTCAATTGTTTTTCTCTTTTGACCATAGATATGCGGTGTTGGAGTGGCAGAGTCACATGGAGTTTCTTCGATAATGTCATTTGTGATGGAGACCCTGTGGGGGTTTGTGCAATCATTAAGGTCACATCTTTCGATCCTTCCCCAAAGTGATTTTCCTTTCTTTTGTTTTGGTAGCTTCCCTCATTGTCTTTCCCTTCACAAATTGCATCCTCTTTTTCGCTTGAGATCTTTTCGTGCTTTAAGGTATTCCTCTTCCCCATTTTGGCATCATCAAAGGAGAGAGGGACACTGGAAACATCTTGGCGGGAAGTCGAGCTCTTTGATGGTAGAGTTCTCTGTCTCGAGTGCATTGCAGAGTATGCAAAGACGAAATTCGGATCGAGTAGCGTTGGACTCTGAAATCGACTTCATCTCGGCCATGAGAAGGTGAATTTTGTATTCATGGTTTCTTCCAAACGCCGTAGATCACTCTTGGTTTGCTCACGCAGCAACTTTATCTCGGCAGTGTGAGCTTCATGCATGTGCTCAATATGTTCTTTCAAACTTCGTTTTTGCATCAAGCATTTTCGACTCTCCATACCCAATGACTTGTTGAACAATGTCCTGAAGTATCTAACTTGTTTCACACGCATTGTTTCTTCTTTGTTGCCACCATTCCCCGATCGTGGATGTTATGCCTCTTAAATCAGTAGGATTGGCATCTCTGTTGTCGGCCGCATGTCCATAGAGGCTCGATGCCTCTCCATCCGTTCAATCTCGGCCGAATAATGCCTTGAACACTTCGGACTTGGTGATTCCTCGTTGCGGTGATGGCCATGGCCATGCAACGTCAAAATCATAATCACGGAACAATGGTGCACGATGGAAAAACGGAGCTGGTTTGTGGTAGCGTGCGCGTTCGTTCTCGACTCTTCATGGAGGTCGGGTACCTCCGGGGAAAAAGGATAATATTCTATAAAGGATTCATCACCGCCAACCGGGATTTGTTCGATGATGAGCGGTGCGCGTGAAGTTCCTCTTGGAGTCGAACTGCTGCGGCTTAGGGAGCTGCGCGATGGACTGTCTCGGTGGGTCTTTTGTGAAGTGGGCCAGCTTGCGAGCCTCGGTATTGTCTCAACATGGCGTCGTTGGTCTCGGTGATTTCTCCAATTGAGTAGACTGGTCCTCGGCCTTATCGGAGCGTCATCGGACGATGATGAGATTTCCATTGGTAGCTCATCATCAAAATTAAAGGTTTGACGAGTAGTCTTGGGATCGAGACTTGCTCGTGCTTGGAACATCCGCATGTGAGTCTTTTGGATCTGTCACACCGGGATGACTCGACTTTCTTCTTCGCTTCCGATCCCGGAAAGGTTACATCGAGGATTATCCTGGGAATCATGAAGCGCGCTTATCTCCTTTTCGGATGGGTCGATGATAGCGGGAGGATGTTCTCTACTTGACTTCTTTACCCGGGAAGTCTCAACCTCCCGTGGGCCTTCATTATTACCCTGCAGTCTCAAGCTGCAGCAATGAGGCTGGACCTTCCTTTTGACGATGTCACTATCTTAGGGTCTTTCGTGGTGGCATCCATTGGAGTCTCAACCCCATGGATTGCACTTTCATCGCCAGTGTTAACTCCTGTACATTCTTCTTCGTGCCTCGATTGCATCGCGGCGTCATTAGCCTTCGAGCGGTTGACATCGGTTGAGAGAGTCTCAATCGCCGAGCCGTTGATGGCAAAACTTGCTCGCGTTTGGTGGTTGTACTTTCTCCACTTCGCCTCCTTGATTCATTGTGGAGTCATCTGCGGCATTCTCCGACCTTGCTGCGGTGGAGGAGTTTCCCCCTCGGTGGCGCACCGGTGAGTGACTTGGAATGGGGTCACTCGTCTCCAAACTCCCGGCTTTTTCGATTGAATGTTCAGTAGTTGGGGCGGTGGCAAAACACCTTCAATAGGGGTTGGCTCGTGGGGTCCCCACTATCCCGGTTCATCGCCAAGTCCCTTATTGCCTTCTTCCGAGTGAGTGGGAGGTGGTGGCGGCAACAACGGTGGCGATTTTTTGAACCACTCCCATTGGATCAATTTCGGTGTGTTCGAGGACTCTCCTGGTCCCTCCATCAATCTTTGCTCGTGAAGGATTCGGATTCGTGCAATGCTTGCTGCATTTGCAACTCTTCGTGGCAAAGAAAACATTCTCCGGATCCTCATCAGCATCGGAGAAGACATCAAGGAGAGGATGTGTGTGTTACGTAGTGCCGGGAGATAGGGCGATCTTTGGCCTTCTCATGTGCCTCGGCTTCCTCCTTGCTTTTCCTTCTCCTTGTCCTTGAAGATGCGTAGGATGTCCGTGCGAGTTATCTTCATATAGTCTTTGGGAGCACAGTGGTTAGTCCAAGGAAGTTTAACAGTTCCTCTTCTTCTTCTATAAACTCGGGCCGTTGGAACTGTTCCTTGATTTACTCAACTTCCATTTCCTCCACTCACGCAGACGATTTTGGATGTCGGGTAAGGTGGAGATAGGATCATCACATCACTATCGGCTCTATCGCCTTCTTCTTGTGTTTGGTTTGTGTGGACTAAGTTTGTGTCTTGAGTTGCCTCTGCTTGATCGCCTTCAACAGACTTGGTTGTTTCATCAATTACATGGGGACTCGATCGCTTCATGGAGTTTAAGTATTTGTTCGGTGAGTGGTCGACTCGGCCGGTTTTTCAAGCTCGGAGCGCTTGATGATTCTTCTTCGTCTTCTAGTTTGTACGCAGAGGGGTTTCGGTTCGAGAGACAGTTAAATCTCGAGTCTTGGCGGCGGGGGGCGTGCTAGTGTTTTCTTCGAGTAGCCGCCGTCTTGGCTTATCGATTCTCCTCCTTTTGACGATCGGAGAAGGTATTTGAGAGTCCTTCTCGACCGCTCTCTTTGAGAGGCGGGAGACACGGCTGCGGGGGGTGACTCGGCTGCGAGGGGGGGAGCGAGTTTGACTTTCTTTCTGCGGGAGCGTGATCTTCTTAGCATTGCAGGGCGACTTTCTTCTTGGGTGGAGAGGAAACAGTTTGTATCTTGTGGTGGTGATTCCCCTCACTCGTGTCGGCTCTCTTGGCGTAGGCTCTCTTCGTGCGCTGAGAGGTTTGCTCGAACATCCTCTTGTTAACATGGAATGCCTTCCCATGTCTAAGAGGGACTCCTTTCACCTCCATCAGCCGGCCAATCACCAGGCCATATCCTAGGATCCTCCAAATGTGCCATCTTCCTTGAAGGATTTGTTCCCTACGTTCGCGAGTCTCAGAGACAAACTCGGCCCGGTTTATTTTCTTTTCTTCGATGATCGCGGCCATTCACGATCGATCACTTAGCTTTTGATTGGTCAAAGCGCCAAATTTGATGTCAATACATTTGGCAACTATGTCCAACGACTTGTGATAATCCTCCTTCGCCAGATCTCTTGTTTTTTGTGTACACTATTTTATTAGCATAGTCGGGTTTGGCTATTTCTTTTCCAAGCAAAGCATCCAGGTTTACATCGGCCGTTAATTTCGATGCTCCTTCATTGGTAGTGAGCAATGTTCGCCAAATCCTTGGCGAGATAGTCACCGCTTTTCGTGAGCAGATGACTTTATTCCTTCATCGTGAATCTCAACATTCACGTAGAATTGTGCGACCTCCTCCACATAGGTCATCGGATATTCTAATGTCGAAACGGTTTCAACTTGGTCGTTTCTAATTTCTCGCGATTTTCTTCACTAGGGTGTCGTCGGACCCTGTTTCACCATGCCGTCGAAATCCACAGAGACCCGGGTGTGGATTTGCTTTCCTAACTTGGTAAAATTATAGGTTGGTGCCATTTTTCAGGATTTTATCAAAGAAAAACTTAGAGATTGATTTGCGAGATAGATAGGGTTTGAGATAATTTTTGCCTTTGATTTTGAGAGAAAGAAAAATGAACAGTTTTGGTAGTGTGAGAGAGAAACGGACGGAAATGGTTTAAGTATGGTTTATGAAAGGGCGTGCGGGTGGTTTTGAAATGTGATCGAAATCAACGTCTTAGATTTTGCACGCCTATTTAGCATTTAATGTCTCTCGTATTTAATGCGGCGGACATTTATATCCAATCATAAGCTTTGTGCGCGGCTTTTATGTCCGTACACATCATCATTGTGACGTATTCCTTAAAAACATTCCCTAGTCAAAACGATTTTGCGTTTTTGTCACTTTGCTCATAAGTGACTCAAACTTATCCTTTAGCCGATTTAACTCTTCTTCTCACAGTTCTCTTAGTGATTCTAATGGTGACTTGGTATATTGTCTTTTCCGTCTGACTAATTTACTTAGTTGATTTGTGAGTTCAACTCTTTTTCCTTTTTGTGTTCCATTTCTTTTCTTTGATTCTTCCGAGTGTCACTCAACTCAATTAACCCTAACTCATGTTTGAGTTCTTCAAATCTTGACTCACATAACGGTTTTGTGAAGATGTCACCAATTGTTTATCGGTTGAGATATATTCCACGATGATGTCCTTCTTTTCAACATGATCTCTTATGAAGTGATATCGACATCGATATGCTTTGTTCTTTGAGTGCAACACAGATTTTGAGTGATTGCAATTGCACTTGTGTTATCACACATGATTGGAATTTCTTTTCCTCAACTTCATAGTCTCTCATTCTTTGTCTCATCCATAGGACTTGGGCACAAATTTTGCCCAGCCTATGTATTCTCGCTTCATTTGTAGAGGTGGCTATGGAATTTTGCTTCTTGCTAAACCAGGAAATCAGCATGTTTCCTAGCATTTGACATGTCCCCTGAAGTGCTCTTCCTGTCCACTCTGCATCCAAGATAGTCGAGAATCGAATAGCCAATTAGCTTGAATCCACCTTCCTTTGGATACCATAGGCCTACTTCTTGGCTTCCTTTCAAGTATCTCAATATTCTCTTAGTCTTTGTCATATGGCTCTCTTTTGGAGCAGATTGAAATCTTGCACATACACCTACACAAAAGGTGATGTCCGGCCTGTTCTTTGTGAGATAGAGCAATGATCCAATAAGTGCTTTGTATCTTGTTTGATCTACAAGCTTCCCATCCGCATCCATGTCCATTTTGGTGATGTATTCATTGGTATTTTTACGTAGAAGACTTCTCCTCCATACCAAATTTCTTCATTAAATCTCTCGGTGTATTTTGTTTGACTTATGAAGGTTCCATCCTTCAATTTTGTTTCACTTGGAGTCCAAGGAAGAATGTCGACTCTCCCATCATGCTCATTTCAAATTTACTTGGCATGAGGTTTGAAAATTTTTCACTGACTCTTTGTTTGTAGATCCAAAAATGATGTCATCCACATATATTTGAACAAGCGGTATACTCTTTTTGTCTTGAATTAAGAAAAGTGTTCTATCTACTTTTCCTTTTGTGAATCCATTTTCGGTTAGGAATTGTGACAAGGTATCATACCATGCTCGGGTGCTGTTTCAATCCATACAAGACTTTCTTGAGTTTGTATACCTTATCTCCAAGAGTCTTACTGCTCAAATCCGGAGGTTGTTCAACATACACTTCTTCTTCCAATAAACCATTTAGAAATGCACTTTTTACATCCATCGATATACGGTGAAATTCTTGTGAGCTGCAGAGGCAAGAAACATTCTTATAGCTTCCAATCTTGCTACGAGGAGCAAATGTTTCATCAAAATCTATTCCTTCTTCTTGGCAATATCCTTTGGCTACTAGTCTTGCCTTGTTTCTTACCACGCAGAACCTTCCTCGTTCATCTTATTTACGAACACCCATTTGGTGCCAATAACGTTTTGATGTATGGGTCTTTGCACTAATTCCCATACTTTATTTCTTTCAAATCGATTCAACTCTTCTTGCATAGCTTGAATCCAATGTGTGTCGTCAATGCTTGTAACACATCTTTGGGCTCTATTTGCGAGATGAAGCATGTGAACATAGCTTCTTGTTGAGTTTTGGATCTTGTTTTGACACCTTCTCTTACATCTCCAATGACAAGTTTCGGTGGATGGTCTCTCGGCCATCTTACATCGAGGTTGGAGTAAGTTAGCTGGGTTCGATCGTCTTGCCTTGTATTTTGTATTGCCGTGGTCGGCTCTCTCGTGATCACTTAGCGCAAATTTTCATTTGTTTTTGAGATTGACTATCTCATCTTCTTACGAATTGATAATTCGGCTTGACTTTCAAGATAGGGACTCTTACGTATGGTTGGATGATTGACTTATCGGTGACTCTTCAATGTCTTCTCAATTTACATTTGGCTCATCGAATACCACATGAATGGATTCTTACGCAACTATAGTCCTTTTGTTGAGTACTCTGTAGGCTTTGCTTTTTGAGTATCTAAGAAGATACCTTCATCGACTTTAGCATCAAAATCCTTTAGATTGTCTTTGCCATTGTTGTGGATGAAGCATTTACATCCAAATATTTGAAATATGCAACATTTGGTTTTCTTCAGTCCAAATCTCATAGGGAGTCTTTGTCGGTTTGTCATTTTATCATACATCTGTTTTGAGTGTAGCAATTTGTGTTGATTGCTTGAGCCCAAAATCTTTTTGGTAACCTGCTTGACTAACATGGTCCTTCTTTGCTTCTTTGAGTGTTCATTGTTCTTCTTTCGCAACTCCATTCTCTTTGTGGAGTCTTTCTGCTGATAGTTCATGACCAATACCATTTTCAATACAAGATCTTGAGTTATTATTCCATTGACAAACTCGGTTTCCTCCTGTCGATCTTATTTTGATAATGGTTTGGCTCTTCTCGTTTTGAATCCTCTTCATCATTTGTGGTAGTTTTTGTAGAGTTTCTTTCTTCTTACACATGAATATTGTCCATGTATATTTTGAGTAGTCATCTACTACCACCAAGGTGTATTTCTTTCCACTTATCTTTGTTTGGTTCCCTTTGGGCCAAATAGATCCATATGTAGCGGATGCAATATTCTTGTTGAAGATGAACATGTCTTTTCTTTGAATGAAGATTTGATTTGTTTTCCCTCCGACATGCATCACATATACTCTCCTTCTTGTATATCTTGAAACGGAAGTCCTTCCACAAGATTACTTCTTGCAAGCTTGTTAATCGTTTTGAAATTTAGGTGACTCACTTTTTGTGCCCATGACCAACTTGATTTGTGCTCTTTGCTAATAGCAGTCTTTGGGTGTTGTTGTTGACCAATCTACTACATACATGTTCTTTTATCGCATCCTTGCAACACAACTTCATTTGATTCAATATCCTTGATTTGGCATACACCCATGTTAAATCCAACATTGTAACCCTTGTCACGAGTTGGTCGATGCTTAGCGAGTTGAAGTTGAGTCCTTCAACATATGCAACGTCTGTGATTTCTAATCCATTCCTCTTGATGGATCCAATGCCTCTTATTTCACCAGGAGCTTCATTTCCTCCAAATATGACTTTTGCTCCTTTTACTTCCTTGAATTTTGACAGATTTTTCTTGTTTCTGTCATGTGTCCGGAACGACCACTATCCATGTACCAGGTTCCTTGGCACTCACTGTTCCTTGAACCTCGCAATCAAGGAAATTAAGTTTTAGGTACCCATACTTTATGCGGGTCCGAGGGGTTAGAATTGTAAGATGATCCAACCAACTTATAGCCAAATGATTTGACTCTAAGGGGTTGCCATCTATCGTGCCATAATCATAATTAATCCTGGCAAATTGCTTGGGGATTCTAGGTTCATACTGTTTGTCTCTTTTGTCGTATGCTGTGTATAATTTTTAGCAATCGCCTTCTTTGGGTAATTGTGGTGTCTTTGAGTGTAGTGTCTAGGTGCATATGTGTCTTTGATGAAAGCTCTTATACTTTTGGAATGGCCTTTTTTGAGTTCTAGGCCTTTGCCATTTGGGCTTATATTCCATAAGTTTATGTTGATAGTTTACATTATTCCAATCATCTTGGCTTGGATATTTTCTACCATTCCCATCATGTGTATTTATTTTATGGATTTTAAGGGTTTTGGTAGCTCGCTTCTTCTTTGCGAGTATTTTTGCATTTGGAGTTTTTGAGGAACTCGGTTGAATCTCTTCTCAACCTTTCTTTCAGCCGCACTCAATCGGCTGTTTTCCTTTTCCTTTATAACCAAGGCTAGTTTGCTTGTTATGGTGCTTTAGAGTGAATGTGTGTGCAACATTTAGAGTTTTGGATTTTTCGGACTCTTCATGGCTTGAAGATCCTTTTTCCAAAATTACTTTTGAGGTTTGACATAGCACGAGAGGAATTAAATCCTAAGCCTGTCTTGTCTCCACATTCTCTTTGACTCATAATAAGATCATCCAATGATTTAGATGCCTTAGTGAATGAGGTAATAACATTTTTGAGGTCATTCTCCTCTTCTCTATAGCAGCAATTTTCGCTATTAATTTAGCATTCTCGGCCTTTAAACTTTCATTCTCATCACTATTTGACTTAGAGTACTCGGCTCCTTAGTCGACTTTGAGTTTTGACTCTTGAGTAGTTGTTTTCCTCATTTAATAGTGTGTGTGAGGATTTAATGTGTTCAAAATATTTCATCATTTTGCCTAATGAATCATAAAGATCGAGTGGGTGATGAAGTGTGTGTGTCACAGTCACTATCACTAGAGTCCGAGTTTGATGAGTTAGAGTGTACCTCATCTTCTTGGTCGAGTTGATCTTGTTCCTTGGCCATCAAGCGGATCGGGCTTCTTCTTTGAGTCACTTGAGTAGTCACTTCTTGCTCTCGAATCACCGCCTCTCTTGACTTGGTCAATTTCAAATAGATCTCTGTGACCATCATTGCATTTTTCTTTTCTTGTCTTCTTTCTCTCGAAGACCTTTCTTTCTTCTTCATTCTGTATTTGTTAACTACGAGGATATGAGCGATCAATGGCATAGTGACCGGTTGTTCTCTGAGTTCAAAGATAGATATTCAGCCTTTTGATCGACTCTTTCCATTCTTGGATTGTCGACCCTTTGATACTCAACTTTTCGATGATCTTTTCTCTTGGTTGGCCTATCTTCCCTTGATTTGGAGAGGGAACTAAGTGTCTTTCGGAAGATTCGCCCTTTCCTCTCTTGTAGTTCTTATTGAAGAACTTGTTGAATCTTTTGACCATCGGGCTATTTCTTCCGGATCAATGACTTCTTTGACCTCAACTCTCTTCCCATCTTTAACAATTAGAGCATTTGTTTTTGGGTACATTTGTCTCTTCCTGGTCTTTTCTTCTCGGCTCAAACTCGTAGGCTTTGAGGTCCGAGAATAATTCATGGTTGGATGTCTTTGATAGGTCCATGGAATGTCTCGGTGCCATGACCTTCATTTCCCATTCATTTGGAAGACTTTTTAGGATCTTCATACACATTTCCTTCGTGTATATTCCTTTCCAAGTGCGGATAACTCGTTGGTGATTTACGTGAATCGAGCATCCTAATTGATCCAAGTTTTCTCCCGAGATCATTTTGAAGTTCTCAAATTTGTCTGACAACGACCACCGATAATTTGTTTTCTTTGATTTGCTCGAGCCTTCACAAATCAATGTTAGCTTGTCCTGATTTCTTTAGCCGTTTTGCATGATTTGACTTTATTGAACATGGCTTTGTCAAGGTTTTGTAAAGGATGTCCTTGGCTACATTGTCCAGGTTGTATCTTTTTTGTCATCATTTGTCCACTCGGTTCTTGGTTTTCAACCATGGTGGTGCGGGAGCAACATCATCTTCTCCTTCTTGTGCAGCTCTCTTCTTCTTACATTTGTGTTCACCTTTAAGATTTGCGGTGGCCCATCTTCTATCACTATCCACATCTCATCATGTAATCTTTGATAGATGAGCTCGCATACGAATTTTCCAATCATCAAATTCTTCAATTGTGAACATAGGGATGCGTGTCAAATTTGCTTCCATGATAATAACTTTTAATGATAGAAAGAGTTTTGAGAGTTTAAGTACTAAAAAGACTTTGAAAAGTTTGGAGATCTAGTTGAGAACGGTGCGGAGGGTTCAATGAACCAACCGCTCCGATACCACTTGTAGGTCCCAAGGGGTGTAAGTGTAAGGTTTAGAAGGGGGTTGAATAAACCTTACCAAATTTTCGATTTAGTCCTTTTAAATATACGAGTTGATACTACACAATTTGTGTCCTTGATGGATGATCAATTTAGTCAATCAAGAGTTAGTCTCTCAACGGACTCAGTGAAATTTTGTTGATGGAATAACTCATTTGTTGGCTTTAAATTAACTCAATTTGTGGTTTTGTTTTTATTGGAAGACTTAACACCCTTAAGTTTGATTAAGCAAGGATTTAGTGCTTGATTTAGTACTTATAGATTATCAAGTGGATAGCAAATATGTCGTGAGAATTGAACAATTAAGATGCGTAAATTAAAAATCTTGAAATGTAAATGACACAATAAAATTTTTATAGAGGTTCGAAGATGGGTAATTCTTCTACTCCTCTCTTCTCCAACTCCTGGAGGAATCCACTAGGTAATGATCGGTATACAAAGTGGTAACAGTCCAGATACAAGTCTTGATCACACGGTGACTTGATCCTTTGGGACTCGATGTCGGAGACGCCTTGATCACTCGGTGGCTTCTGCGACTCAACTTCTTCACAGGCATTTGCCTTGCTACTCTGACTCACTTGCTTAAGCTCTTTGGATTTGATCACGAAGCCCTCCAAAAGCTTAAGACTTGGTTCGACCTTGAACCTTCCTACAATCCTTCGTGGAATGTAGACCCCTTGATTTTTCAATATTTTCCTCTTCAACCGATTGAAGTTATCTTTCCTTCACGGTGAGTGTTGGATTGATGTTCTTCGCGAGTATAGGCTTGAGGATTGAGAATGTTTGATTTTCTAATAATTGCTTGAACGTTTTTGGTTGGTCTCAGAACTTGTGTCCCACATTCTCAAATAAACTCCTCGGCCTTTTATAGTGATCTTTCAAAAATTTGCCCGTTGAAGAGATAGGCTTATTTTTTAAAGTCACTTGCGATCGTTGGATTGTCTTGTTGCGATCCTTGGAATTGCCATTTCCTCGTATGAATTGTTCTTTCACCTTTCGAGAGTTCGACACGGTGTAGTGCTTCCCATTGGTTCATTCCTTTTGCACGCTTCGGGGTGAGCACTCGAGAAATGTGATATGGAGATATTACTTGTTTAAGTAATTCTCTTGATTTCGCGGCAACGGATCTTTTCTGATTATCTCGACTTGATTGCATTTCTTTGCTTTCCCAGGTGACTTAGAGTCGACTTCCAATCATTGGATGACTCTTTCGTCACTTCAACTTGAGACTTGGCTTTTCTCGAGTTGACTTGACCGATACTCCACTCACCGCATCTCACCGCTTCTTGATAGAGTTCCCGTCTACTCTTTTTGCCATACTCATTTGTCTCGGTGGAGTCTTCCTTCTAGTCTTGATTTTGTCTTCTTGCATGTTAGGGCGTAGCTGACTTAACTCAGCTTGGCTAGCTCTATTTATTACAATGCATTTTACAACAAGAATTGGGGTGCCAACTTTCTATTCTAAGTTTTACATGGCATTCATCAAAATCTAAACAATAATTTTCCTAACAATAAGGGTTTGAGATTTGGAGAAGGAGAGAGAAGGGGAAATGGTGAAGGATTAGGAAGCCACGGGAGGAGCTCCAAGCAAGAGAGAGACCATTTCGGAGAATGGAACAATGAATTTGTCTTCTTCTTTTCCATTTGCTTCTTCTTCTTCTTCTTCTTCTTCTTCTTTTATTCTTTTTCTTCTTCTCGATTCTTCTCTGTCGCCGACAAAACTTTTTCTCGTTTTCTCTCGCTTCTTCTTGATTTTGTATGTTTGTCGTTCGTTTCTTATTCTTTCTCGTTTTCTCACTTTCGAATTACTATATCAGTTTGTAATAAAATTTCTATAAAAATCTATGAACATTGATTCTTAAAAGTATCAGAAATTATTTTACAAGTATCAATAATTTCCTTAAAAGTATCTGTTTTAGGTCACTGTATTTCAATATTATACCACTCTGGATGTTAGAGCTTTAATGCTTAAAGTATCAGAAATTACCTTAAAAGTATCATAAATTGACTTAAAAGTATCGAGTTTATAGTAAAATTTTATATAAATCGTGAACATTGATATTTGGAAGTATCAAAAATTACCTTTAAAGTATCAGAATTTGCCTTAAAAGTATCAGTTTTATGTCACTTTATTTCAACAATGAATATATGTTATATTATTCTTCATGTTAGATGTTTGATGCTTAAAGTATCATAAATTGCCTTAAAAGTATCATTAATTGCCTTAAAAGTATCATTAATTGCCTTAAAAGTATTAGTTTGTAATGTTGTTTTTGTATACAAATATGTGAACATTCATGATGTTTGAAAGTATCGAAATTGCCTTAATAGTATCGAAATTGCCTTAAAAGTATTATGCATTGCCTTAAATGTATCGGTTTGTCACTTTCGAAAATATTCATTTTGTTGTTGAAAAGTATCATATATTATATTAAAAGTGTGATAATTATTTGAAAAATATAATTTAACGAGGTAGTAATTTAAAATTATCATGTATGTATTTTAAGTATCTCCACCGATGACCATGGAAGATCACAAATCTTCAATTTCAAATCCATTTGATAGGAATGGGTAAGACTGCTTCATCTTTTATCAAAACATTGGGTGCTCAGACATACGCAAATCTGCACCAACTTGTTGTAAGGTAAGCTAATCTAAAATTATTGGACCACCCTATCAAGAAAAAAGGAACATAAAATGTTTTAATCATTCTTATTTTAAAATCTAATTATTTACCATCTATAGATTATGATAAAAGAATCTCGTCGAAGAGTTTGAGTGAAGATATTCTTTATCTTTAATCTTAATGGAGACGAAAGTTTTTGAATTGGCCACCCTTTTGTGTTTGCAGGTGTAAAATTTGATAATTACTCGCAAATGCATGGGATACAATGTATTTTTAATTGCAAAGAAGCCTAATGCTGGTGAATAATGCGAGAGAGAGAGAGTGGAGAGATTAGAGACATCGGCATATCCAAATTTCCTTTATTTTTGTATTTTTTTTTGGTTGGATTTGGTGTTCTCAGAATGGGGGCTCCGTCTTACGGATCTAGACCCCTCGAGACGGTCTCACAAGAGACTCACTCTTTGTTTAATGTGTTGCTTTTTAAACTAATTTCACATGTGATATGATTCTTGTTAAATTAGGAAAGATTTTATTGTAACTTGATTATGAATTCATATATTATGTTATATAGGTTAGGAAAGTCTTGAGTTAATCTTATTCCTTATTTATTCGAGATCATAATGACAAGGATGGAGTCTAGATATTTATTTAGATACCTAACTTAGATGATATGCGTATCCTTTATTTTGTGGATATCTTTTGCCATATTTTTTGTAAGTAAAAAGATTGTTTGTATGATTATAAAAGAAGACGAATGTGTTGCACAATATAGTACTCATAAATACATGACCCTAGTTCTTCAAGAGAGAAATATGCATATTTAATTCAGATGTTGTAACAAGCGTCGATGCAATTGAAGAACTACATCAGAAGATGTTGAGCCTTTGGTTTTATTTTCGTTCATAGTTTATTTTATTTTGAGCATGAGAGTATGTAATTATCCTATTTTGTACGACTTGTTTTACGAGAGAATGATTTACTAATTGTTAAGAATTTTACTAGGTGTTTTGTACTAGCTAGTTGAATTTCAAACACTTTGTTTTGTAATCGATTAATCAACTAATGAAGTTTTTCGCCATACTGATACAGTTGCAAGTATTTGTACTTGCAGACAAATTTTATCTCTTTTGTTATTTTGTTATTCTATTGCATGTTAGTATAATTGTTATTGACACTTATAATAACACTTACACATTGAGCTTAAAATTCAAAGATATCAAGGTCTGATACTTATAGTAACACTTACACATTGAGCTTAAAATTCATTGATATCAAGGCCTGACACTTATAATAACACTTGCACATTGAGCTTAAAATTCATAGACATCAAGGCCTGCAAATCTATCAAATCCAGTTTTCAAGTTTGTGTTCGACTATGCCTGGGGTGGTAACTATGTCCCCTCATTACTGCTACTAGGACAAACCATGCGATGTGTCTGGTTTATCCAAAGTTGTGGTTAGTTAGATAAATTGATTGTCACCAATTAAGGTTCTACCCCAGAAGGAAGTAGGGAAGCTTCCCTCATGATTTGACCCACGTTGACGACCTTTATCGCGATTTTTATTCCACTCTCTTATCAGTCGAGCTACGTCCCAAGGGGCGATTTATACTTGTAAGTCCAAGCGGCTACGATAATCTAGAGGGGGGTGAATAGATTATCTCCATCTTTTTGATTTTACCCTCTTTTTCAAACCGAATGCTCAAAGACAATAATAAAGGTGCGGAATGTAAACAACACACGTCGATTTAAAGAGGTTCAACCCACCTAGGGCCTAATCCTCTACCACCCCAGTATATCCGGGATGGATTTCAAAAAGAAAAAGAATTTAATTAATTACCAAAATTAATACAACACCAACTTACAACAACACCTTGAAGAGCACCACACTCTTCTTCAACACCACCTTTGAGATTGCCACAATCTCCAACGGCACCTTGTGAAGATTACCACAATCTTTAACCTTGAAGAATACCGAATTCTTCAACACCTCGACAAGAAGATTACCGCAATCTTCTCACACCTAACACCTAGATCACCCAAGTGTGTTCTTACCACAAGAACACTCACAAGGATATCTTGTGTTGAATGATAACCCAAAAATTCAAGATTACAACTCGATAATGAATTATACAATTGAGTGCAAGTGTAATCAAGAATAGCCTAGACCTCAAGAATGTGAAAGTGAATAGCTAGGCAAATTACAACAAGAAATAAGACAATGTAAGAACAAGTGTATTCTTGAGTGTATCTTGTTGTGTTGTAGTTTTCTCTCATATTGTGTTACTTCAATTCTTCCTCTATTTATAGAAGATGTCTTGTACATGATAGGCTCCTCTTGGGGACATGAATTCTGTAAAAGATACCAAGTCAATTGAAGAAAAGAGCTGTTAGAAATCAACCCCTCAATTTAGGGAAAAGCTGTCTGTAAACTCAACGGATAGTTTGCTGTCAAAAGAGGGGTTCGACCAGTCGCGCAGAGATAAGTTGAAATTGAAATTTCTGCGAATTTTACACAGGGAGACCGGTCGAGGGGGGGTTCGACCGGTCGCCCTCATGTTGGACCGGTTGGGGTTAGTTAAAACATGAAACAGAGAAGACTGCACCTTGACGGGGCTTCCCAGGCACCGGTCGCCCCTACCGGTCGACCTCCGGGTCAACCGGTCGCCCCCCTCAAGTTTTCCTCCGTCCCTTTTTCTGTTTCAAAACTCAACACAGGTACGGGTTGCCCTATAGGGCGACCGGTCGAGCCTGAAACATAAGTGTTGTCCAATTTTTTATCGAAAATAAACTCCAAAAAATACTCCGAAAAATAGTAAAAATATTTTAGACCAATCGGGAGTATTAGGACAACATTCAGGGACATTGTTTTGATGTAAAAACACTTGACACAAAAACTTATTAAAGCGTTGTCCAATTTTGTCGAAAATAGACTTGAAGAAATACTCCGGAAAATATTTAAAACCATTTTAAATCATTTAGGAGTATTTGGACAACCTTTAAAAAAAACATTGTTTTGGTATAAAAACAAAATCATCAAAATAATGATAAAACCATTTATCAAACAATACGTCCCATGATTTGTACTCTAGCTATTAGATTGTATCAATCATTTACACATATAAAATATTATCAGTAAAATATACATATTATGACAATTAGTGCAATATAGTAGAATTTTTAGTAGCATTCGATGCCTATCATTGGGTTGTCGCAAATTTATCCGCTGCGGTAGAACTACCAGAATTTGGGGAGACCCGTGGTTTCATTACCATCATGACTTCCTTTGCCGTAGTCCTAGACCCGTGAACTGTAATCTCCATTTTGTTGGAGAGCTTATTGACCACCAATGGGAATGTTGGCATGCTGACCTTGTTCACTCTATCTTCTCACATCATGAAGCCCAATCCATTTTATCTTTGTCAGTGAGCTCTCACGGGACTAATGATAGTTGGGGTTGGCACCACTCAAAGTCGGGTAAATTTATAGTTCATACGGCTTATCATGCTATCCTCATATCTGGTATTCTCCCAGTTGTTTCTCAGCCACTCGTGTCCTCTAGCTCGGTCCGCTCTCTGTTTGGAAGAAGATATTGTAAGTCCAAGCGGCTACGATAATCTAGAAGGGGGTGAATAGATTATCTCCATCTTCTCGATTTTGCCCTCTTTTTCGATACAAATGCGCCAAGATAATAACAAAGGTGCGGAAAGTAAATAGCACACGTCGATTTATAGAGCTTCACCCCACCTAGGGACTACGTGTTCTACCACCCCAGTATATTCGGGATGGGTTTCGAAAAGAGAAAAAGATTTTATTAATAATTACCAAAATTATTACAACAAAATCTTACACCAACACTTTGAACAGCACCACACTCTTCTTCAACACCACCTTTGAGATTACCACAATCTCTTCTTGAAGATTACCACAATCTTCAAACGGCACCTTGTGAAGATTACCACAATCTTCATCCTTGAAGAGCACCACACTCTTCAACACCTCAACAAGAAGATTACCGCAATCTTCTTACACCTAACACCACCTAGTTCACCCAAGTGTGTTCTTACCACAAGAATACTCACAAGGATATCTTGTGTTTGAATGACGACCACAAATTCTAGATTACAACTCAATAATTGATAATACAATAGAGTGCAAGTGTAATCAAGAATAGCATAGACCTCAAGAATGTGAAAGTGAATAGATAGGCAAATTACAACAAGAAATAAGACAATGTAAGAACAAGTGTATTCTTGAGTGTATCTTGTTGTGTTGTAGTTTTCTCTCTTGTTGTGTTGCTTCAATGCTTCCTCTATTTATAGAAGATGTCTTGTACATGATAGGCTCCTCTTGGGGACATGAATTACGTAAAAAATTGCAAGACAATTGATGAAAGAGCTGTTAGAAATCAATCTCACAAATTAAGGAAAAGATGTCTGTCACTGCACAAATTTACATTTTTTTGTCAAACTTAAGGCGACGTCGCACACAAATAGATATTTGAAAAAGAGAATACACATTTACAGGCGACCGGTCGACGTCTACCTCGACCGGTCGACCTATGCCTCAACCGGTCCCCTCATGGGTTTGGAAGAAAGAAAACGTTCTATTTCAATTTTTGCTCCAGTGCCGGTCTCCCTATAGCGGCGGCCGTCGGAGACGGTTGCCCGACCATTTTTCGAAACATGAAGTTTTATGTTTTCCTCAACTTTCAGTACGGGTTGCCCTATACGGCGACCGGTTGACCTCAAAACAAAAGTGTTATCCAATTTTATATCGAAAATAAACTTCAAGAAATACTCCGAAAAATAGTGAAAATATTTTAGACCGATCGGGAGTATTAGGACAACATTTAGAAACATTATTTTGGTGTAAAAATACATTAACAAAAAATCATTAAAAGTGTTGTCCAATTTTGTCGAAAATAAAACTTGAAGAAATACTCCGGAAAATATTAAAACCATTTTAAATCATTTAGGAGTAATTGGACAACCTTTAAAACCATTGTTTTGGTGTAAAATCAAAATCATCAAAATCATGATAAAACCATTTATCAAACAATCTCCCCCTTTTTGATGATTACAAACCAAAATAATTTTAACGAGGTCGATTTGAAAACAAAACAATTTTACCGGTTAAAGAGAACTATCCGTTGTGAGCGACAACATTCCATGCAATAAAAACACAAGGATGGGAGTAGAGATATTCAAATACATATAGCAAATGCTCCCCCTATCAACATGCACAACAAGAGTTATAAAGAAACAACTTAAACATAAGCTAGAATATTAGCTTTTCGATATTGAGCTTAAGTATCAATAACTTAAAAGCTCCCCCTGTCAAAGAGACATCATTAGAAACATATATAAGTCCATACTACAACCAATGGACCAAGAGTCATACACAACTTATGGCTTTAGGAAGCCATAGCTTATAGCTTCTTTTCGTTTGAGCTTATCTTAGCTTCTTTGAGCTAAAGAGTTCATAACCTGTTTCTCCCCCTTTGGAATCATCAAAAAGAATGTTAGCACGATAAATACATCATATATTCATATCAAAGTGCGCAACTAAACCGATGTACCGAGCTATTTGAACATTGAAGCTTATAAACCAAATAGGAGGGAAAAGTCGAATCATACGACTTGAAGAAGCTTATGAAAACTTCATTTGATAAGCAAAACATGATCTCTATAAATATATAAGACTTTTGAAATCGAGAGAATCATGTAGGTGATGAATTTTTCATTGAAACATTTTATCGAACACTTGGCGGGCGTCAAAAATTGAAAAAGATATATATAGCCCTTGTAAATAAAATCAAGCAAAGTTTTTCATCACCAAATGCAATTTAATAAATATCATTCATCAACAATCAATAATCTCATCACATACATATATAATTTGCAACAAGAAATAGACATTTAAACCAAGTTCTCAAGGGTTCAACCCAATTGAGCTAAAGAGAGTGAAATTCTTACCATTCGACGGTAAAGATGAGCAATGATGATGATAATCGAGCTAGACAATCCCCAAAGTATGAATTTTATGCAACAAAACACATTTGAAGTGAATTGTGTGTGAAATTGACGAAGGGGACGAAAAATGAACCAAAAAGCCAAAAATGCTAATTCTGGAAAACAGAACCATTTTTAACCAAAAAATCCCTTAGGGCGACCGGTCCAGGGCATGGGCGACCGGTCGAGCTGGTGGGCGACCGGTCGGCCCCTACCCTGGTAGCCCACTGTTTTGGTTCTGTTTGAAAAATCCAAAGTTTGATCCAAAAATCCGATTTTTCGCCCCTAAGTTTTAAAAACGTGCAAAATGCAAACGTAGACCTCATTCAATATACATTATATCGTAATCAAGCTCGAAATGAGATAAAATACTCAGCGGTAAATGAACAAATGTCCACGAGTTAACTTTAAGATGGGATTTAAACACATCTCAAGTATTTGTTAAAAACTCAATCCCTTAGAAAGATTTTCGAATCTCAATATGTTTAGTTCGATTATGACGAACTATATTTTGAATAATTTTCATCGGACTTGTAATCCCAAAAAAAATAAGAACGTTTTAAAGCTTTGGATACAACTAGTCATAGGAAGAAGTGCCTTTCAAATATTTGAAAATTTCTTTTAACGGCACTTTAATGAGATTCGTTGGGATATTTTTTAAGTCGAGCATATAGACATAAGGCATATGGAATGTCGAGTCTATAGGAATAATACAAGAAAACATACCTCGAATTTATTTGTCAACCGATATACCTTTCTCAACCTTTGTCAATCTTTCTTCAATGCTTAACTCCTTCAAGAGTTCTTTTGAAATATAGCCATCTTCTTGGTCCAAGCAAGAAATTGAGCTCCCCCATCATACTCATCTCAAGCTCACCTAGTATCAACTTAGAAAAACATATCTTGCACAAATATTCATTAGTAGCACCAAAAATATTCTCATAAATATGCACAAGTAAACAATCTTGCCCTTTTTCAAAAACAAAGAGAGTAGTATCAACTTTACCTCTTGTAAAATCATTTAGCAAAAATAGCTAAGTCTATCATACCATACATGTGGTACTTGTTTCAAACCATACAAGGCCTTTTATAAAAATCATTTGGCCTAGAAAAATTTATAACTCCGGAGGTTGTTTTACATAGACCTCTTCTTGAATAAAACCATTGAGAAAATTGGATTTAACAACCATTTGGTAAAGCTTGAAATTTTCTTAAAACGAGAATGGACAAGTAAAATGCAAATAGCTACTAAATGTGCTATGAGTGCAAATGTTACATCACAATTAATTACCTTCTTCTTGAAAATATCTTCAAGCTACTAACCTTGCCTTAGTTCGACCAATGTTGCTTTGGTCATCGAGTTTGTTCCGGAATACCCTTTTTGTCTTCTTCATCACTATCATCATAGGGCATCCAATTGATCTAAGGTGTTCATAATAGAACATTTACATCCAAATATTTTGAGGTAACTAATATTTGGAGTACTTCATTTCTCATCTACACACATTAACAAACTTATTTAGGCAGACGCTTATATAAGCAAGAAAACATAGCCCAAGTGTAACAACATGCCTCAATCATCAATCACAAAAATATCTTGCATAAGAGCATAGTAGAAATAGACACTATATATATAGACCGTGAAACAAGAAACACATACTATGCATTTAGAAGATCATCAAGAGTCTAATAAATCATGCAAGTTCAAATAAGCTTAAGAAAGCTACAAAAGGTCTCTTTTGAAATTTGAAAATCCGATAGCATATAGTAGAGACCTCATTTAAAAGAAGTATTAGAACAAGAGTTGACAAAGCAAATATGTGCAATCAATATCGAATAGTGTCTTTCAAAGAATCTAAAAAACCTTTTAATTCCACTTGTATGAAATACTATGAAAAACAAGCACATAGGCACATGGAAATACATATATCGAGTCTATAAGAGTAAGAATAACACAATAAACGTGCCTCGATAATTAAGAATAACACAAGTAAAACCTCGATAATTAATGCCTTTCTTGACAAATAATGACGTAAATGGCTATTTGTGAAAATTTGTAAATCCTACACAATTCTTAAAACCAATCTAGTACAAATCATAATGATAAAAGTGTAGGCTAAGTGATATCACAAGTAAGCTCATACCATAAAAATCCATAAGAGATGATAATACACTTTAGTCTACAAAAATGCACAAGAGTTTTAAAACCATCATATAAGGTCTTCTTTTTCAAAAATATTTTAAAAGCACAAATATATATTGAAGACCTTAATTAAAAAATAAATACTTAAAAACCCATTTTGCAATTAAGACGCAAATAGAAGCATGCATAATAACAAAATAAAATGCATATTTAACTAGGGAGATACGGGTTACCAATTACGCCATTTCCATGGGTTGTGTCGTTCCCATTGTTGATGGTATCTTCCCTTTTGAAAATCTTCTTGTTGATGATAGTTTCTCCAATTGCTCCATTTCCAAGCATTGTGGCCTTCCCATTTTTGAAAGTGTCTTTCTCTTGGAACATCATCTTGTTGATGATGTTTTTGCCATTTCCAAGGATTGTGTTCTTCCCATTTTTGATTATATCATCTTCTTGGAAATTGGCTTTGTTGAAAATGTTTTCTCCTTTGATCAAATGAATTGGTCATTTGATGTCTTCTTGGCGGTATGAATTTTCTCCGATTATTATTTCGCCGGGTACCTATCAAGAAATTATTTTGTGGTATCCTCAAGTGTTTGGGTCCTTTGGGATTAGTCTTGAGACTTTTAGGTCTCCAACAATAATTAGAGCTATTTCTAGCTCGACAAGTTTTTACCGTATGACCCTTTTTACCGCAATAAAAGCAAGTAATAATTCTAGGAGCATAATGACCAATATGCATAGGGACTTGATTCTTTTTCATAACAACATTAGGCTTATGATCAAGTCTTTTATCACAATTATGAACATCAACAATATTGGTCTTTTTATTGGTACTCAAGTTGTATTTTAATAAATCATTTTTCATGCAATTCAAATCTTCAACAAGAGTACTATTTTCTTTCTCAAGGTTTCTCACCTTATCAAGTGTGGTGGTGTGAGCACATGATAGTGATTCATAGGAAGTAAATAAACTATCCTTATCATTCTTCAAAACAATGAATTCCTTTTTCAAATTTTTGTATTTAACAAGTAAGCCTTGAATTCATTTTGTAGTTCATCAAAATCATTTTGCAAATCACTATAATCATTTTGAATGACAATATCATAGGAAGTAGAGGGTTTAAGACAAACCTCGTTTTCTTCTTCGATGCCCATAAAACAATATTCAACTTCTTCATAGTTGGAAGTTGTAAGAGGCTTGTTCCTTAGATTTGAACTTGTATCCCTTTGAGAAGTAGATGCTTTTGTTTGACTCCTTTCATTTGCAAATACTCCATAGATGGCTTCTAATTTTTGCCATACTTCATGTGCCGATCGAATTCCTACAATATGTTCATATTCCAAATTAGTAAATGAACAATACAAAATATTGAGAGCTTTACCGTTTAAGGAGATGATTTTCTTCTCTTCATCATTGAGCTCTTTGAAGCCTTTGGAGGTGTGTGGTGTATCTTTCATCGGAATGGATTCTCCATTTATGACGGTGTTCCAAATGTCGAACCCGCAACCTTGTAAATAGCATTCCATTCTTTCTTTCCAAAAAATAAAATTTTTGGAATCAAATAGTGGTGGCTTGGTGGTGGAGGCGCCGGTAAGGTAGACTTCGTTCGTAGCCGATGATCGTTCCTCTTTACTCGCGATGTGGAACGAGCTTGACAAAGAGTTTGGCTCTGATACCACTTGTAAGTCCAAGCGGCTACGATAATCTAGAGGGGGGGTGAATAGATTATCTCCATCTTTTCGATTTTGCCCTCTTTTTCGATACAAATGCGCCAAGATAATAACAAAGGTGCGGAAAGTAAATAGCACACGTCGATTTGTAGAGCTTCACCCCACCTAGGGATGGGTTTCGAAAAGAGAAAAAGATTTTATTAATAATTACCAAAATTATTACAACAAAATCTTACACCAACACTTTGAAGAGCACCACACTCTTCTTCAACACCACCTTTGAGATTACCACAATCTCTTCTTGAAGATTACCACAATCTTCAAACGGCACCTTGTGAAGATTACCACAATCTTCATCCTTGAAGAGCACCACACTCTTCAACACCTCAACAAGAAGATTACCACAATCTTCTTACACCTAACACCTAGTTCACCCAAGTGTGTTCTTACCACAAGAACACTCACAAGGATATCTTATGTTTGAATGACGACCACAAATTCAAGATTACAACTCAATAATTGATAATACAATAGAGTGCAAGTGTAATCAAGAATAGCCTAGACCTCAAGAATGTGAAAGTGAATAGCTAGGCAAATTACAACAAGAAATAAGATAATATAAGAACAAGTGTATTCTTGAGTGTATCTTGTTGTGTTGTAGTTTTCTCTCTTGTTGTGTTGCTTCAATTCTTCCTCTATTTATAGAAGATGTCTTGTACATGATAGGCTCCTCTTGGGGACATGAATTCTGTAAAAAATTGCATGACAATTGAAGAAAAGAGCTGTTAGAAATCAATCCCACAAATTAAGGAAAAGATGTCTCACGCGCACAACGGTTACATTTTTTTGTCAAACTTAAGAGCGACGGTCGCACACAAATAGACGTTTGAAAAAGAGAATACACATTTACAGGGCGACGGCCGACGTTACGTCTACCTCGACCGGTCGACCTATGCCTCAACCGGTCCCCCTCATGGGTTTGGAATAAAGAAAACGTTTTGTTTCAATTTTTGCTCCCAGGTACCGGTCTCCCTATAGGGCGACCGGTCGACGGCACCGGTTGCCCTGACCATTTTCTGCAAACATGAAGTTTTCTGTTTTCCTCAACTTTCAGGTACGGGTTGCCCTATACGGCGACCGGTTGACTTCAAAACAAAAGTGTTATCCAATTTTATATCGAAAATAAACTTCAAGAAATACTCCGAAAAATAGTGAAAATATTTTAGACCGATCGGGAGTATTAGGACAACATTTAGAAACATAGTTTTGGTGTAAAAATGCATTAACAAAAAATCATTAAAAGTGTTGTCCAATTTTATCGAAAATAAAACTTGAAGAAATACTCCGGAAAATATTAAAACCATTTTAAATCATTTAGGAGTAATTGGACAACATTTAAAACCATTGTTTTGGTGTAAAATCAAAATCATCAAAATCATGATAAAACCATTTATCAAACAGATATGTGTTAGAGATTTTTCTAACCGCAAGTCTACGGTGTCAAGTTTTAATATAGTGATATGAGTAGGGTTGTCGTATCCACAGGAAATGCATGTATAAGTACCAAGTATAAATTACCTATGCTATATTTGACAGATCAATAATAGGTGGATGTCTCAATTTATAAATAAAAATAACTAGATATAACTAATCAAAATATAAACATCTAAATCTATGGGGGAATGAATTCTAGAGGTGTGATGAATTTAGTTTTCCCTTATATTATCAATATGGTATATCAATCACAAATTACCGATTTATAAGTCAAGATTTCTACAATAATCATTCCTCTCTCGAGTGCCAAATGATTTTAGATCACAATTGGGAAATCAATATCTCTATAAAAATCACCAATTGAAATCTCAATAAAAACTATGAATCTTGGTTGATGACTTCAAAGGATTCACAAATCTCTCAATTCTATGAAATCCTAGGTTATGCTATTTCAAGGCCATGTATTCAATTACCTCTCTCAAGTGTCAAATCAAATACACCAAACACTCTAAATTATTGATCAAGTAATTTAGAAGCAATAAATCCAAATAGCACAAATAGATTGGGAAATCTAGATTGACAAACCACAATATCAAAATATAAGTTCAAACATAGATTACATCATCCCTCTAGAATTATAAAGTTTAGCTCATGATGAAAATACAAATACTCATAATCAAATGAGAATGCATCTCAAATGATAAACAAGAAACAACAAAGAAGGAATTAAGAAGGAATTAAAGAGATTAAAGAAAAATCTTATCTATTTCTAGATGATAAATGTCTTCAATCTTCTTCCCCAACTCTTTCCTTATGTCTTGGTGGTGTTGGTTTTCATCCCCAAGTGTCCTCCATGCCCTAGTTCAAGCCTCCAATCTATCTATTTATAATACCCCCTTTTTTAGATCCAAAAATCGGAGTTGTATTGTTTTGTCCGCCCACGGGCGCTGCAGCCTCGGCCTTGGCGCTGCGGCAGCGCCAACCGTAAAATGCCCCACAATTTCTGACGGGCTGCAATACCGACCTGGGAGCTGCAGCGCCCCCGGAAAATGTCCGAATTTGCCTTTGCGCCCTTCATCAAAGTTGTAGCCCTATCTCTTAGCTTTCCATAGCCACTTTAATTAGCTCAATAGCAATTTTGTAGTGAGAGTTATGGCCAAAATACGAAACCCTGCCAGTGATGAAAATTTCATACGCGTTTGGGCATTTCTTCAAATCAATCTCTCGTTGTTTGATCATCCTTGCTTATTTTGACACACGACTCATTACAATGACTCTAGACTCAATATAATTGGCCCACAATATGGTTTTGGCCACACAAATGGCTCGAAACAACAGAAATTAATGTCTAACCTATGAGATATAACAAAAATGACTCAAAATACTCAAAAACAATACAAAACTCAAGTCTAGGAAGCTCAAATCAATGGTATAAAACCAAGTGAACAAATACCCCCAAACTTAGAATATTGTTTGTCCTCAAGCAATTACAACTCTAAAATGAAAAATACAAGACACAACAATACAAACAAACTGCAAAACTTCACAACCAATATCATTTGTCTCATTACTCATTTCACTATCAATCAAGCATGTGTTTTGACATTGTGATCAAATGAGTTGAATGTTCATGCCAATTCCATTTACATCATTCAAATAGATCCATGCAATCAAGTGTTATCAAAATGATCCACTTCTAATTATCAAGAAATAATGTTTACCGGATTCCATATGCTTGTCATTCACACTAATCTCCACTAATGTAGGCTAATGTAACACAAGGATCAATAGGACTTTCAAGGCTTGTAATGTGGGCTTAGGGTAAGGTAGGAAAATATAGGATTAAGTAGCTCAACTCACCCAAACACACAATTATCACTTCAAATCACCAATTGCCAAATAAAATAGCTACCTTCACTTTTGGAATTCTCCACTGTTCTCCTTTTATGTGCATAAACTCACTGATTTTTTTTTTATATTTTTTTTCGAAACCCCCAAACTTATTCTTTTGTATATTTTTACACATGGGGGTTCATATTTTCTTTTTCTCGGCAACTTCATGCAAGTGAACACATACCCTACTTATCATACCACCCTCACTCTTCAACATTTTGTGTGTAAGAGTGATGGGTAATTAGGATTTTCACATGTAGGCTCAAGGTATAAGATTGGTTGCCAAAGAACGGGTTTAACAGGCTCAAAGGGGACACTAGTGAAAATATATAATATAAAGGTAGGCATTTTTGGCTCTAGCTTGTTCAAAGATGGCCTAAATCATTTCCTTAATGTTACTTCACCTAGGATTTCGCCTCGACTAGAGATCAGACAAGTTCTAGAATCCGGTGGGATCATACAAAAAACACTCAACTTCATAAATCATTTTCAAATAAATCAACTGAATTATGCATGTAGATGGAATTAATGGAATGAAGCATAGATCACCGCTCAAACACATGCTCTTTTGACTGTTTAACTCATATTCGACAAATTCACTTAGTCATGCAGTTCTACAGTTCAACAAATGACTCGACTCGACTCAACTCAAAGCAAATATACAAGACAAAAAAAAACACGAAGAAAGTAGGATCACAAATCGAAAAGGTATTACCACTCCCCAAACTTAATATAACCATTGTCCTCAATGGAAGAGGTGCAACACCTCGTCAGAATCGTGGGGTGAAAGAGAAGCAATAGGGCCAATTGGTAGCACTGCATAGGGTCGATGGCTTTTTACTTGCCTTTCTATGATTTAGGAGGCACAATACCAACCTATCAAAGAAAACCAAATGTAGAAACGAGCAATGGGGTAAAGTACCACAATATCATACGAAGACCATGGGAAAGACATTAATGTCATATAATTGTAATCAATATGTGAACTCCCAACAATAAACCAAGGAGGGTATGCAAAAGTGTTAAATTTCTCATTGAGGCATTTTACCAAATACATGGTGTGCATAGATAGAGAATAAGGATGTGGAGGCAATTTATATAACCAATTATGCCCAAAATTTCAATACCAATCGAAATTCTATCACAATAAGCACCTTTTGCACATAACTTCACAATAATCGCGTAATGAGCATGCAAGAGGGGTAGGGGTGAGATGCAACATGACTACTACTAATAAAACACAAACATTCTAACTAATCAAACTATGAAAGCAAGTAAAATGAGCTTGGGTTGCCTCCCAAGAAGCGCTAAATTTAAAGTCTTTAGCCAGACTTTTGTTTTACTCAACCGGGATCCAAAAATAAATGTCGATCATGCCACACCTTTGTATTTTCTAACAATATAGGCGATCTTGAAGTGTATGTAAGACGTGGATGATTAAGAATCGAATGTTGATGGTCTTTTGGAAATCAAAAAATGTGTTCCTAATGATGAAAAATGGTTTATCAATCATAGTAAAGATATTTCTATCTTTACTCACATTAAATATCATGAAATCTGTAGAACATGTGAATTGATCACCATTTTCAAACATTGTTCCTTCAAGTGTATGCTTCTTAAAATTTGATACATTTATATTGAAGCTTACATCTAGAGTGCACATATTTTTGTCAATATGAGGATTTTCAATTGAGTGAGAGATAGAGATACTCCCTGAGTTAATTTGACGTGGATCATCCTCTTGTAAGATCGGATTGCACTCTTCAAAAGGCTCCTCCAAATTTTGAAGGATGTCCACCTTTTTCATAATGGGCAATTCATGTTCATAATTTTCTTTTTCACCAGGTCCCAAGAATGATGACGACTCTTCATTAATATTAAGTTGGTCAATCATTTGTTGGAGTAACTTTGACATATTTTGACATGTAATCTCAATTTGTTGAATGCTTGCCTCGGTTTGTAGTAATCTATCATCACTTTCTCGATTTCTTATCTTACACTCTTCGATAAACTCAGCAAGATTTTTTTCCAACTCGGACCGACGTTTTAACTCATCTTGTCGTCTTCTTGGCTCACAATCGTCTAGAAATTGATAAAGTGTTTCTTCCAAGCTAGACAACTGTTCTTGTGGCTGATGGAAGGTTTCATGATTTGCCATATTTTGGGCCCATACATTTTATTGTGGTGGATGATAAGGAACAAAATGGTTCACACTTTGACTTCCAAAAATCCCAGTAGCATCATCGGTTGGCAACGTATATACATACATTATAATTCCATCCAACGATGTGCCTAAAAAAAATTACACAAAATTAAAACAATAAAAGAACGAAAATAAATAAATAAATAAATAAATAGATAGTCAAATTACAACTAGGAAATCAACCTTGATATCACACAAAACACATTCCCCGGCAACGGCGCCAAAAACTTGTTAGAGATTTTTCTAACCGCAAGTCTACGGTGTCAAGTTTTAATATAGTGATATGAGTAGGGTTGTCGTATCCACAGGGAATGCGTGTATAAGTACCAAGTATAAATTATCTATGCTATATTTGACAGATCAATAATAGGTGGATGTCTCAATTTATAAATAAAAATAACTAGATATAACTGATCAAAATATAAACATCTAAATCTATGGGAGAATGAATTCTAGAGGTGTGATGAATCTAGTTTTCCCTTATATTATCAATATGGTATATCAATCACAAATTACCGTTGTTTGATCATCCTTGCTTATTTTGACACGACTCATTACAATGACTCTAGACTCAATATAATTGGCCCACAATATGGTTTTGGCCACTCAAATGGCTCGAAACAACGGAAATTAATGTCTAACCTATGAGATATAACAAAAACGACTCAAAATACTCAAAAACAATACTAAACTCAAGTCTAGGAAGCTCAAATCAATGGTATAAAACCAAGTGAACAATATGGAAGATCGAAATTTCTCCCATGAACCAAATCTTGCTTTGGCGCCGCCTCACGGGTTCTCTACTGATAGCATAATTTCTATCTGCATGCCATCTACATAATATGGGGCCTTACCTTCTTTTGTAATTCCCCCGATGCGATGGCGACTCATGTTTTCTTCATGTGCGAGTTTGCTGCAACAATTTGGAAGTTAGCTGGGCTTTGGGACCTTGTAATTACTTTTTCACAACAATCTTTCACGCTTTAGATTCAAGACATCATCTTAGAGTTTGAACCGGATATGTGTACACTTTTTGTCGTAATCTGTGACTATAGTTGGTTTGCGAGGAATAATAAGAAATTCGAGGATCATTCATTTGATCCCACTATGGTTGTTGTTTTAGCGAAGTATAAGCTCGTTGAGTTCCATGAATCCAACAACTGGTTCGAACAACCATCCAATGCCCTTGCGAGTTCCTGCTCTTGCAACGAAAACCCCAAGGACCATGCATTTTCTTTGAGGGTGCCATTTCTTACTTGTGTGCAGGTATTGGGGTTGCGGCTTTTAATGCTGAAGGGGAATTTATATGTGGAATCTCCAAAAAAAATCACCATTTTCTTGACGCTGAAGTTGCAGTGTGCCTAGCAATTCGGGAAGCACTGTCTTTGGCTAATTCTCTCAACCTAAACATGGTGGAAATTTTTGGCGATGCAGCTGCTATCTTATATCCTTGCAATCAACGATGAAGCTCGTTTCCCATCATCTTGCTCGACGTTTATTGAAGATCTTTTTGTTGCGAAGAAGCGGTTTTCTCGGATCAATATCATGTGGACGCATTGCAACAACTACTAATTAGTAGCTCATTTTTTAGCTTTTTATGAAAAAACTATGTCCTCAGATTTATTTTCTTGGGATTCTGTCCCAGCTACTCTTTGTCAATCGTTGTTGGACGATTTCCAGCATGTTAAATCATAATACATTATTTTTCTTCAAAAAAAAAAACAAAAGAAAAAGAACTAGTCTCCTATCAGACGGTCTAATGGATCTTAATCCGTTGAACAGATCCCTAACACCCGACCCGAATCTTAAAAAAAATCTCTCTCTCTCTCTCTCTCTCTCTCTCTCTCTCTCTCTCACGCCCCAAACGGGACACGACGATGATCCACAACTTAAATACAAATAACCAAACAGTCTAGACAAATATCATCAAGAACCCAATGAAACAGAGTCAATAGCAGCGGAATAAAGAACAAGTACAAATTACAACTTACAGTCCACAATATCCATAATCCAAATTACATACCCGATATTCAGGCAAGACAGGTAGGATTGCGTACGAAAATGTAACGCCAATCCCATGCAAGACAATTAAAGGTTGCGTACGGATTTGTAGCGCCAACCAATGCAAAACAAGTAGCGGTTGCGTACGGATTTGTAGCGCAACCAAATAGTTCCGATAACTCTGGAATCGTGTGGATCAGACAGCGATTCCTTCGTTCTTCCTTGTAACTCCCCGAGCAAGATGGTCCAAGACCTGTCACCTTATCGCTCCGTAGGCAAAGACAAAATCCACAGTGGAGCTTGCAAGGCTCGGATTCGTCATAATCATGATTATACCTCAAGTACTACGACCCGCTTCCCTTGGACAAACTCCGTCCCTCAGTTGCGGGATTAGGACGATGGGGCCGGAAGAGTGGAATAGCAGCTGAGCTGCCTGGTTCCATCCCCGATGTATCCATTCCGACTGTGAGCTCGACACACCAAGTTGACTCAGGCAGGAAAGTAAATACAAGTACAGGCAATCAACCAGGCAGTCTAGTATGATTGATTCAGGGAAGCAGTTCAGGAAAATTTTGAAAAATCACGAGTAGAAATATGGCGTTGGTGGATTTATTTGGATGAAGATGATTATCGGAAGGATAAGCAATCTTCGATATCTTGAAAGATTAGGTGGAACATAAGTCCCGTTATAGATTCAAAACCGAAAGACGAGGAAGTCGCCCCGCGATTGGATATTAATTGGTCGAATCGGTCCGATAAGTCAAGGGTATTAAACCTCCAAGTCAGAGGGTCCAGGGCTATTTTAGAAAAAGGGAAATAATTTGAGTTAGGTCCTTTATAAAAGAAAAATTACAATTTAGCCCCGTTTTGTAAAAACCAAAACTTTTGGGGTTAAAAATTGAATAAATAAATATCCCGAACTTGAAAAATTATGAGGTCAGTTCCTAAATTCTCCAAATTGTCCAGAGATTCAGGTTTTTAAAGTTTTGAGGTCGAGTTTTTATAAAATTCTCACATGGGCCCCAAATTTGTAAAAATTGTCAATTCGGACCTTAAGTTTAAAATAATCGGAACTCACAAACCGGAAGGGCTTTTAATGTGATTCCAGTTGGAAAATGTCACTAAGGTTAGTAGGATATTGGGAAAAAAGCTGTTTTTAAAAAAAATAAGTGTAGGTCCTTTAACTGTTGAAAATCTCATTTTTGTCTCATTTTGAAATAATTGCCTTTAAGGCTTTTAGGGGTCCAATTGTTATGAAATTTGAACCTTGGGACCAAAATATAATTACGTTATAGTTAAGTTAGTATTTCCAGGTGCATGGGCTGCATAAGTCCTGGAAATTTCATTTGGGTCCTCAAGTTTAGTCTTTTACACTGTAGTCCCTCAATTTTAGGAAAATTACTTTCCAAGCCCTAAACACTTGGATTTTTGGAATACATTTAAAATATGTCATTTACAGTACCTTAAGAGTAAAAATTTCAAATTTAAAGTTAAGGTCTGGTACAGTTTCAAATTTTGCAAAGTAGCCCTTAAACTTTCAAAATTTTACAATCTAGTCCTTGGGCTTTTAAAGGTTGATTTTATTTATCTTAAAACTCTTAAAACTTTATTAAAATGTCCAAAAGTCATTTTTGAACCTGAGTGCAGTCCCAAAATTCGAAATTTGCAGAGGGGTCCTTTAACTTTTATTTTCTTGCAATTTAGTCCACCAATTTTCCATTTTTGCATTTTTAAGTCCAAAATTGAAATTTAATCAATTATGCTCGACTTGTCCAGGTTATAATTCATACAAAACATGGATTTCAAAGATCATACACATGCATGTCCAATACATACAAGAATTCATCAAATAGAACATTAAATTGTACATGTGTGCACCTAAAATTCAATAAATAGCAATTTTGAGCAACTCTTGAGAATTTTCATGATTTGATACATAAAATTGACATGCAATACATAGATTATATATCTCAAGGGCTCATGATCAAAATTCTACATGCATTTTAAAAAAAACACCTAGAAGTTGGAAAGTATTTTTCCACCCACCTTAAAATTGGAAATTGTGAAATAAAGAATAAATTTCACAATTTTTGGATGAGGCCTCTTAGGTCAGCCCCTAAGTTAAGAAATATCAAAAATTTGGAGTTAGAAAAATGAGAGAAAAATTAAGGAGAAAAAGAAGGAGATAAGAAAATGAGAAAGACTACACTTTACCTTGTGTAGTAGGTGATTGGAGACTAGTTGAAGCTTTAAATTTGGAATTTTTGGTTCAACTCCAAAATCACCTAAGGTCAGCCCCTATTTCTCAAAAATGAAAAAGGGGTGTTAAAATTTGAAAAAAAATAGAAAGAAGAGGAAAGAAGGGTTCTAGTGTCCAATTCTTACCTTGTAGTCCAAATTCTCTACTAGTTCTTCTTCAAGTCTTCAAGTTTCACCACCGTGCATGCATGTCTCCAAGTGGTATTCTAAGTACCTCAAAATCCAAAATAAACCTAAGTCAAGAAGTGAAAAGAGGTAGGTAGATGATAACAAGATGAATTGGAGAACAACATTTCTTACCTTGTGAAGGGGGGTGTTCGAATTTTTTTGCTATAAGGAGGAAAAATCTTGAAAATTTTTCTAAGTGTTGAAGAAGAAGGTAAGAAGAAAGAGTAGAGAGAAGTAGGAAGTTTAGAGAGAAGTAGGAGAATTAGCTTTGAGAGATGAAGGTGTTGGAAGAAAAATGAACAAATTTGTTCATTTTTCTTCATGTGGCCGTCCACATGCTGGAGAGGGGGGGAGAAAATTTTGATTAATTTGTGTCTTGCATTTTGCCTCTTGCATGGGAGACATTTTGGAGCTCAAAGGTATGGGCAAGAGATGGTTTGAATGGAATGTTGGAAGACTTCCAACATGTTGGCAAAAATAGTATTAAAGAATTAATGTATGAGATGATGTGTATAATATTTGAATTAATGGTATAATTATACACAAGATGACTAATATAAGGTGTAAGTGTACAAGAGTTGAATGATATTTCTACTCCAAATCATCACCATGGCCGTTCATACTAAGAGCATTATGGTAATTCCATATATTTTTTTTGGTCCCAAATTTGATGTTAATAGATGAAATATATCAATCTCCAAAATAATTAGTGATTTCCTTGATCACTTATAAGTCTCATGATCACTTAGTCTAAATCAAAATCTTAACTCTATAAGGTAAAAGTCTCTAAAATAAATAGTCTCTTAAAATTCTAAGGTGACTAATAAATACAAAAATAGTAATAATGATCAATCAAGTGATCATAAATGCAAAAATAGAATTAATAAAGATCATGATCACAGGTAATAAATGAAATGAAATAAAATACAAAATATATATTATTAATAATTACCCGTCAAAGTGACATGGTAAAACAATCGATCAAATACATAGACGACAATAAGAATCAATTATATGTTTGGAAAAATCGGGGCTTCACATCCTCCCATCCTTAAAAGAATTTGGTCCCCAAATTCTCTTCAGAATAGTTCTGGATATTGATTCCTCATGTCTTCTTCCATCTCCCATATTGCGTCTTCGTCTCGGTTGTGGTTCTGCCACACCACTTTAACCATCGGAATCTCCCTCTTACGCAACTGACGTATCTGTTGATCAATGATCTAGATCGGCCTCTCGGTGTAGGATAGATTTTCCATTAGAGGAGGAGTATCACGAGTGATGATGTGTTCGGGATCTGGTTGATACTTATTCAATCTCGATACGTGGAATACATCGTGCATTCCCGCATATGGTGCTGGTAACTCGAGTCGGTAGGCTAACTTCCCGATCCTTTGTAAAATCTTGTAAGGTCCAACATATCTCGGACTCAACTTGCCTCCTTTCTTCGGGTTGATTAATCCTTTCCGTGGTGAGAGTCTGAGAAATACTTCATCTCCGACTTCAAATTCCAAATCCTTTCTTCTCTTGTCCGCGTAACTCTTTTGGCGGCTCTAAGCTGTGCGAATCCGCTCCTTGATCAGCTTGACCTTCTCCATGGCCTCCTGAACTAAGTCGACATTTGGAATCGAGGGCGACTTTAGTTTCTCTTTCGGAGTCCATTGGTCGTCAATCTCCCAGTGTAGTGGGGATCTACATTTTCGCCCATACAATGCCTCGTAGGGTGCCATCCCAATTGTGGCCTGATAACTGTTATTGTAGGCGAACTCGGCTAATGGTAAGTGCGAATCCCAATTTCCTTAGAATTCCAATGTGCAGGCTCGCAACATATCTTCCAGGGATTGAATCGTTCGCTCAGACTGTCCATCAGTTTGTGGATGTGCTGTTGTGCTGAAACTTAGTGAGGTACCCAATTCCTCGTGCAAGCACTTCTAGAATCTGGAGACAAACCTCGGGTCTCTGTCTGATACTATGTCAACTGGTACTCCATGGAGTGAATGATCTCTCGGATATAAATCTGCGCAAGTTTCTGCAAGGTATTAGTTTTCTTAATGGGTAAGAAGTGTGTAGATTTTGTGAGTCGGTCTACAACTACCCAAATAGCATCATGGCCTCCTCTAGTCCTTGGTAGATCCGTCACGAAGTCCATTATGTGTTCCAATTTCCACTCGGGAATTCTCAATTGTTGTAGTAAACTAGATGGTCGTTGGTGTTCTGCTTTTACTCATTGACAAGTCAAACATCTCGCAACGAATTCCACTACCTGGTCTTCATGTTTACCCACCAATAACTCCGTTTCAAATTCTTATACATCTTGTTTCCTCCAGGATGTATAGTGTATTTCGAACGGTATGCCTCTGCTAGGATTATATTCCTAATCTGCTCATCACTCGGTACACAAACTCGATTCCAAAATCTGATAACTCCATCTTCATGTATCGAGAATTCTGATCTTTCTCCTTTAAGTATCTTCTCTTTCAGTTTCTGAAGATGTGCATCTTTCTCTTGTGCTTCCTTGATCTCATTCAGCAGATCGGGTTTAACCGAAATATTAGCACATGAAATCTGAGTATTGGTCCTCGTCAGATTCCAACTGCTCAGCTCTTCTAATGATTCCCACTCTCGAATCATAAGTCTGGCTTAGCTCGTCTTTCTGCTCAAAGCGTCAGCTACTACGTTAGCTTTCCCGGGATGGTATTGAATATCAAAGTGATAGTCCTCAATCAACTCCATCCATCTTCGTTGCCTCAGATTGAGATCTTTCTGGGAGAATAGATACTTCAAGCTCTTATGATCTGTGAAAACCGTGAATGTTGCTCCGTAGAGATAGTGTCTATATTTCTTTAACGCGATCACTATCGCTGCCAATTCCAAGTCATGCGTTGGATAATTGGCTTCATACGGCTTGAGCTTTCGTGATGCATAAGCGATGACTTTTCCTTCCTGCATGAGCACTGCTCCTAGTCCTTCCTTTGATGCATCACTCTAGACGACGAAGTTTTCTGTTCCCTTTGAAAGGGCTAAGACTGGAGCTGTAGTAAGTCTTTTCTTCAGCTCTTGGAAACTAGCCTCGCACTTGTCATTCCACTCAAACTTGACTTGTTTCTGGGTTAGTCGAGTGAGCGGTCCGGCTATCTTGGAGAAGTCCTGGATAAATCTTCGATAATATCCAGCTAGTCCTAAGAAACTCCTGATCTCCGTTACAGACTCGGGTTGTTTCCATTCAACCACTGTTTGTACTTTCGCAGGATCTACGGTGATCCCGGTGCCAGATACTATGTGTCCCAAGAACGCGACTTCACTAAGCCAAAATTCGCACTTGCTGAATTTGGCATACAGCTTATGATCTCGTAGTGTCTCCAAAATGATTTTCGATGAGCGTTCATGCTCTTCTCTAGACTTAGAGTATACGAGTATGTCATCAATGAATATCACTACGAATTGATCCAAATAAGGTTGAAAGACTCGATGCATCAGGTCCATAAATGCTGTTGGTGCATTCGCCGACCGAAAGGCATCACTACAAACTCGTAGTGTCCATATCGGGTTTGGAAATGTAGTTTTGGAAATGTCTTCTTCGCGGATCTTGATTGGTAATATCCTTGTTGTTGTAAATCAAACTTCGAGTACACCGTCGCTCCTTGAAGTTGATCAAATAGTTCGTCTATCCTCGGGAGGGGATATTTGTTCTTGATGGTCACGCTATTAAGACCACGACAATCTATACATAGTCTTATGGTGCCATCTTTCTTTTTGACAAACAGCACAGGTGCTCCCCATGGAGACGTACTCGGTTGGATAAATCCCACATCCATCAGTTTCTGTAATTGCGTCTTCAACTCTTGTAACTCAAGAGGAGCCATTCTATACGGTGTTCGGCATCCGGTCCCCCGGTAACACTCGATGGTGAACTCGACTTCCCTATCTGGAGGGACAGTGGTGAGTTCTTGTGGAAATACATCCGAGTATTCTGATACTATAGGTACTTGGTTAATTTGTGTCTCAACTGTGGGTTTGTTAATTACAAACGCCAAGTACCCTTGAGCCCCTCTAGTGATCGCCTTCCTCGCTTTCATTGCTGAAATGATTGGGGAAATCTTAACTCGTGCCCTTCCCAAAATTTCCACTTCGGGTTTTCCGGGTTCACCTAGCTTAATGGACTTGTTATGGCAGTCCATTTGTGCATGGTGTACAGATAACCAGTTCATTCCCAATATCATGTCGTATTCGGATATAGGTAATAAGATCAAATCGACAGGAAACTTTATCTCATCAATCTTAACTTCGCATGCATTATAGATAATATCTGTTATCTGACTTGCACCCATAGGAGTTGACACTTCTAGACATATAGGCATATGTTCCATGCATGCCTGCAGTTTGTGTACAAAATCGGTGCAACAAATGAATGCGTTGATCCAGGGTCGAACAATATTTTAGCGTAGTGGTTAGATACTAGAAGCGTACCTTCCACCACGTCTGTTGCCTCCGGATCCTCCTGTCCGGCTAGTGAAAATGCTCGAGCGGGCATCCTTGCCCGATTACCCTGGCCATTTCAAAAACCGCTTTATTCGTGTCTGTTTGGTTCGGTCCTCGTACTTCGGAATCTTTGTTGGTGCTGACATTACTACACAAGCAAACACCTTCCTTGTTTACGCCAATGTGATCGTTGGCAAAGTATGTCCCGATTTCTAGCAATATGCACACAATTGACCCGGCTTTCCTTATCTTGGTCCCTTTCCTTATATCTGTCTTATTAATTGGTCCCTTCAAACTTAGGCGGTTTAGATGGTTGTCCCCCATTGTCCTCTTAAGATCGTTCGATGGCCTACTCTTTGAATCGCCCAATACGGTTGATCCCGACTCAATGCGGAGAGTCGCTTTTTATGGGTGAGTAGGTTGTCGATTCAACGATCAACACTTGTTTCGAAATTCCAGTTTCAATCCTCGAGTGAACTTGTAAAGCTTATCCTCTTGATCGATTGTCCCCGAGCATACTTGGACAATCGGTGAAATTCGACTAGTCATCGAGCTACGGTCATGTTCCCTTGCCTCAATCTGCGTGGAATTCATCTCGCGCGCCTCTTTCACAACCTGTGGAATGGGATTCATTGAACTCGGCCAAGAAATTTCCCCATGTTCGCTATCCGGTCTGTTCCCACCTTTCTTTCAATCGCCCTCCACGTCTCTAGCAGCCCGATTCGCATTTAAATACGGCGAGTGTGACTTTCTGCTCATCTGAGTATTGGAGAGCATTGAAAATATTCTCCAGTTTTTCTATCCATTCTTCTGCCTTCAAATCATTCGGCTCTCCTAAGAAGGCTGGTGGGTCGAACCGTAGAAATAGCTCCAACGTGCGATCGTTCGCCTCTCTAGCAGGTTCGGGAGCACGGGGTTGAGGCTCTGCCTGTTGCCTCATGAAAACCATTATTTGTTGTAGGGCCTGTGCGGTCAAGTTGTCTCCTGCAGCGGTGGAGGAGGCGGTGGTAATTCAGGGGAGGGTACCCGGTCCCTGGGTACGTCGTCATCCCCTCGTGGAACGCGGCGAGGTCTCCCACGTCCTCGATGTTCGGGCATTCTGTATCTTGAAGTGTTAGTTGCGATTCACGAGTAAATGAATACAATAATTATTCGCGTAAAGCAAGTTATATCGTAGGGAAAGTAACATCAACACAAGACACTGAATAAATAGCAAAAGGCATATCCATTAATGTAAAACTTGAATACACCCATAGTACAACAGTAGTAACACTGAGTCAAGATACATCATAACCAAAATACAACTGAATCTAGTACAATAAAAGGTAAGGTACAACACTGGAATAAGCGTCTACAACAACAAAAGTACAAACTGACAATCAAGCTAACTAATCAGTGAGATCGCCATCATCGTCACTCGCAGCTATGTCCATAATCGGGGCCTGGTCGGGTTGAGGTGGCGCTCGACCTCGTGCCAATCAACGAAATCCAACCACCTCGAATCCTCGAGCATCATCAAGTGGAGCAGCCTCGGGTGCCTCGGGCTCTCCGACTCGATCGATCCTCCTCGGGATCCTCCTCGGTCCTCTCAGATCCTCCTCGGCGTCGGTACGGGCTCCACCTCGGTAGTGGTGGCAATGGTTGTGCATTAGCCGCGTGAGCCTCGCCCGCGGCGTCTCTCTGAGCTAGGGCCTGTGTAAGGTCCTCTATCACTGTCATCTTCTTAATGAGGGTCTCCTCCGAGCGCTCAACGGTGTCGCGGGATAGGCGGGCGTCAATCTCCCATTTCTGGCGGCCATCACTTGCCCTCTTTATCTTCTCTCGCATGTTATCCAGACGCTCCTGGATATTCTCAGACCGGTCCTCCCGCGCTCTTATGGTGTTGTCGTGGTCCTTGATGATAGTGGTCAACTCGCTCTTTTCATCTTGGCTCCTCGCCAAGCGCTGTGTCAGGTCCCTGTTACGCTGGCGCTCCTCGGATAGTTCTGAGGTCGCTCGATCACTCTCTCGGTGCTAGTGAATCATCAGTGCCCGGTAGTACTCCCGCTCCGCACGGGCATGAAAAACGTCCCACCACGAAGGTGCGCGGCTCCATCCTGATCAAACAAAACTAAGGAGGATCAGTCAAAGGTAAAGGAAAGATAAGGAAGGAATAAGAAAAGAATGAATAAAGAAAGTCAGTCAAGAATCAACTAAGTCAAGACAAGTATGACTATGGAACCTCAAAATATGCGTTCTAACTTAGTTCAAACATCAATAAGGCGGTTCTATGCCAATTTGAAATCGATTTCACACTTAATGAGTCCAGTCGCGGTACTACCCAACACAAACCAAGGGTCCTATCCTGGGTTAGCTCGGTGTAAGTTTCCATCTTACTAGTCGAGCTCTGATACCACTCTAACTGTCACGCCCCAAACGGGACGCGACGACGATCCACAACTTAAATACAAATTACCAAACAGTCTAGACGAATATCATCGAGAACCCAATGAAACAGAGTCAATAGCAGCGGAATAAAGAACAAGTACAAATTACAACTTACAGTCCACAATATCCATAATCCAAATTACATACCCGATATGATCTAAAGATAACAACTTAAAAGTCAAAGGGTCCTACGCCCTTCAGTTACAAACCGGAATGAAGAGAAATACAAGAGTCCAACAACAAACACAAGAAAAGAGTCCAACAACAACAAGTAGTAGTAAGTCCAACAGCAAATAATAGTAACAAGTCCAGCGACATCAACAACAAAAGATAGTAAATCCAACAAGCGGGGTACAAGGCTCAATCCGTGGTCGGTTCAACATCTTCAACGAAGTCCTCATCTAAGGTTAGAAAACAGGTGGGGATGAGACAGAAATCTCAGTGGATGGGGTGATCGTGTGCGAGTGTGGCGATATATATAGTTAATGCGAGAAATCAGTTATATGAAAACGCGTGAGTATGATGCATGAGTTCACACACAGTCCACAAGCGTCGTGATAAATATAATTAAGTAATATACTTATACAGTTTAAGAAAACAGTTCATGGTCACACAGGCACTATGTGATTCAGGCAAGACAGGTAGGATTGCGTACGGAAATGTAACGCCAATCCCATGCAAGACAATTAAAGGTTGCGTACGGATTTGTAGCGCCAACCAATGCAAAACAAGTAGCGGTTGCGTACGGATTTGTAGCGCCAACCAAACGGGTCCGATAACTCTGGAATCATGTGGATCATACAGTGATTCCTTCGTTCTTCCTTGTAACTCCCCGAGCAAGATGGTCCAAGACCTGTCACCTTATCGCTCCGTAGGCAAAGACAAAATCCACAGTGGAGCTTGCAAGGCTCGGATTCGTCATAATCATGATTATACCTCAAGTACTACGACCCGCTTCCCTTGGACAAACTCCGTCTCTTAGTTGCGGGATTAGGACGATGGGGCCGGAAGAGTGGAATAGTAGCCAAGCTGCCCGGTTCCATCCCCGACGTATCCATTCTGACTATGAGCTCGACACACTAAGTTGACTCAGGCAGGAAAGTAAATACAAGTACAGGCAGTCAACCAGGCAGTCGAGTATGATTGATTCAGGGAAGCAGTTCAGGAAAATTTTGAAAATTCACGAGTAGCAATATGGCGTTGGTGGATTTATTTGGATGAAGATGATTATCGGAAGGATAAGCAATCTTCGATATCTTGAAAGATTAGGTGGAATATAAGTTCCGTTATAGATTCAAAACCACAAGACGAGGAAGTCGCCCCGCGATTGGGTATTAATCGGTCGAATCGGTCCGATAAGTCAAGGGTTTTTGAGAAAATAAGATACTTTAATTAAACCTCCAAGTCAGAGGGTCCAGGGCTATTTTAGAAAAAGGGAAATAATTTGAGTTAGGTCCTTTATAAAAGAAAAATTACAATTTAGCCCCGTTTTGTAAAAACCAAAACTTTTGGGGTTAAAAATTGAATAAATAAATATCCCGACCTTGAAAAATTGTGAGGTCAGTTCCTAAATTCTCCAAATTGTCCAGAGATTCAGGTTTTCAAAGTTTTGAGGTCGAGTTTTTATAAAATTCTCACATTGGCCCCAAATTTGTAAAAATTGCCAATTCGGACCTTAAGTTTAAAATAATCGGAACTCGCCGGAAGGGATTTTAATGTGATTCCAGTTGGAAAATGTCACTAAGGTTAGTAGGATATTGGGAAAAAGCGGTTTTTAAAAAAAATAAGTGTAGGTCCTTTAATCGTTGAAAATCTCATTTTTGTCTCAATTTTGAAATAATTGCCTTTAAGGCTTTTAGGGGTCCAATTGTTATGAAATTTGAACCTTGGGACCAAAATATAATTACGTTATAGTTAAGTTAGTATTTCCAGGTGCATGGGCTGCATAAGTCCTGGAAATTTCATTTGGGTCCTCAAGTTTAGTCTTTTACACTGTAGTCCCTCAATTTTAGGAAAATTACTTTCCAAGCCCTAAACACTTGGATTTTTGGAATACATTTAAAATATGTCATTTACAGTACCTTAAGAGTAAAAATTTCAAATTTAAAGTTAAGGTCTGGTACAGTTTCAAAATTTGCAAAGTAGCCCTTAAACTTTCAAAATTTTACAATCTAGTCCTTGGGCTTTTAAAGGTTGATTTTATTTATCTTAAAACTCTTAAAACTTTATTAAAATGTCCAAAAGTCATTTTTGAACCTGAGTGCAGTCCCAAAATTCGAAATTTGCAGAGGGGTCCTTTAACTTTTATTTTCTTGCAATTTAGTCCACCAATTTTCCATTTTTGCATTTTTAAGTCCAAAATTGAAATTTAATCAATTATGCTCGACTTGTCCAGGTTATAATTCATACAAAACATGGATTTCAAAGATCATACACATGCATGTCCAATACATACAAGAATTCATCAAATAGAACATTAAATTGTTCATGCATGCACCTAAAATTCAATAAATAGCAATTTTGAGCAACTCTTGAGAATTTTCATGATTTGATACATAAAATTGACATGCAATACATAGATTATATATCTCAAGGGCTCATGATCAAAATTCTACATGCATTTTAATAAAAACACCTAGAAGTTGGAAAGTATTTTTCCACCCACCTTAAAATTGGAAATTGTGAAATAAAGAATAAATTTCACAATTTTTGGATGAGGCCTCTTAGGTCAGCCCCTAAGTTAAGAAATATCAAAAATTTGGAGTTAGAAAAATGAGAGAAAAATTAAGGAGAAAAAGAAGGAGATAAGAAAATGAGAAAGACTACACTTTACCTTGTGTAGTAGGTGATTGGAGACTAGTTGAAGCTTTAAATTTGGAATTTTTGGTTCAACTCCAAAATCACCTAAGGTCAGCTCATATTTCTCAAAAATGAAAAAGGGGTGTTAAAATTTGAAAAAAAATAGAAAAAAGAGGAAAAAAGGGTTCTAGTGTCCAATTCTTACCTTGTAGTCCAAATTCTCTACTAGTTCTTCTTCAAGTCTTCAAGTTTCACCACCATGCATGCATGTCTTCAAGTGGTCTTCTAAGTACCTCAAAATCCAAAATAAACTTAAGTCAAGAAGCGAAAAGAGGTAGGTAGATGATAACAAGATGAATTGGAGAACAACATTTCTTACCTTGTGAAGGGGGTGTGTCAAATTTTTTTTTTTGCTATAAGGAGGAAAAATCTTGAAAATTTTTCTAAGTGTTGAAGAAGAATGTAAGAAGAAAGAGTAGAGAGAAGTAGGAAGTTTAGAGAGAAGTAGGAGAATTAGCTTTGAGAGATGAAGGTGTTGGATGAAAAATGAACAAATTTGTTCATTTTTTCTTCATGTAAATCCACATCTTTGGAGAGGGGGAGAAAATTTTGATTAATTTGTGTCTTGCATTTTGCCTCTTGCATGGGAGACATTTTGGAGGTCAAAGGTATGGGCAAGAGATGGTTTGAATGGAATGTTGGAAGACTTCCAACATGTTGGCAAAAATAGTATTAAAGAATTAATGTACGACATGATGTGTATAATATTTGAATTAATGGTATAATTATACACAAGATGACTAATATAAGGTGTAAGTGTACAAGAGTTGGATGATATTTCTACTCCAAAATCATCACCATGGCCGTCCATACTAAGGGCATTATGGTAATTCCATATATTTTTTTTGTCCCAAATTTGATGATAATAGATGAAATATATCAATCTCCAAAATAATTAGTGATTTTCTTGATCACTTATAAGTCTCATGATCACTTAATCTAAATCAAAATCTTAATTCTATAAGGTAAAAGTCTCTAAAATAAATAGTCTCTTAAAATTCTAAGGTGACTAATAAATACAAAAATAGTAATAATGATCAATCAAGTGATCATAAATGCAAAAATAGAATTAATAAAGATCATGATCACAAGTAATAAATGAAATGAAATAAAATACAAAATATATATTATTAATAATTACCCGTCAAAACTCTCTCTCTCTCTCTCTCTCTCTCTCTCTCTCTCTCTCTCTCTCTCTCTCAAGCAACCTTCGCGGCCACCGCTGCGGCCCATCGCCATTATCGAACCGACATTTTCATCCGTCTCTCTTTCTCCCGTTCTCTCTCCTCTGTCGGTCTCTCTCAATATAATCGACAAGCCTGTGGTTTAGTGTATTTTATCTTATCAGTGGGGTGGTTCCAAGATGAATCAGATTGTTTATATTTTTGGTGTCATCTTTTATCTTGCTTTGAACTTGGTGTAAATTGATTCAACTATTATTCTTTGAAAATTGTATTCATTTATGTCAACTAAGTATTTGTCGATTTCACTGAATCGACTTGAAGCTTAACTCCTCTAGTTCAACCAAAAAAAAAAAGAATTCTTAATTGATCACTTGCCCATCATGGGATTTGAGCCGCAATCATTATAAATTTTACTTATTTCTAAGTTCCAGCATAGCAACTAATTATTTAAACGGCTTCCTGTTAGCTAATTTTGTTGTTGTCCTTATATCAAGGATATATGACAGTATAATTATTTAAATAATAGAGAAAATTTACATCAAATTAGTAATAAAATCGATCTCCACGATAGCTTGCAAGCCACCAGAATGTTGATGTGTCCTTTAGGACAGAGTATATGGCAAATTGGCAATCCGTACACACTGACATAGATTCATTAAAGAATGATGAAAGACAATGATTTTGTCTCAAGGAATAAAAGAGAGCTATTAGCCTATTACTATTAAAATCCTCACATCAAATTCCTTAAACATGATAATATGGCCTATGGGGAAATCATTGGCACCCTACCACATTAGAGAGTTTTATGAATCTTTATTTTTTAATTTGGTAACTTAGTAAATTCTTTATATGGTTCGTAAACTACAAAACTGTAACATCAATTTTTATATTTGATCTTTGCTCAAAAAATCAGATTACCTTAAGTCAATGATGGTCTAACTTCTTTTGAAAGTGGTAATTCTTCAGTTGGAAACTTACCTGCAACACCAGCAAACGTTATATAGGCCCTGGAGTTGTCCCAATGAAGCTCCTCCGACGCTCAAGTCAGTATCAAAAGTAGGAGAATATGAAAGCAAAAGATAGTAATTAACTACAATTAACTTATATTATGAGAATGGAAAAAACTCATATAGGACCGTCTTACGGGTCTAAAACTAAAGACGATCCTATTGACCCACGGATCATGTTGACCCGACTCGCGGGTCAAAGCCACTGTAGCATTTTTTTTTCGTTTTTCCTGTTTTTCTTCCTCAGTTAAAGCAACAGTTTTGTGAGAAAAAGTATTGGTGTTTTAGATAAAGTATCATATTTTTAATATAGTCACATAGTATGATTACCTTATAGTGAAGGAAAAATAAATATATCAGAGTTAAAGTAACACTTTTATGAGTAAAAGTATATATTTTTTGAGACAAAATATCATGTTTTAAGAGTAAAAGTATATGTTTTTGAAATAAAGTATCACGTTTTTTAATATAGTCACATATTATGAATTAAATACAAAGAAGGATGAATAATAAATATGATAGAATTAAAGTAATACTTTTATAAGTAAAAGTATTTATTTTTTGAGATAAACTAACATATTTTTTAATATAGTCACAAATTATGAATATATTACATATATATATATATATGTGTATATAACAGAGTTAAAGTAACACTTTTATACGTTAAAGTATCTATTTTTTGAGATAAAGTATCATGTTTTTTAATATAGTCACAAATTAAGAATGAAGGAAAGAAGTAAAAGTATCCGTGTTTTGAGATAAATTATCATGTTCTTTAATACAAGTCACATATTAGGAATTCAGTACATCTAAAAAGGAAAATATATTTGACAAGAGTTAAAGTAACACTTTTATGAGATAAAGTATCAATTTCTTGAGATAAAGTATCATGTTCTTTTGTACAAGTGCGAGTGATCTAGTAGTGGAATATTACCTTGCCATGGTACAATTCCCGACCTTTACATTTAGAGGCCTTTTTTATTTTTTTATTTTTAATTTACCAGGGTATAGATATCAGGGTATGGATCCGAAAATTGCACAACAAATATCAGTGGTCTAGTGATGGAATTCGATTCCCAGCCTCTGCATAGACCCAGTTTTGATTCCCTGTTGCTGCATGTGTTTTTAATTTTTTTTATGATACCAGGGTATTGATTTGGATCTGGATAGGATCCAACTTACGGATTATGATCCGTAAGACGGTCCTATGGGAGACCATCTCAATAAGAATAACTTACAAATAATGAGGATGGACTTCTTTTATACCAATGATGACATGCCGCATGAGTCTTGTAGGATAAAATGGGTTGTGTGGGCCGCGTAGGCCGGATGATTGCATCTGGATCAAATGAGGATTAATAATATTGAATAATTAATTTTGGAATTAAATAATACAAGAAATAATAAAAATAAGAAATATTGGGAAAAATGGTTTTTCTCCCCAACAATATTTTAACGAAGCAAACACATAATCAAATAAAATATTTATGTGCAACTGTTGGCGTAGTCAGGCCGTAAAAGTGTGGTCGGTCGACACACGAAAATGGAGTGAGTTTGATGAAAAACCAAAAAAAAAATCATATAAAGTATAACTTAACTTTCTTTAAAAAAAGATCTTTATTAAAATAGAGGAAAATATTTATGTGCAACTGTTGGCGTAGTTAGGCCGTAAAAGTGTGGTGGGTCGACACACGAAAGTAGAGTGATTTGGATGAAAACTGAAGAAAAAATATCATATAAAGTAGGCAAAAACTCATGTAGGACTGTCTTACGGGTCTCAATCCGTAAGACGGATCCTATTTGACCGCAGATCCTGTTGACCAGGTCCGCGGGTCAAAGCACCTGCTGCCTTTTTTTATTTTTTTATGTTTTTCTTCCTCAGTTAAAGTAACAGTTTTATGAGAAAAAATATCGGTTATTTTAGATAAAGTATCATATTTTTTAATATAGCCACATATTATGATTACATTATATTGAAGGAAAAATAAATATATCAGAGAAGTGAAAATATATATTTTTTGAGAGAAAATGTCATGTTTTAAGAGTAAAAATATATGTTTTTTAAATAAAGTATTACATTTTTTAATAATAAATACAAAGAAAGATGGATAATAAACATGATAGAGTTAAAGTAATACTTTTATAAGTAAAAGTATTTGTTTTTTGAGATAAAGTAACATATTTTTTAATATAGTCGTAAATTATGAATATATTACAATAAATATATATATACAACAGAGTTAAAGTAATACTTTTATACATTAAAGTATCTATTTTTTGAGATAAAGTATCAAGGTTTTTAATATAGTCACAAATTAGAAATGAAAGAAAGAAGGAAAAATAAAAAATAAATATGATATAGTTAAAGTAACACTTTTATAAGTAAAAGTATCCGTTTGTTGAGATAAATTATCAGATTTCTTAATACAGTTACAAACTAGGAACAAAAAAAGAGGAAAAATAAAATATAAATATGATGTAGTTAAAGTAACACTTTTATAAGTATCCATTTATTGAGATAATGTATCATGTTTTTTAATAGACTTGGGTTTGATTCTTAGCCTTTACATTTAGAGGCGTTTTTAATTTTTCTTTTTAATTACCAGGCGTATTTATGAATGGGTTTATATACATTGTTATACTGAAATTACACAACAAGCACTAGTGGTGTATTGGTAGAATACCACCTTGTGTCTATTACGCGCACGGGTTCTATTCCCCTGAGGAGCGTTGAAGTGATTTTTTTATTTTTAAATAACAGTTGGGCGTGGGTTGGGCTGGGGCACGGGTGGGGCTTTAGGAGCCGTCTTATGGAATAGGGTCCGTAAGACGGTCCTACAAGAGACCTACTCTATAAAGTATAACTTAACTTTCTTTAATTAAACTAGAGGAAAAAAATTAAAAATGGAGGGTCGGCCTAGTACCCTACGCCCCCAAGCTCCGCCTTGAGAGTTGAATGCAACATATAGTTATTACAAATTGAAACTTAAAAGTTTGCTCCAAAAAAAAATGAAACTTAAAAGTCTATTTTACCCCTATCATGATAATAAATAGGTTATAGGTATTTGATTATTATCTTGAATAGTTTTGACACTTTCATACACGCTATTAAATACATACTCGGTTGATCAAGACCACGATCTCTTGAGGTGCACCATGCATCGAGTTTTCAAGGACATCAAAAGATACGTTGTCTATCGAAACTAATTTGTTAAATAATTAAGTAATTCTAGTACAGAAATTAACATGATATTACAAAGACCAATAATATAACATAGATTACGGATCCTATTCCATAACTTAACTTTCTTTAATTAAACTAGAGGGAAAAAATTTAAAATGGAGGGCCGGCCCAGTACCCTACGCCCCCCCAAGATCCGCCTTGAGAGTTGAGTGCAACATATAGTTATTACAAATTGAAACTTAAAAGTTTACTCAAAAAAAAAAAGAAACTTAAAAGTCTATTTTACCCCTATCATGATAATAAATAGGTATTTGATTATTATCTTGAATACTTTTGACACTTTCATACACGCTATTAAATACATACTCAGCGGTCAGCACCACGATCACTTGAGGTGCACCATGCATCGAGTTTTCAAGGACATCAAAAGATACGTTGTCTATCGAAACTAGTTTGTTAAATAATTAAGCAATTCTAGTACAGAAATTAACATGATATTACAAAGACCATTAATATAACATAGAATATCGACAATTATACACAAAATTTCAATGCATTTAAACATAGCATGATCACTAAATGAAAGGACAATTACTAGGATCGAATGAAATCATAAAAAAGTAGATAACAATAAATATCCAAAATATTTTGCATTCAAACAAAAAAAAAATGAACCACTTTCATAAATACACACACACATATATATATTTTATATATATATATATATATATATGATTTGGTTCAAATGAGACCACTCTTCTTGGGTGAGACAAGATGGACTAATCTTATCCATTCATTATTTTTTTTTTTAAGATTTGTGATTTTTTGTTTTTTTTTTTTTTTATCTTTTCCCATTTATTTTATCAGTAAGAGTATAATAGTATTTTTCTCTTATCAAACGATTTTTCTAGTATGCTTTGACTTTTTGAAACCCTTTTTATATGGTCAGCATGTGTGTGATTGTGATTGTGATTGTGAGTGGGTTCAACATATGGTGCTTTTGGCTTTTGGACTCCTTCATTGCTTGAGGATTCTTTCTCCAAAACCACTCTTGGAGTTTGAGCATTGACAAAGGAATCGAATCATATGTCTGTTTTATCTCCACTTTTGTTTTGTATCATTAAATTGCCGGATTTAATGGCAATATTTTAGGAAGCATTTTTGTTTTTTCAAATTTTCTATTTTTCGGAATACAGTATAGTTAGAGTTCTTTTGCTGCTTAGAAACCTACTAGATAATGCATATTTGATTGTTTTTGTTGCACTATTTTGTGACAATAAGACATAGTTGAGTATAATGTACTATATATTTTAGTTATTCCATACTGCATAGATAGTTTCTAGATAATGCATAGTTAGTTGATTTTTGTTGCATAGTTTATGACGTTGTATATAGTTGAGTATATGTACTATTTATTTAGTTTTTTACCTTGTATAAATACCTTCTAGATAATTTATAGTTAGTTGATGTTTGCTGCATAACTTCAACTATGCAACATCTTATAGTAATTTATGCAGTGTTCTCAAAGTATTTTTGCACCATCTCAAACGCGAAAATTTACAGATTACAGTATATAAAGTCTGAGTTGAATATAAACCAGCTTTCGATTTCTTCATGGTTGTCAACTTCTTCTATGTTGTCCATGAGAGTTTCTTGTGAAAGTATTAATGTTTCTTCGCTTTGAACAGAAATCGTCTTCTTCTTTACAAATTCTTTTTCTCTGCAAAATATGTAGAACTCGTTAATGGCGTGTAGGAAGAGAAATTTCTTATGTTGTGTTAATGGTGGAACTATGAGAGAGAGAGAGAGAGAGAGAGAGAGAGAGAGAGAGAGAGAGATTTGATTGTTGGATTGATGATGACGTTTTTTTTTTTTGATTGGGATATGTATGAGAGAGAAAGAGATTTGATTCTAATCTCCTTCCATTTTTGTAACCACTTTATTTATGTTATTTTACCCTATTACCCTTATGTTGAATAAATTAAAACAATATTTTTTCCATTAAATCACATCCATAGATTAATAGTTGGGGATCAGGAGATGGTTGAGATTAGTTTATCCTGTCTCACCTGGAGCCATGGTTTCCCGTGATCCTCCCCCCATATATATAAAGAGACCACATTCCTGGGTGAGACGGGATTGTCTAATATTATCCATTCATTTATTTTTTGAAGAGCTTTGATTTTTCTGATTTTTTGGACCTTTTCCCATTTGTTTTAATTCATTAAGGATAGAATGATACTTTTTATTATCTAGCTGTTTTTTGGTATCATTTGACTTTTGGAAACCGGTTTTTATGGGGTAAGATTGTAATTGACGTATTTAATATTGTTATTTTAGGAAGCAATTTTTTTCCCATTTGTTTCTTTTTTTCAGAGTCTAGCATAGCTTGGGTTCTTTTGCTACTTAGATAGCTATTATATAATGCATATTTAATTGTTTTTTGTTGGACTGTTTATGACACTATGACATAGTTGGGTATATGTACTGCATATTAGGGGTGTGTACGGTCTGAAGATTTAGAAAACTTCAGAACCATCCCGAATTTCCGAAATCCAAAAATTAAATCTCCAGAATTGAACCATAAAAAATCTTTATTCCGAAAGTTTGGGACGTTTTTGGACAGAGATTCGGATCTAATGGGATGGTACGGGATGGTTTGAAGAAACGGAGACTCAAAGATTATTCATAAATAAAACACACAAAAAAGGTGGAAGGAAAAATTAGTATATAAATCATTAAACGATTATCCTTTCAATATTTTTTTAGTGCAATCTCGAAAATAAATACTAAAACCATTAATAATACACGAGTTTAACTTTTGATATTTTATGTTTAACTTATACATAAATTTCTTTAATTCATATTTAATTGTTAAATTTTTAATATTGTAAATATTCCTTTCATGATATAGAATTATAGTCTATATTACATTATTAGTTTAATATCAGTTCAACTTTTAATTAGTTTTTATCTAATTTATAGTTAAAATCAATTATTTTTATTTTTGGATTTTAACATATATTACGTTATTCATATAATTAGTAGTAAAAGTCTAGAATCACAACGACTGATAAATTTAGTTGTCTCTATTACACAATAATATTCTATAATCTTGCCCATTGTCATGGGCTCTTGATTTTGGGAAAGTATAATTAACTAATAACTTTGATAAATTAATTTAAAACAAAAATTATAGTCTCAATGTCTCAATTTCTTGATTAGAAGATTACTCTAGTTTGGTGCAATTTACTAATCATTTAACTAATATTAATTCAATTAATTTTCTTGATTAGAGGGTGAGTCTAGTTATGGTCCTTAATAAGTAAAATATCATCAAATATTAAAAATTTCTACAAATCAAATATAATTTTATAATTTAATTTATTGGGTACATTTAAATAAATTAATATGTTGCAACCAATTTTTGATAAATAATTAATATAATGTAATTCGTAGTGACGTAAATTTCATATTCAATTATTCATTTGATATATTGATAAAATATGTCAAATTTTTAATTTGATAATTCTTAGTATTACATTTATATAGCATTGAATTTCAAAGGAATGAGTAGTTAATTCAATATCAAAATATAAATAAAATAAAAATATTATATATGTATATATAAAAAAATACTTAAAATCGATTCTAGTTTCGGTATTAGGTTTGGTACGGTTCTCGATACGTATATTTAAAAAATCTTGATAACCGTACCATGAAAAAATTTGGGATAGTTCGGTTCGGGGAAAGTCAAAAAGTCTACGGATATTTTCGGCTCGGATATTTTTTGGTTTGAATATTGATTCGTGTTCGGTAATCTCCAAGTCCCGTGCACACCCCTACTGCATATTTAGTTTTTTACACTACATAGATAGTTTCTAGATAATGCATAGGTAGTTGATTTTTTCTGCACAGTATATGACACATAGTCGGGTATAACTTACTGCATATTTAGTTTTTTTTACGCTGTGTAGATAGTTTTTAGACAATGCATAGTTAGTTGAGTTTTGTTGCATAGTTCTCAACTATGTAACATCCTATACTTATATGCACTGTTTTATAAGTATCTATGCATCGTCTTCGTAAAAATTACAGGTTTTAAGAGTTTGTTTGTAATGACTAGGTTCAAGTTCTTCATCTATGTTTGCACCATCGATGTTGCTGGGATGGAGTTTCTTCTGCAATTGATGATTGTTCATCGACATGAATAAAATTTATCATATTGATTTTCGTTGTTTCTCTATAATATTGCACTGATTTTTCCTGTTTTCTCTGTAATTTTGAAGAAACGTAATTGGAAATGGGTATAAAAATACTTATCCGAATTAGAGAGATGGAAGGTGGCTATTATGGAAGGAGGGATTGTGATTGATGTTTTTTCTCTCTCTGTAACTTATTTCCTATAATTACATTGGTAATTAATTGTGTTTTGACAAACTTATCCTTTAGGGGATTAAAATAATTATTTAATGTATTATTAATCCATTTAATTTTAGCCTTTAGTTATTATAAGGGGATGGTTGAGATTACTCCACCCTGTATCACCGTATGCTATGATCTCACTGGATCAAACTCATATATAGGGATTGGATCAAATGAGACCACATTATTAAAGTGAGACAGTGTGGACTAATCTTGTCCACAAATTTCAAATTTTAGATGGTTGAGATTTACCCAATTTAATCGCTTTTTTTTAATTTATTTTAAATCAGTAAAGGGTAATATTGTAGTTGTATAATTAGAAAGTTTCATTTATTTGGTAATTATTCATGTTGGGAAATTTATTGTTTAGATTTTGATGAATGTCATGTAAAACTTAGAATAGGAAGTTAGCACCCCATTTTCGTTGTAAAGCGCATTGTAATAAATAAATTTGGTCAAGTGAGTTAAGTCGACTATGCCTAAACATGCAAGAAGACAATGGAGACTAGAAGGAAGACTCATTGCAAGGCAGTGAGTATGGCAAAAAGAGAGAAGACGGAACTCGATGAAGGAGCGGTGAGATGCGGTGAGTAGAGTATCGGTCAAGTCAACTCAAGATAGCCAAGTCTCAAGTTGAAGTGACGAGAAGAGTCATCTAATGATTGGAAGTTGACTCTAAGTCACTCCGGGGAAAGCAAGGAAATGCGGTCAAGTCGAGATAATCTGGAAGAGATCCCGTACGTAAATCAAGGGAATTACTTAAACAAGTAATACCTCCATACTACCTTTCTCGAAGTGCTCATCCCGAGAAGCGTGCAAAAGGAATAAACCAATGGGAAGCTTTCGCACCATGTCGAACTCTAAAAAGTCAAGAACAATTCATACGAGGAAGTGGCAATTCCAAGGATCGCAACAAGACAAGCCAACGACCACAAGTGACTTTCAAAAATAAGCCTATCTCTTGGGCGATTTTTGAAAGATCACTATAAAAGGCTGAGGAATAACTCTGAGAGAAGGTTACCTGAACCACGAACATTCAAGCAAACATTTGAACTGTAACCTAAGATATTCTCAAATCATTCAAGATTAATCCTCAAGCCTACATTACGAAGAAAATCAATCCAACACTCACCTGTGAAGGAAAGATAACTTCAATCAGTTGAAGAGGAAATTGTTGAAGAATCAAGGGGTCTACATTCCACGGAGGATTGTAGGAAGGTTCAAGGTCGAACCAGTCTCAAGTTTTTGGAGGGCTTCGTGATCAAATCCAAAGAGCTTGAGCAAGTGGGCTATAGTAGCAAGGCAGCTGCCCTGTGAAGAAGCTGAGTCGTACGAGAAGCCAGCTGCGTGACCAAGGCATCTCGGCCGAGTCCCAAAGGATCAAGTCGGTTGTGTGATCAAGACTTGTATCGACGGACTATTACCACTCGTATCTTGATCAATACTTAGTGGATTCCTCCGGGAGTTGGAGAAGAGAGGAGTAGAAGAATTACCCCATCTTGAACCTCTATAAAAACTTATCGTGTCATTTATATTTCAAAGACTTTAATTCCCGCACCTTATTTATTTAACTCTGTGATAAATTTGCTATTCACTTGATAATCTCTAAGTACTAAAACCAAGTATTAAAACAAACTTAACCAAATTCAAGGGTGTTAAGTCTTAGGTGAAAACAAATCACGGTCGAGTTAAGTCTTTAGTCAAAAGCAGTGAGTTATTTTATCAACGGCTCGGTCGAGTCTGTTGAGTGACTAACTCTCTTGATTAACTAACTTAGCTGTCCATCAAGGACACGGTGTGAAGTACTAACTCACGAACATTTAAAAGGACTAAATCGAAAAGTTGGTAAGGTTTATTCAACCCCCTTCTAAACCTTACACTCACACCCCTTGGGACCTACAAGTGGTATCGGAGCGGTTGGTTCATTGAGCCTTCCATGACCAGTTCTTGAACTAGATCTCCAAATTTTTCAAAGTCTGTTTTAGTACTTAAGTTTTCAAAACTCTTTTTATCATCAAAATTTATTATCATGGAAGCAAATTTGACATGCATCCCTATGTTCACAATTGAAGAATTTGATGATTAGAAAATTCGTATGCGGGCTCATCTATCAAAGATTACATGATGAGATGTGGATAGTGATAGAGGATGGGCCACTGCAAATTTTAAAAGTGAACACATTTTGTAAGGAGAGCTGCGGTGAAGGTGAAGAGGATGTTGCTCCCGGACGTCATGGTTGAAAAACCAAGAGCTGAATGGACAAATAATGACAGAAAAATATATAACCTGGACAATGTGGCCAAGGACATTCTTTACAAAACCTTGGACAAAGTCATGTTCAATAAAGTCAAATCATGCAAAACGGCTAAAGAAATCTAGGACAAGCTAACATTGATTTGTGAAGGCTCGTGAGCAAATCAAGGAAAATAAATTATCGGTGGTTGTGAGAAATTTGAAAATTTCAAAATGATCGCAGAGAGACCTTGGATCAACTGGATGCTCGGTTCACGAAATTACCAACGAGCTATCTCGCACTTGGAAAAGAATATACACGAAGGAAATGTGTATGAAGATTCTAAGAAGTCTCCCAACCGAGTGGGATATGAAAGTCATGGCCATGAGACACTCCATGGACCTATCAAGACAAGACATCCAACCATGAGCTATTCTCGGATCTCAAAGCCTACGAATTTGGTGAGAAGAAAAAGACCGAGGAAGAGACAGTTGTACCCCAAAAGTTTGCTTTAATTGTTAAGGATGGCAAAGAGAGCCGAGGTCAAAGAAGTCATTGACCCAGAGGAAATAGCCCTGATGGTTAAAAGGTTTAACAAGTTCTTCAATAAGAACTACAAGAGAGGCAAGGGCAAATCCTCCAGAAGACACTCAGCTCCCACCAAGTCAAGAGAAGATAGGCCAACCAAGAGAACAGAGCATCAAAAAGCTGAATATCAAAGGGCTGACAATCCAAGAATGGAAAGAGTTGATCAAAAGGTTGGAAATCTATGCTGGAACTGTAGGCAACCAGGTCACTATGCCATTGATTGCCCATATCCTGTAGTCAACAAATACAGGAATGAAGAAGAAAGAAAGGTCTTGAGAGAAAGAAGACAAGAAAAGAGAAAGGCAATGTTGGTCGAGAGCTGCCGAGACAAAGCCAAGTCAAGAGACACGGTGATTCGAGAGAGTAGTGAAGCGACTACTCAAGTGACGAAGAAGAAGCCTTGATCGTTTGATGGCCAAGGAACAAGACCAACCTGACCAAGAAGATGAGGTACACTCTAACTCATCACACTCATATTCTAGTGATAGTGACGTGACACACACACTTCATCACCCACTGATCTTTATGATTCATTAGGCAAAATGATGAAAGATTTTGAACACATTAAATCCTCACACACACTACTAAATGAGGAAAAAAGACTACTCAAAAGCTAAAACTCACAGCTGACTAAGGAGTTGAGCACTCTAAGTCAAATAGCTGATGAGAATGAAAGTTTAAAGACTAAAAATGCTAAGCTAATAGCAGAAATAGCTGCTATAGAAAAGAGGGAAAATGACCTCAAAAATGTGATTGCCTCATTCACTAAGGCATCTAAATCATTGGATGATCTTATTATGAGTCAAAGGGAATGTGGAGACAAGACAGGCTTAGGATTTAATTCCTCTGTGCTATGTCAAGCTCCAAAAGTGATTTTGGAAAAAAGGATCTTCTAGCAATGAAGTATCTCAAAAATCCAAAACTCCAAATGGTGCACACACATTTATCCCAAAGCACAATTACAAACAAACTGGCCTTGGTTATAAAGGAAAAGGAAAACGATCGAGTTGAGTGTCTTTGAGAGGACAGTGAGAAGAAAATCCAGCCGAGTCTCTAAGCAAACTCCAAACAGAAATACTCTGTAAAGAAGAAACAGAGCTACCAAAAACCCCAGAAGTTCTATAAAAGAAATACATATGAAGGGAATGGTAGAAAATACCCAAGCCAAGCTGATTGGAATAATGTGAACTATCAGCAAAGACCTATGGAATATAAGCCAAAATGGCAAAGGCCTAGAACTCAGCAAAGGCCATTCCAAAGGTATAAGAGCTTTCATCAGCACACATATGCACCTAGGCACTACACTCAGAGATATCACAACTACCCAAAGAAGGCAATTGCTAAAACACATATACAGGCATACAGACAAAAGAGACAGTTGTATGAACCTAGAATCCCCAAGCAATTTGCCAAAATTAATTATGATTATGGCACTGATAGATGGCAACCCCTTAGAGTCAAACCATTTGGCTATAGGTTGGTTGGATCATCTTACAATACTAACCCCTCAGGACCTAGACAAGTATGGGTACCTAAAACTTAATTTCCTTGTTTGCAGGTTCAAGGAACAGCTGAGTGCCAAGGAACCTGGTACATGGATAGTGGTTGTTCCAGACATATGACAGGAAACAAGAAAAATCTGTCAAAATTCAAGGAAGTCAAAGGAGCAAAAGTCATATTTGGAGGAAATGAAGCTCCAGGAGAAATAAGAGGCATTGGATCCATCAACAAAAACGGATTAGAAATCACAGATGTTGCATATGTTGAAGGACTCAACTTCAACTTGCTAAGCATCACCAACTCGTGACAAGGGTTATAATGTTGGATTTAACATGGGTATATGCCAAATCAAGGATCTTGAATCAAATGAAGTTGTGTTGCAAGGATGCGGACAAAAAGAACATGTATGTCGTGGATTGGTCAATTTGCAACACCAAAGACTGTCTTTTAGCAAAAAGCACAAATTTGAATCAAGTTGGCGTGGCACAAGAAGTTCGAGTCACCTGAATTTCAAAGCGATTAACAAGCTTGCGGAAGCAATCTTGTGGAAGGACTTCGGACTCAAGTATACAAGAAGGAGAGTATATGTGACGCATGTCGAAGGAAAACAAATCAAATCATCATTCAAAGAAAAGACATGTCCATCTTCAACAAGAATATTACATCGCTACATATGGATCTATTTGGTCCAGTTGAACAGCTAGCATAAGTGGGAAGAAATACACCTTGGTGGTAGTAGATGACTACTCAAGATATACATGGACAATATTCATGTGTAAGAAGAAATAAACTCTGAGAAACTACCACGGTGATGAAGAGGATTCAAAATGAGAAGAGCCAAACCATTATCAAAATAAGATCGTGGAGAGGCGAGTTTGTCAATGGTATAATAACTCAATATTGTATAGAAAATGGTATTGGTCATGAATTATCGCAACAAGGACTCCCAATGAGAATGGAGTTGCGAGAAAGAAGGAATAGAACTCTCAAAAAGAAGCATCAAGGACCATGTTAGTGAAGCGGGGCTACCTAAAAGATTTTGGTGAAGCAATAAACACAAAGACATGCTACACTCAAAATAGATGCATGATAAGCAGGACGGTGACAAAGACTCCTATGAGATTTGGACGGGGAGAAAACCAAATGTTGCATATTTTAGAATATTTGGATGTAAATGCTTCATCCATAACAATGGCAAAGATAATTTGAAGGCTTTTGATGCTAAAGGCGATGAAGGTATCTTCTTGGGATACTCGGTGAAAGCAAAGCCTCTGAGTACTCAACAAGAGGACTATGGTTACGGAGGAATCCATTCATGTGGTGTTTGATGAGCCAAATGTAAATGGAGAAGACATTGAAGAGTTAGGCGATAAAGTGAATCAACCAACCATGCGAGAAGAGTCCCTATGTTGAAGTGAAGGTGGAATTATAAACCCGGATGAAGATGAGATAGTGAGTCTCAAAAACAACTGGAAAATCTGCTGCTAAGTGATGACGAGAGAGTGATCAAAGCAACATAGCGCAAGACGATGAATCCGGCTAACTTACTCCAACTTTGATGTAAGATGGTGAGAGACCATCCACGAGAACTAGTCATTGGAGATATAAGAGAAGGTGTCAAAACAAGATCCATAACTCAACAAGAAGCTATGTTCACATGTTTTATCTCACAAATAGAGCCTAAAGATGTGTCACAAGCATTGGATGACACACATTGGATTCAAGCTATGCAAGAAGAGCTGAATCAGTTTGAAAGAAATAAAGTATGGGAATTATTTCAAAGACCCACCCATCAAAATGTTATTGGCACTAAATGGGTATTCAGAAACAAGATGAACGAGGAAGGTTTTGTGGTAAGAAACAAAGCAAGATTAGTAGCCAAAGGATATTGCCAAGAAGAAGGGATAGATTTTGATGAAACATTTGCCCCTGTAGCAAGATTCGAAGCTATAAGGATGTTTCTTGTCTATGCAGCTCACAAGAATTTTATTGTATATCAGATGGATGTAAAGAGTGCATTCTTTAATGGTTTATTGGAAGAAGAAGTGTATGTTGAACAACCTCCAGGATTTGAGCAGAAGACTCTTGGAGATAAGGTATACAAACACAAGAAAGCTCTATATGGATTGAAACAGGCACCCGAGCATGGTATGATACTTTGTCACAATTCCGATCGAGAACGGATTCACAAAAGGCAAAGTGGATAGAACACTCTTGAGAATTCAAGATGCGAAGAGTATATTGCTTGTTCAAATATATGTGGATGACATTATTTTTGGATCCACAAACAAAAGAGCTGTGTGATAAATTTTCAAACCTCATGCAAAGCAAATTCGAAATGAGCATGATGGGAGAGCGACATTCTTCCTTGGACTCCAAGTGAAAGCAGTGAAGGATGGAACCTTCATAAGTCGACAAAATACACAGAGATTTAATGAAGAAATTTGGTATGGAAAGAAACGTGAAAATACTAATGAATACATCAGTCAAAATGGATATGGATGCGGATGGCGGGGCTGTAGATCAAACAAGATCTGAGCACTTATTGGATCATTGCTCTATCTCACGGCAAGCGGGGCGGACATCACATTTCTTTGTAGGTGTATGTGCAAGATTTCAATCGGTCCAAAAGAAAGCCACATGACGGCCAAGAGAATCTTGAGATATTTGAAAGGAAGCCGAAGTTGGCTTATGGTATCCAAAGGAAGGTGGATTCAAGCTAATTGGCTATTCGGACTCGACTATCTTTGGATGTAGAGTTGACGGGAAGAGCACCTCGAGGCACATGTCAAATGCTTTGAAACAAAGCTAATTTCTGGTTTAGCAAAAAGCAAAATTCAATAGCCACCTCTACAAGCGAGAATACATAGGCTGCGGGCATTGTTGTGCCCAAGTCCTATGGATGAGACAAAGTGGTGAGAGACTATGAAGTTGAAGAAAAGGAAATTCCAATCATGTGTGATAACACAAGTGCAATTGCAATCACTCAAAATCCTTTGTTGCACTCAAGAACAAAGCATATCGATGTCGAGATATCACTTCATAAGAGATCATGTTGAAAAGAAGGACATCACCTTGGAATATATTTCAAGCGATAAAGGTTGGTGACATATTCACAAAACCATTATGTGAGTCAAGATTTGAAGAACTCAAGCATGAGTTAGGGTTAATTGGTGAGTTGACACTCGGAAGACTCAAAGAAAAGAAATGAAACACGAAAGGGAAAAAAAGAGTTTGAACTCTCAAATCAGCCTAAGTGAATCGACCATATCGGAAAGACAATCATGATCTTGAGTTAGTGACAATTTGAGTCACTAGGAGAACTGTGAGAAGAAGAGTTAAATCGGCTAAGGGATAAGTTTGAGTCATTTATGAGCAAAGGGACAAAAACGCATCGTTTTTACTAAGCGGGAATGTTTTAAGAATGACGTCAAAGCATAATTATCACGTGTGAGGCAAAAAAGCCGCACACCAAGCTTATGATTGGATATAAATCTTTGCCGCATTAAATACGAGACATTAAATGCTAATTGGCGTGCAAAATCTAAGCCATTGATTTCGATCACATTTCAAAAACCACCCACACGTCCTTTCGGGAACCATACTTAAACCATTTTCGTCCGTTTCTCTCACACATTACCAAAAAGCTGTTCACTTCTCTCTCGAAGAAAAAGGCAAAAACTCTCTCAAAAACCCTATCAATCTTCAAATCACTCTCGAGTTTCATTCGGTGAAATCTTGAAAAATGGCATCCACTCATGATTTTGTCAAGCTAGGAAAGCAAATCCACAGGGTCTCTTTGTGGATTTCGAGGTATGGTCAAACAGGGTCCGATGACGCCCTCATAAAGAAGATCGCTAAAAAACTCGAAACGATCAGGCTAAAACCATTTCGGCGATGGACTTTCCGATGACCTATGTGGAAGAGGTCACACGATTCTACGTGAATGCCGAGATTCACGATGAGGGGATTAAATCCTCTGTTCACGGGAAGGAGTTCATCATTCGCCAAGGATTTTGGCGTAACACCGCTCGTTACGGCGGAAGGAGTACGAGAAATCAATGAAGCGATGTTAACTTGGTTTGCTACTTGGAAGGAAGTAGCCAAGACCGACTATCTTTGAAAAGATAGTCTACACTGACTAACAAGAGGTGCTAAAGGAGGACTACCACAAATTGTTGGACATCGTTGCCAAATGCATAGACATCAAATTTGGCGGCTTTGACCAATTGTCAAAGCGAAATTGATCGTAATGGCTGCGATCATTCAAGAAAAGAAAGTGAAGAGGCTGAGTTTGTCTACGCAGACTCTGCGAGAATGTAGGGAACAAATCATTCAAGGAGAATGAAGCATTTGGAGGATCCCACGGGATACGGTCAGTGATTGGCGGTGATGGAGGTAAAAGGAGTCCCTCTTCGACATGGAAAGGCGTTCCATGTAAACAAGAGGATGTTCGAGATCAAACCTCTCGGCGCCTGAGAAGAGAGCTTACGCTAAGAGAGGCGTCTGAGTGAGGGGGAATCGGTGACCATAAAGATCTGTTGTCTCCTCTCCACCAAAGAAGAAGGTTGCCCCTGCTGTTTGCTAAGAGAATGCTGCCCCTGCAAAAAGAAAAACAAATGCTGCTCCGCCCCTGCGGTAGGAGCCACCGCCGCACCTGTGTGTCTCCTGCCCCTGCTGCCGCGGATGGAGGAGAAGAACCATTAATCCCTTCTCCGGTGATCAAGAAGAAGAAGAAGCGCCACAACAAGGAAGCGCTACTACCTCTAAGACATCGTGAAGGCATTCACCTTCAATGAACCGAGGAAGTGGAGCCATAAATCCCTTTGGTTAAAACAAAGAGAAGAAGAAGACTTTCCAAGCTCTACGAGCTTGAAAAAAACATTTGAGTCTGTCACTCATTTGGAGAAGATACCGAGGCTGGCTGGAGAAGTAGAGTCTCAAAAGTGATTGATGAAACGGCCAAGTCTGCGAGGTGATCGCCAGAGGCACCTTGAAGACCAGTTTGTAGTCGAGCAAGTGAGGAACAAAGAATGGGTGAGACAACCGAAGTCACTGTTGACGGGGTTGTTTCTCCACCATAATGCAGAGGTCTTTGAAGGTGTCGGCGGCGAAATCGCTACCTTCAATACCTGGAAACGAGGGCGGCAAGAGGATGATGAAGCGATGTAATCATGCACTCTCCATTGTATCCGGACATCCAAAATCGTCTGCAGAGAGTGGAGAAAATGGGAAGTTGAGCCTGTCCAGTGCGGTTTGAATATCCGAGTTCATTGTTGAGGAAGAAGAACTCTTGATTTCTTGAGGTGGACACAAAGATCTTTGCAAGCCCGACGAGGATAATTGCATAAATATCTTGGAGATTCGAAAAAGAAAATGAACGGGCTAAAGCGACTAAGGACGAGAGGCACGTGAGAAGGCCAAAGCATCGCCTATAACTTAGGCACCACAGAACATACACATCCTCACCTTGCGTCCTTCCGAAAGTGATGAGGATCGGACCCTCTTCTTTGCCACAGGAGAGTTGCAAATGCAAGCAAGCAATGGAAGAATCGAGAATCCTTCATGAGCAAAGAATGATGGAGGGACAGGAGAGTCCTCCAAAACACGGTGGAGATAGACCCAATGGGAGTGGCAAAGCATATTGCCACCGTTATTCTTTGCCACCACTTCCCGACTCACTCGGAAGAAGGAATTAAGGAACTGGCGATGAAACGGATAGTGGGGACCCCGGTTGAGCCAACCCCTAATGAAGGTGTCTTACCACCACCGCCCGACGGTGAATACTCAATGGGAAGTAGGGAGTCCGGAGACGAGTGACCCCATTCCAAGTCACTCGGTGGTGTGTGTGAGGGGAAACTCCTCCATTTGCGGCAAGGTCGGAGGATGTTGCGGTGACTCACAATGAATCTAGGAGGCGAAGTGGAGAAGGAACAAACACACAAGATACCACGACAAGTTGTCATCGACGAGGCTCGAGGCAGTTGAGGCTTGTCTCGGTGAGGTGCCAACCGCTCGAAGGCTAATGACGCTGGCGATGCGCGATCGAGGCACATGAAGGAATAGCCACAGGAGTTAACACACTGGCGATGAAAGTGCAATCCATGGAGTTGAGACTCCAATGGATGCCACCGCAAAAGACCCTAAGGCAGTGACACTGTCGAAAGGGATGTCAAGAGCCTCATTGCGATTGAGCTGCAGGAGGTAATGAAGGCCAACGGGAGTTGAGACTTCCGGGGTAAAGAAGTTGAAGTCTGAGAACATCCCTCCTGCTATCATTGATCCATCGAGAAAAAGAGATAAGTGCACTTCACGATTCCCAGGATAATCGATGTAACCTCTCTCGGGATCGAAGAAGAGCGATGAAGCCGAGTCATCCCGGTGGATCGATCTAAAAGACTCGGTGAGGGTGTTCCAACCACGAGTAAGTCGACCTCAAGACTACTCGTCAAACCTTCAACTTTGATGAGCCACCCATGGAAATCTCATCATCGTCCGATGACGCACGATAAGGCCGAGGACAGTCAACTCACGTGGAAAAACCGGTGAGACCAACGAAGGCTGTTGAGACAATGAGGCTCGACAAGTCGGGTCAACTTCACAACAGACCCACCAAACAGAGTCCATCGCGGGCTCCCAAGCTGCAGCAGAGTTCGACTCCACAAGGAACTTCACGAGCACCACTCATCATTGAACAAATCCCCGGTTACCGTGATGATCCCTTTGTAGAATCATTTCCCTTCTCTCTCGGAGGTACCCGACCTCTCTCGAAGAGTCGAAAAAGAGATCTCGAGCGCTTCCACGGACTAGATCTGTCATTCCATCGGATACCATCGTTCGGTGACTATGATTTTTTGCTTGGCCGTCACCGCAACTTGAGGGAACAATTTGAAGTTCGGAGGTGTTCAAAGCATTATTTCTTTGAAATTGAAGCGGATGGAGAGGCACCAGGCCTCGATGGACATGAGACAGGATAACAGAGATGCCAACCTCACTGGCGACTTGAGAGGCATAATAGTCGAATCCGGGAGTGGTGGCAACAAAGCAAAGAAACAATGCGTGTGGAACAAGCTAGATATTTCAGAACATTGTTCAACAAGTTGTTGGTATGGTGAGCTGAGAATGCTGATGCGAAGACAAAATTGAGAGAACACATTGAGCACATGCATGAATCTCACACTGCTGAGATAAAGCTGCTGCGTGAGCAAAATAAGAATGAGCTCCTGCGTATGGAAGAAAACATGGATCGGAAATTCAGCCTTCTCATGGCTGAGATGAAGCTGCTTAAAGCTAAATCCAACACTACTCGCTTTGAGTTTCACGCAGCATACTCCGCAGCAGACTCGAAGTAGAACTTGGCCATCAGTAGACTCGACTTCCTGCTTGCTAGTTTGTTTCCAGGGGTTCCTCTCTCCTTTGATGATGCCAAAAAGGGGGAAGAGGAATACCTAAAAGCGCTGAAGGGATCTGAAGTTGAGAAGGAGGGAGCAGCTGTGAAGGAAAAGACAGCTGAGGAAGTTTCAAGAGAAAAGAAAGGGAAGTCTGTTGAGGGGGAAGGATCGAGAGATGTGACCTTGATGATTGCACAAACCCCCCCAACAAGGTCTTGTCACAGCTGATATTATCAGCAAACTCCCAGTAACTCTGCCACTCCAACAGTCTGTTGTACCTATGGCCGACAAGAGAAAACGATTGAAGCGGGGATGGAGAAGTGGAAGGAAGGATGAATGCCCGAGTTATGGATATTTTGAAACAACATGGAGGCATTCCAAAGAGAGCAGAGACACTTATGCCATCTCGGATGCGGAACCGAGCCAAGATCGGTTGATGAATTTAAAACGCCGCATCCGAAGGATACTACGCAAACATGTCCATGGCTCAAGCACGGGACTTATCTTGGGAAAAGGGTCTCACACTATGTGAAGAAGGCGACAGCGATGAGACTACGGCGATCACTCTGCTTTGGTCACTCCGCTAGTCACTCATTTGGGAAAAAGAAGGCCCTAGTACAATATACGCCCGAGAGGAAGAGGTAGAGGAAGAAGCGTGGTGGAAGGAGAGGTTTTGGACCACAGACCCGCCCAAAAACATTGAGTACATAGATCCAGGCAAAAGAGGAGGGATCTCTTTGAAATTTGGTTTTGACGAAGTAGTCGATCTGCAAGTGGCTAAGAACAATGAGTATGTGAAAAGAATTGAAGAAGAAAATAAAAGACAAACTCAGCTATGGGAGGAGAGACAAGAGAGAATAAGAAGAGATGTCTTTGCCCGGAAGGCGTATGAAAAAAGAAGAAGAAAGCGATTGCGAGATGAGAAAAAGAAAAGAAGACGAGGAAGATGACAGAGTGAAGAAGAAGAAAAAGAAGGAGGAAGCGAAGGAGATGAAGTGTTGTTGCCCACCCCTTCATGTATTTTACTATGTAAATACATGTTATGTAAGTCTTTACGTAATAAATCAGTAAATTCTCTATTCTTGCGTAGACATAGATGTTTGCTCGATACACTTTGTAAAATTGATTGTGTAAAGGACAAGAATGTTATGATCAATAAAAGGATTGATTCTACGCATACATTCTCTGTGAATGCACTATATCGTATGTATCTTTGCTATTTACATTTTGAATGTTTTAAGTTTTGGCATCATCAAAAAGGGGGAAATTGTTGGGAAATTTATTGTTTAGATTTTGATGAATGCCATGTAAAACTTAGAATAGGAAGTTGGCACCCCATTTTGTTGTAAAGCGCATTGTAATAAATAGGGCTGGTCAAGTGAGTTAAGTCGGCTATGCCTAAACATTCAAGAAGACAATGGAGACTAGAAGGAAGACTCATTGCAAAGACAGTGAGTATGGCAAAGAAGAGAAGACGGGAACTCGATGAAGGAGCGGTGAGATGCGGTGAGTAGAGTATCATCAAGTCAACTCAAGATAGCCAAGTCTCAAGTTGAAGTGACGGAAGAGTCATCCAATGATTGGAAGTCGACTCTAAGTCACCTGGGGAAAGCAAGGAAATGCGGTCAAGTCGAGATAAGCTGGAAGAGATCCGTTGCACGTAAATCAAGGGAATTACTTAAACAAGTAATACCTCCATACTACCTTTCTCGAAGTGCTCACCCCGAGGAAGCGTGCAAAAGGAATAAACCAATGGGAAGCACGCACCATGTCGAACTCGAAAAAGTGAAGAACAATTCATACGAGGAAGTGGCAATTCCAAGGATCGCAACAAGACAAGCCAACGACCACAAGTGACTTTCAAAAATAAGCCTATCTCTTCAACGGGTGATTTTTGAAAGATCACTATAAAAGGCCGAGGAATAACTCGAGAGAAGGTTACGAACCACGAACATTCAAGCAAACATTTGAATCTGTAACCTAAGATATTCTCAAATCATTCAAGATTAATCCTCAAGCCTACATTACGAAGAAAATCAATCCAACACTCACTGTGAAGGAAAGATAACTTCAATCGGTTGAAGAGGAAATTGTTGAAGAATCAAGGGTCTACATTCCACGGAGGATTGTAGGAAGGTTCAAGGTCGAACTAGTCTCAAGTTTTTGGAGGGCTTCGTGATCAAATCCAAAGAGCTTGAGCAAGTGGGTTGTAGTAGCAAGGCAAGCTGCCTGTGAAGAAGCTAAGTCGCACGAGAAGCCAGCTGCGTGACCAAGGCATCTCCATCGAGTCCCAAAGGATCAAGTCGGATGTGTGATCAAGACTTGTATCCGGGTATTACCACTCGATATCTTGATCAATACTTAGTGGATTCCTCCGGGGAGTTGGAGAAGAGAGGAGTAAAGAATTACCCCATCTTCGAACCTCTATAAAAACTTATCGTGTCATTTACATTTCAAAGACTTTAATTCTCGCACCTTATTTATTTAACTCTGTGATAAATTTGCTATTCACTTGATAATCTCTAAGTACTAAAACCAAGTATTAAAACAAACTTAACCAAATTCAAGGGTGTTAAGTCTTCCGCTGAAAACAAATCACAGTCGAGTTAAGTCTTTAGTCAAAACAATTTGAGTTATTTTATCAAGCTCGATCAGTCTGTTGAGTGAGTAACTCTGTTGATTAACTAACTTAGTTGTCCATCAAGGACACAGCTGTGAAGTACTAACTCTGAACATTTAAAAGGACTAAATCGAAAAGTTGGTAAGGTTATTCAACCCCCCCTTCTAAACCTTACACTCACACCCCTTGGGACCTACAATTCCTAATTGATACTTATCCCCCCAATTCGTTCATCATCACCTTCATCATCACATATCTCTCGTAATTTTCCTTTTCATGTATCTTCAAATGGCAGATCAAGAATAACTCAGAGCAGAACCAACACACCACCACCCTGCGCCCAACAAAATGACCGAAGAAGACGAAAAGAAGCTCCGCAGAGAAGAAGGCACCGCCCCATCAAAGACGCTTCTGACTACCCGATCGAGAAATCAACGTCGAACCCTATGCACATTCATCGTCGTCTTCATTGTCTTGGCTGGCATAACCGCCCTCATACTCTGGCTAGTGTTAAATAATTTTCATTGATCTTGATTGGGATTTTCGTTGATCTTGATTGTATTTCTATATAATTTTCTCAAAATTCATATTTTGCAAGATTTATTTATCGGGTTCAGGGGACAACCGGTGGTTAAGCTTTTGTTATTGAAGGTTCTAGTTTTTTTTCTAGTCAAAAAAGACGGATTATGGTTTATATGTTTGATGTATACTTATATTTTAGTATAGGTTACTATATACTTATATGTTTTTCGATGTATACTTATATGTGTTTTGATGTATAAGTAGTTAAATTTTTATGTATGTATTTATGTTGTTGTATACTTATGTGTTTTGTTGTATACTTATATGTGTTTCGTTGTATACTTATATTTGTTTTGCTGTATACCTATATTTGTTGAAGAAGATGGTTTATGGTTTTGAAAAAAATAGGAGATTTTTGTTGTATAAGTAGTTTATATGTGTTTTGATACTTATTTAGTTAATTTTTACCGTATGTTTTTTTATATATTATGCTCTGATACTTTATTTTTGATTTTTTGTGCCAGGACTAGTGTTTTGTTAATCATGTCTAAAAGAGGTAGAACAAGTGAACAGCGCGTCGAAGGCGACTGTATACATTGTCTAATATTAGTGTATAGTTAGATATAGTACTGTATAGGTAGTCTGATTTTGTTGTATAGTTAGACATAGTTTTACTGTATAGGTAGTCTGATTTTGTTGTACAGTTAGACATAGTTTACTGTATACATAGAATGGTTTTATTGTATAGTTAGACATAGCTTACTGTATAATAATTTAGTTAATTGATTCGTGTCTATTAGTTGTTGATTTTTTAATTATTGTTATTTGGTATACCGTAATTATTGGTCTGCCCAGAATAATCTTGTTAATTGATTCCTTAATTCACGGTCCCCACATGTTTTTGATTGACAATTGTAATATGCAGTACAGATATGTTAAGTATATGGTATAATAGTGTTAAATATACAGTAAATATATGTTAAATATACAGTACAATAATGAGCGTGATTTTCTCTCTATAATAATTGATTTACTTAATTCACGGTCCCCACATGTTAATAAGCGTGATTCTCTCTGTCTCTATAACTGATTTCTTAATTCACGGTCCCCATATATTTTTGTTTTGACCATTTTAATATGCTGTAAAATTATGTTAAACTTACAATAAAATAGTGTTAAGTATACATACAACATACTGCATGACAGAGCACATGGGTGATTTTCTCTCTCCCCAGCGTGATTTTCTCGCGATTTTCTCTCTCTCCACGTGATTCTCTCTATCCCAATAACTGATTCCATATTTGGACGGTCGACGCATATTTGTTTTGGCAATTTTACGCTTTCTAGGATTTAATTAAATAGTTAATGTATTATTATCCCAAATTATTCCTAGCCTTTGATGCAAATGGGGGAGGGTTGAGATTAGTCAACACTGTCTCACCATGAAATATGGTCTCATTGGATCATCCCCCTAATATATATATATATATATATATATATATATATATATATATATATATATATATATAGGAGCTGGGTTATATGAGTCAAATTTGTAGTGTCAGTCCGTAGGGACACATTCTATCCGTTGATCTATTATAATCCATTGCTTTATTAATCCCCTTTAGGGATTAAAATAATTATTTAATGTATTATTAATCCATTTAATCCTAGGCTTTAGTTATTATAAAGGGGATAGTTGAGATTATTCCACCCTGTATCACCGTATGCTATGATCTCACTGGATCAAACTCATATATATATATATATATATATATATATATATATATAGGAGCTGGGTTACATGAGTCAAATTTGTAGTGTGAGTCCGTAGGGACACATCCTATCCGTTGATCTATTATAATCCACTGCTTTATTAAACCTATTTTATCTTTATTTTCTACCTTATTAGAAAATACTAATGGCAAATTAGTCAACAAAAAAAAAACACAAATTATCCTAATAGTGGACGATTACATATTAGATTTGGAGAACATTTCATTAATATTTCTCTCCTCTCCTACACGCCTCTTACCAAAAAAAATAGCATCCATTAAATATGAAAATACCTACAAAATGAATTATTTATCTTCCCACATTTCTTATTACATACACTGATTTCATGATGGTGAATTTAAATTTGGATCCAATATTTTTTTAATCGCTTATTTAATTATAGATTATTGCATATTTAGTAATATTTCGTTACTTATTTAGTTTAAAATTACTGGTCAATGTTCTTTTCGTTGTTGGTTTAGTTACAGATTATTTCATATTCAGTAATATTTTGTTGCTTATTTAGTTTAGAATTGTTGCTCGGTTTTAGTATATTTTATTGCTTACTTATTACTACTTTGTTGCCTCTTAAGTATAGCATATTTACATATTTAATAACTTACTAAGTATGCACCATAAAAAAAGAGATATTATTTTCCATACTTAGTAATATTTTGTTGCTTATTTGGTTTTAGTTGATTGCATACTTAGTAATATTTTGTTACGTTGCTTATTGAGTGTAGTGTTGCATGTTTAGTGTTTTTCATTATATACTAATTACTAGTTTGTTGTCTCTTTATTATATTTTATATGTATTACTTGTTGGTTAGTAATAATTATTGCATTTTAAGTATATTGATTTACTTTTATTAATGTCTTTTTAATTACAGATTATTGCATATTGAGTAATATTTTGTTGCTTATTTAGTTTAAAATTATTGTTCGGTGTTTTTTCCGTTGATGGTTTAGTTACAAATTACTAGAATAACACCTGTGTTTACACGGGATTTATCCAAAGATAAAATTTTAGTATCACAAATTTAAAAAATTTGATCAGCATAGACTTTTTCAAACTAATTGTGAGCAAATCCTTTATTTTTTGGATTATATTTTATCTTTTATAATCTTCATTAAATTTGTTATCTTTTAATTTTGTACATGTGATTGCCACATAGATAAATGTGAAGCCTCCATGTAGAATTGAGAGGATGAGAAGTTGACAAATATCCAAAATTAATGAGTTGATGACAAGTATCAACTTTGTTTTTTCTTTTAGTATACAGGGTAGATGAGCTTATTTAATTTGATTATAATTTGGTTTGAATTATTTATTTAATTGTGAATATAATTGGTTAGTGAGTCAAAACTGGATTTAATAAGAGTATTTTGAAATATACGTTGGAGTTAGCATAAATCGGAAATTAAAAGGTGCATATAAACCAAATATATTTTTGAAAAATAATATTTTTAAATGATAGTGTAGATAAATCCTTGATATTTAGATTACTTCTTATCTCTTAAATTTATAATATTTTAACACTTTTAATTTGTAGATAAGAATGCCAAATGGATAATTATAATTAGACATGTGAATTTGGGAGAATGAGATTTTGACACATGCATGTCAAAATAAATGAGGTGGTGACATGTGTCAACTTTGTTTTCTCTTTTAGTATATAAGGTTAATATACATATATAAATATATTAAATATCTTAAATTAATTAATACATTATAAGGAAAAATATTCCTCAAAAAATGTGTTGGATATACATACATATACATATATAAATATATTAAGTATACAATTTTGCCGTAACATTGATTTTGCCAAATTGATAACTTTGTTGATTAAATGTTTGATTGGATTTTAATATTTATATAGGGCAATAGGAAATTTAATTATTAAGTTGATGATAAATTGGTAGTAAATTGATATAGTAAATCAACTTATAATTGGAAGAATAAGCTGGTGGCATGGTTTGCCACATAACTAAATATGAAGGTGACACATGAATTTGGAAGAATAAGGTGTTGACACGTGTACCAAATTGCTCAGGTGAAGACATGTGCCGGCTTGTTTTTTCTTTTAGTATATAGGGTTGATTTCATATTTAGTAATATTTTGTTGCTTATTTAGTTTAGAATTGTTGCTCGATTTAGTATATTTTATTGCTTACTTATTACTAGTTTGTTGCTTCTTTAGTATAGCATATTTGCATATTTAATAACTTACTAAGTATGCACCATGAAAAAAGAGATATTATCATAAAAAAAGAGATATTATCATACTTCATTTCCAAAGTTGTGACTGGCAGATGCATTTTTATATTATTTTGATTGTATTGGCATAGCTTTCATTTTAACCGGTCAAAATGTTGCCTCACATTATATACTCAATTGCTCAATTTCTGATGGATTATCCTTTTTCCTTCAATTGTTGTTGATTCTATGGAGTCATAATATTTCTGTTGTCAAGTCAATTCACTAAAATTTTCCCATGTTAAATTACACCAAAAAAAGGGCGGAATTCTTCGACTCGCCAATGTTCTTAAATATTAATTCATTTAATCAAGAGAAGTGGTTGCACAGTACTTCATCCACATAGACGAAATCTTCCTTTTTTCCGCAACCCTTTGCCATTATGCTTCAAGTTATAGATGCACAGCTAACCAAAGACATTAAAAAAAGTAAAATCAATATATTTAAAATGCAATACGCATTACTAACCAACAAGTCAGATTTGTAAATTCGGTTGCATGATTGTTTATTTTGTTGGTTATTTAGTTTAGGCTGATTGCATACGTAGTAATATTTGTTGCTTATTTAGTTTTGGATGATTGCATACTTAGTAATATGTTGTTGCTTATTTGGTTTTAGTTAATTGCATACTTAGTAATGTTTTGTTACGTTGCTTATTGTGTGTAGTGCTGCATGGTTAGTGTTTTTCATTATATACTAATTACTAGTTTGTTGTCTCTTTAATATTTTATATGTATTACTTGTTGGTTAGTAATACTTATTGCATTTTAAATATATTGATTTTACTTTTATTAATGTATTTTTAATTACAGAGAATTGCATATTTAGTAATAATTTGTTTCTTATTTAGTTTAAAATTATTGCTCAGTGTTTTTTTCATTGCTGGTTTAATTACAGATTATTTCATATTTAGTAATGTTTTGTTGCTTATTTAGTTTAGAATTGTTGCTCGGTTTAGTATATTTTATTGCTTACTACTAGTTTGTTGCTTCTTTTGTATAACATATTTGCATATTTAATAACTTACTAAGTATGCACCATAAAAAAAGAGACATTATCTTGCTTCATTTACAAAGTTGTGACTCGCAGATGCATTTTTATATTATTTTGATTGTGTTGGCATAGCTTTCATTTTAACCGGTTAAAATGCTGCCTCACATTATACGCTCAGTTGCTCAAAAATGCTTTTCTGATGGAATATCCTTTTTCCTTCATTTGTTGTTTATTATATGGAGTCATAATATTTCTGCTGTCAAGTCTATTCACTAAAATTTTTCCATGTTAAATTACACCAAAAAAGGGCGAAAATCTTTGACTCGCCAATTTTCTTAAATCTTAATTCATTTAATCAAGAGTAGTGGTTGCACAGTACTTCATCCACATAGAAAAAATCTTCCTTTTCCCGCTACCCTTTGCCATTATGCTTTAAACTTGAATATAGATGCACTGCTAACCAAAGACATTAAAAGAAAAGTAAAATCAATATATTTAAAATGCAATGAACATTACTAACCAACAAGTCAGCTTTGTAAATTTGGTTGCATGCCAGTTTATTTTGTTGGTTATTTAGTTTAGGTTGATTGCATACCTCTGTTGTAAAAATCCTCGCCTAGCCCTGATTAATCCCCGCCTAGGCGCTAGACCCCCCTTGTCCGCCTACAATTTTTTTCCGATTAGGCCCGCCTAGGTCCCGCCTAACTCGGCCTAGGCTCCACCTAGGCGCTCGGCCCCAGTCTGCCGCCTAACGAGCGCCTAGCGCTTTTTACAATATTGTTGCATACATAGTAATATTTTGCTGCTTATTTAGTTTAGGATGATTGAATACTTAGTAATATTTTGTTTGATTTTAGTTGATTGCATACTTAGTAATATTTTGTTACGTTGCTTATTGAGTGTAGTGATGCATGTTTAGTGTTTTTCATTATATACTAATTACTAGTTTTTTGTCTTTTTATTATATTTTATATGTATTACTTGTTGGTTAGTAATGCTTATTGCATTTTAAATATATTGATTTTATTTTTTTAATGTCTTTTTAATTACAGATTATTGCATATTTAGTAATATTTTGTTGTTTATTTAGATTAAAATTACTTCTCGGTGATTTTTCGTTGCTGGTTTAGTTACAAATTATTTCATATTTAGTAATATAATGTTGCTTATTTAGTTTAGAATTGATGCTCGGTTTAATATATTATATTGCTTACTTACTACTAGTTTGTTGCTTCTTTAGTATAGCATATTTGTATATTTAATAACTTACTAAGTATGCACCATAAAAAAAGAGATATTATCTTCCTTCATTTCCAAAGCTGCAGATTCATTTTTATATTATTTTGATTGTGTTGGCATAGCTTTCATTTTAACCGATCAAAATGTTGCCTCACATTATACACTCAATTGCTCAAAAATGCTTTTCTGATGGATTATCATTTTTCCTTCATTTGTTGTTGATTATATGGAGTCATAATATTTCTATTGTCAAGTCAATTCACTAAAATTTTCCCATGTTAAATTACACTAAAAAAAGGGCGGAAATCTTCGACTCGCCAATGTTCTTAAATCTTAATTCATTTAATTAAGAGTGGTGGTTGCACAGTACTTCATCCACATAGACGAAATCTTTTTTTCGCTACCCTTTGCCATTATGCTTCAAACTTGATATAGATGCACTGCTGACCAAGGACATTAACAAAAAGTAAAATCAATATATTTAAAATGCAATAAGCAATGTTAACCAACAAATAATACATATAAAATATAAAAAATAAACAACAAACTAGTAATTAGTATATAATGAAAAACACTAAACATGCAACACTACGCGCAATAAGCAACGTAGCAATATATTACTAAGTATGCAATCAACTAAAACCAAATAAGCAACAAAATATTACTAAGTATGCAATTATCCTAAACTAAATAAGCAACAAAATATTAGTACGTATGCAATCAACCTAAACTAAATAACCAACAAAATAAAATGGCATGCAAAATTTACAAAGATGACTATGAATATATAATGTATTGTAAGCTATAAGAACTAAATATGCAACCATCATGTACTAAAGAAGTAATAAACTCGTACTAATTATGCAATTGAAAAAAATTAAACATGCGAACAATTTTAACTAAATAAGGAACAAAAATATGATTAAACATTTATTCATATGAAACTAAATATACAAACATGTTATGCTAAAGAAGCAACCAACTAGTACTAAGTAGGCAATAAAAATACTAAACCGAGTAGCAATTCTAAACTACATAAGTAAAAAAAAAAAAAAAAAAACTCATTCGACTATCAACCAACAAAAATATGATTAAATATTCATTCATATGAAACTAATATGCAAACATGTTATATTAAAGCAATCAACTAGTACTAAGTAGGTAATAAAAAATACTAAACCGAGCAGCAATTCTAAACTAAATATATAAGCAACAAAAAAACTCGTTCGACTACCAATTTATGCACTAGTTCGACTACCATCCAAGAATTCAAAAAGTAATATTGGAAAAACAAAATGAAAGTTCTGCCCAGTTTATCACTACTTCGAAAAACAATGGAAAACTTTCACCACAAAATCAACATAACAAACTCGTATTTCTAAGAAACGCTTGCATAAGGATCACATACTAAACTATTGCATAGTAATTACAGATGAAAAAACTTATAACAAAAAAAATACCTCAAAAAGAACCCACATCACCTTGAATACTCTCCTTCAAAGTCAATGGCCGCCCACAACCAACTGCCAAAAGTTTTCACAGAGTAAATCTCCCAAGCGAGGGACATCAACTAAATTGAGAGAGAAAAATTAAGGACGTCTCTTAATTAATCAAAAAAAAAACCTCCATCAATATTGTAGAAAACAAAAAGGCAGTTAAAGATTGCCTCCATGAATTATCCAACTAATGAACATAATTACTAGAATACCCTTATAATTAATTAAAAAATTGAACTAAAATCTGGAGAGAAAAAAAAAAGCATTTTAAATCTTGACCGTTAAGAAAAAAATAGTCCAGGTTTGTCCTCACGTACTTACCTCAAGATGCTGGACTCATTTGATCCAAATCCTTAAGTCTCTAGGGACTAATCACAAGATTCACAACCAGTGACGAAGCCAGATATTTCGGGCATGGAGGCCCAATTAAAATTAATATGGATAGAGTTTGTCGGATTTTTGGCTACTTTTCCAAAATAATAACCATGTTTTTTTAGCCATTTTTAAGTTCAAATTTTCACTTTATCTATTTTCATTTCTATGGACCGAAATGTACAACATCAATTTTTGATATAAAAATAAGTACCTCACCAGAGAACACAAGAAGGGTATGACTGTGTCAAAATGGCTAAAAAAATATATTTTCGAAAATTATAACTATTCTTCATTTTTACAAAACGTAAGTGGACAATTTGTCCATTACAACATATAAAAGTAAAAAAACAATACATCAGATTTGAAACAAGTGGAAGTTTTGATAAGTCATTGTATTAATTTAATCACATCTTAATTTTCAAAAATAAATAACAAAATATAACACTACTACAAAAAAACTGATATACACTGGTTTTAAACCGGTGCCTATTAGTAAACCAACCGGTGTTAAAGCCACTGGTGTTAAAAGTCTGAACTTTTTGACACCGGTTTAAAACCGGTGTCTTTACCTTTAAAGACACCGTTTTAAACCAGTGTCTATTTGTAAACCAACCGGTGTTAGAGCCACTGGTGTTAAAAGTCTGAACTTTTTGAGCCACGGCGACACCGTACATTTGCGGTAAGAATTTCGCAATTGTTATCAAATTTTATACTAAGGACTATAATTAAAATAGCTTAATTCTATCTAGAAATCGAAAAGAGATGAATTTTTATTAAACTAAAAATGAAACTAAAAATAAGCAAATAAATTGGTTCAGACAATTAATCAAACACCTAGAATATGAATTCTAGAGGGTTGATTTCACCTAGTTATCCCCTATATTTTCAATCCAGTTTATTAATCACAAGTTATTAATCTATAAGCCAATATTCATACCGTTTATCACTTCCTATCTCGAGTGCCAAGTGATTCTAGGTTCCAATTTCTGATTTCGATATCCCTATAAAAATCATAAATTAAACCCTAATATGCTCAATGAATATTCTATCACAGGCTTCAAAAGATTCATAAATCTCTCGATTCTATGAAACTCTAGGTTATGGTATTCTATGGCCAGGCGTTCAATTACCTCTCTCGAGCGTCAAATCAAACACACCAACAATCGAAATTATTGATCAGATAATTCAGATGCAATCAGACCAAATAACACAAATAGATTAATAAACGTGCGAATTTCATAAAATAGAAATCAAAACATAGGTTCAAACGTAAGTTACATCAATCCCCTAGAAATGTGGGTTTAGCTCATATGGGAAGTATAAAAACTCATGAAGAAATAATTATACATCTCAAGAAATCGACAAGAAAAACAAAGAAAGAATTGAGAAGAAAATAGAAGGAATTTTCTCTGTGTCCAGACGAGAAGTGCCTCCAATTGCCGTTCCGAACCCTAGCTCTGTGTCTCTTGCCTGGCGTTGTGCTCAAATTAATGTCCACTGTTAAGTTGGTATTTTACCAACTTATTTGAGTATTTTAGATTAGAATTGGGTTTTATTTTAGGTGTTTTTAGAGTCTTTAGAGTCCAGTTTATTTCAAATAGTGTCGATGAAGAGTCACTACAGATTTGTTAGCCGAGAAATGAAGAAAACGATGAAAAACGGCGCGAAAAAAGAAGAAATCGCATTTGAAAAAGGAAAAAAATCGCACTTTGACCCAGGACGGACGGGCGGGAGGCTGAGCAGCTGCCGGCCCCAAAAGCACTCTGGGCGTGACAAAGTGTGTGCAAGTTTGGAGCGAGCATGTGGGTGTTTGGCGTAATGTAGCTTGATGCCAGCGAAAAGAAATTGAAACATTGCGGTTGAAGTTGTTGGGCGCAGCGCCCATGCGATAAATTGCGAGATTTTTGGCGCCCACAGCGCCCATGCGATAAATGGCACGAGATTGCTGGCGCATCTTGCGCATCATGGCCCTAAGCATACGGGGCAAAAAAAAAAAACCTATGCTTACCTACTCCCTTTCTTGGATTTTTGTGGCATATAAATACTAGCCTTGGGGCTTGAAATTGGGGATCTTGGAACCCTTGGGAAGAGAATAAAAACAGCTACAAGACAAGGAAGAAGGATTTGGGCATCTTGAGAATAATTTGGAGAAGAAGATTGGAGGCTTCTATCATCTAGAAATAGAGAAGATCCCTCTACTCTTGTTCTTATTTTGTTGCTTTCTTCATATCTTGTAAGATGTATTATTGTATTTTCATGGATTCATTTTCTTTAATCATGGGCTAAACTCTATAATTCTAGAGGAATGATGTAATCTATGTTTGAACTTATGTTTTGAGATTGTGGTTTGTCAATCTAGATCTATCAATTTATTTGTGCTATTTGGATCTATTGCTTCTAAATTACTTGATCAATAATTTAGATTGTTTGGTGTATTTGATTTGACACTTGAGAAAGGTAATTAAATACATGACCTTGGAATAGCATAACCTAGGATTTCATAGGATTGAGAGATTTGTGAATCCTTTGAAGTCTTTTATCAAGATTCATAGTTTTTATTGAGATTTTAATTGGTGATTTTTATAGAGATATTGATTTCCCAATTGAATCTAAAATCATTTGTCACTTGAGAGATGGAATGATTATTGTAGAAATCTTGACTTATAAATTGGTAATTGATGATTGATAAACCATATTGACAACCTAAGGGATAACTAGATTCATCATACCTCTAGAATTCATTTAATCATTTGGATAAACTCATTAATATTTTCATATTCTTGATTTATTCTTAGTATTTTTAGTATAATCACTCCATCATATATTGAATTTCTAAATAAAGTTAGACTACTATATTATAGTACTTAGCAATAATTCGATAATTATTCCCTGTGGATTCGACAACCTTACTACTCTATATTAAAACTTGACACCGTAGACTTGCGGTTAGATAAATCTCTAACAAGTTTTGGCGCGTTCTTAGGGGAATAATTCATCTTATTTGCGCTAATATTATTACTTAGTAGTTTTACTTTAATTTAGATTTTTTTAGTTACAATAGGGTCATTGTCATTTTTGTGTTTTCTTGTCGATGCGAAAAAATAAAAGTGCTAATTTAATCTTATTTGATCCGAGAAATTGAAAGAACGCTCGAAAGATTAGAGCGCACGAAGAATCGAATTCACAAAAATGGCAGAATCGGTGATGATGAAGACCGCATACCTATTGTTGCACCTTAGGAAAGGGCCATTCGGGACTATTTTCGACCAACCACGAATCAAAACTATTCGGGCATTGTTCGCCAACCTATCAATGCGAATAATTTTGAATTGAAACCGGCCATAATAAACATGGTGCAACAAAATCAGTTTGGGGATAGTGCCGTAGACGACCCGAATGCTCATTTGGCTATTTTTCTTGAGATATGTGACACTATCAAAATGAATAGGGTTCCCGATGAAGCTATTCGGTTGAGGTTATTTCCGTTTTCACTTCGTGATAAAGCTAGATAGTGGCTTCAAACCTTTCCACCTGGAAGTATCACTAGTTGGAATGATCTCACTGAAAAATTCATGGCAAAATTCTTTCAACCTAGTAAGACACTTCAACTGAAAAGTGAGATTGCCCAATTTCATCAACTCGACTTTGAGCCACTCTACGAAGCTTGGGAGCGATTCAAAGAATTATTGAGGAGGTGTCCACAACACGGGTATGCAGATTGGCAAAAAGTTCAGTATTTCTACAATGGTATGAATGGGCATTCGAGAACTATTATAGATGCTGCAGCGGGAGGTACATTGATGGCTAAAACTCCAATTGAGGCCATGCTTTTACTAGAAGAAATGGCTGCCAATAGTTATCAATGGCCTTCTGAGAGATCTACGCCAAGAAAAGTTGCCGGTGTTCTTGAACTTGATACTATGTCCGCATTGGCCTCTCAAATTTCCGCATTGTCAAAGCAAATTGCTACTCTAAATTCGGGTGGAAAACAACAACCAGAGGCAGTCATGGAGATAAGTCAAGAAATTGTGAATCCCGATACGGAGCAAGCGAATTATGTGAACAATCGGGGTTTCAACAATCGAGGGAATCAATTGCCGACGATAATCATCCGGGACTTCGCAATCATGAAAATTTCTCGTATAGCAATACGAGAAATGTGTTGCAACCACCTCCGGGATATCAGAATCAAGCAAGTACGAGTACGCACGTGGGAGAACAAAAGCCATCTTTGGAAGAATTACTTAGTTCATTCCTTGTAGAATCAAGAGCAAGGATGAACAAGGCCGATTCTAACATAGAAAATTTGGGTTCAAGGGTTACAACAATTGAAAGTCATCTCAAATCTTTGGGGACACATGTGGGTCAATTAGCCACGGCTATTTATTCACAACAGAAAGTTGATACGTTCCCAAGTAACACCGAGGTGAACCCACGGGAACATTGCAATGCCATTAAGTTGAGAAGTGGAACGGAATATGATGAACCAAAGATGCCTACTCACGCCACCAATGAACCAGAAGCAAGCTCTGAAACACTCCACAATGAAGAGGGCATTAATAAGCAATCAGAAAAGGCAAAAATTGAGGTAAAACCAATTTCCAATTCTGATAATGTGTTACCAAATTCTCTTCCTTTTCCACAGAGATTTCAGAAGAAAAAGTTGGACGCTCAATTTTCCAAGTTTTTGGAAATATTCAAGAAAATTCACATCAACATCCCTTTTGCCGATGCACTTGAGCAAATGCCAAACTATGCAAAATTCATGAAGGATGTGATGTCGAGAAAGAGAAGGTTGGAGGCATACGAGACGGTCAATCTCACAGAAGAGTGTAGCGCCATTTTGCAAAGAAAGCTACCTTAAAAACTAAGAGATCCGGGGAGTTTCACTATCCCTTGCACTATTGGTGATTCTTATTTTAATAAAGCTCTTTGTGATTTAGGTGCTAGCATTAATCTTATGCCGTTATCATTTTTCAGGAAACTTGGCCTTGGAGAAATAACGCCATCCACCATCACATTGCAATTAGCCGATAGATCACTCACCTACCCAAGAGGAGTGATTGAAGATGTGTTGATCAAACTGGATAAATTCATATTTCCGGCGGACTTTGTGGTGTTGGATATGGAAGAAGATCATGAAATGCCATTGATTCTTGGAAGACCTTTTTTCTAGCGGGACGAGCTCTAATTGCGTGCAACGAGGAGAGTTAACATTACGGGTAAATGATGATGAGGTATTGTTTAACATTTATAAAGCAATGAAATTTCAAGAAGAACCTCACACATGTCATTTTATTGATACGATTGAACAATGTGATCAAACAGAAGTTATAAAACAAGATATAAAAGATCCGTTAGAACATTGTTTGATTAATTCAATAATGAAATGTGATGAGGAAGATAATGATGATATTGACTTGCTTGAGTTTATTCTTTCCCTTGAGGGCTAAAGAAATTGTAAAAGAAAAACAAAAAAGAAGCATTAGAAAATGCCAATATTGAAAATATTCGAAAGGTACTTTAGAACTAAAGGAACTTAGGAACATCTTCAATATGCATTTTTGGGAAAAGATAAAACTTACCCGGTAATTGTTTCTGCTTCATTATCTTCATCCGAATTAGATAAGTTGTTGAGTGTGCTTCGTGAACATAAGTCGGCTTTGGGTTGGTATATTTCGATTTGAAAGGTATAAGTCCTTCCATTGTAATGCACAAAATTTTAATGGAAGAATCTTATAAACCATCTATTGAGCATCAAAGACGACTTAATCCCGCAATGAAAGAAGTTGTGAGAAATGAGGTTTTAAAGTGGCTAAAGCGGTATTATTTATGCCATTTACGATAGTTCATGGGGTGAGTCCTAAGAGGTTGTTCCTAAAAGGGAGGTATGACGAGTTGTGAAAAATGATAACAATGAAATTAATTTCTACACGAATCGTCACAGGATGGCGAGTATGTATTGATTATAGGAAATTGAATAAAGCTACTCGTAAGGATCATTTTCCCTCCCCTTTATTGATCAAATGTTGACAGGTTGGCGGAAAGTTACGAATACTATTGTTTTCTTGATGGCTATTCAGGGTACAATCAAATCGCCATTGCCCCCGAAGATCAAGAAAAGACTACTTTTACATGTCCATATGGTACTTTTGCATTTCGCAGGATGCCATTTGGATTATGTAATGCACCTGCTACTTTTCAGAGGTGTATGATGGCGATTTTTCATGGTATGGTTGAGGAAATCATGGAGATTTTTATGGACGATTTTTCTATTTTTGGTACTTCTTTTGACCATTGTTTGCATAACTTATCTCTGGTTTTGCAACGTTGTGAGGAAACTAATCTTGTACTTAATTGGGAAAAATGTCACTTTATGGTCAAAGAAGGGATTGTACTTGGGCATCGTATTTCTTGTACGAGGTTTGGAAGTTGTGGCGAAAGTTGTGGCTATTGAAAAGCTACCCCCACCATCAAATGTGAAAGGCATAAGAAGCTTTTTAGGGCATGCAGGATTTTATAGGAGATTTATAAAAGATTTTTCAAAAATTGTTAAACCACTTTGTAATCTCCTTGAAAAAGATGTTATCTTTTGCTTTGATGAGTTGTGTTTGCAGGCATTTGAAGGATAAAGAAGGCACTCGTTTGGCTCAATTATGATAGTGCGGATTGGACTCAACCATTTGAGCTTATGTGCGATGCAAGTGATTATGCAGTGGGTGTCGTTCTTGGTCAAAGCGAGATAGAATTTTAAAGTTATTTATTACGCAAAGTAGACCATGGACAACGCCCAACAAAACTACACCACCACGAGAAAAAGAAATGTTGGCGGTAGTTTTTGCATTTGATAAATTCCGAGCTTACTTGGTGGGTACAAAAGTGATTGTTTATACGGATCATGCGGTAATCCGATATCTTTTCTCCAAAAAGGATGCAAAACCTCGGTTAATTCGATGGATTTTGCTCTTGCAAGAATTTGATATTGAGATTAGGGATAAAAAAGGAAGTGAAAATGTGGTTGCCGACCATCTATCCCGCCTTGAGCAACCTCACGAGGTGATTGAGAGTCCAATAAAAGAATCATTTCTCGATGAACAAATTATGCGTCGAGACATCATTACCTTGGTACGCAGATTTTGTTAATTACCTCGCGGAGGAGTTTTGCCATGGACTTGACTTCACACCAAAAGAAAAATTCCTACATGATGTTAAGTCTTATTTGTGGGATGATCCGTTTCTTGTTCAAGAGATGCGCGGATTCTATCATTCGCCGTTGTGTTCCTAAGGAAGAAATTGGAGAGATTCTTCAACATTGTCATTCATCATCTTATGGGGGACATTTCGGGCCAACCCGAACAGCTGCAAAGGTACTACAATCTGGTTTTTATTGGCCAACATTATTCAAAGATTGTTATGCTTTTGTAAAGACTTATGATCGATGCCAAAGGGTTGGTAATATTTCACGGCGTCATGAGCTTCCTTTGACAAACATAATGGAGGTAGAGTTGTTTGATGTATAGGGTATTGACTTTATGGGGCCATTTCCCGCGTCTTATGGAAATTTGTACATTTTGCTTGCGGTTGATTACGTCTCCAAGTGGGTTGAGGCGATTGCAACACCAACGAATGATGCTAAGGTAGTACTCAAATTCTTGCACAAGCATATTTTCACTCGGTTCGGTACACCTCGAGCTATTGTAAGTGATGAAGGTACGCATTTTTGTAATAAATTATTTAATAACCTTCTTGCTAAATTTGGTGTGCGTCATAAGATTGCGCTTGGTTACCATCCTCAATCTAATGGTCAAGCCGAAATTTCCAATCGTGAAGTGAAACAAATTCTTGAAAGAACGGTGAGTTTTAATCGAAAGGATTGGGCACAAAAGCTCGATGATGCTTTGTGGGCTTATCGCATGGCTTATAAAACACCCATTGGTATGTCACCATATCGATTGGTGTTTGGTAAAGCGTGCCATTTTTGCGGTTGAACTTGAGCATCGAGCTTATTGGGCAATTAAGAAATTGAATTTTAACTTGAAAGAGGCGGTGAAAACCGATTACTTCAATTAAACGAAATGGAAGAATTTCGTCAACAATCATATGAAAATGCCAAAATGTATAAAGAAAAAACGAAAAAATGGCATGATCAAATGATTATGCGACGTGAATTCTTACCCGCCAACAGGTGTTATTGTTCAATTCTCGATTGAAACTCTTTCCAGGTAAACTCAAGTCGCGATGGTCCGGACCATTTGTGGTTGAACGTGTGTTTCTTATGGTGCCGTCGAGTTGAGAGGAAACGATGGGAATTCGTTCCAAGTAAACGGACAACGATTGAAACATTATTTTGGGAACGAAGCAAGGAAGGTTTTAAATCTTCCACTTGGTGATGAAATTTCTTGAGTCCGAATAGTTGAGTCCCGGTGACGACTATAAATTTAGCGCTTCTAGGAGGCAACCAAGTGATTTTCGTGTGATCGAATTTTTGTGTGATTTTATTTTCTTTTAGTTTGGTGTGTATTTATTTGAATTTTGGTGTGATTTTTGTGTGAATTAATTTGTGTGTGATTTTAAATTTTTAGTGAATTGAGATTTTACATCAAAAAAAAAAAAAAAAAATTGGAAAAAAACGGGCGGGTAATACTGCAGAATAAAGACAAACGAAAAACAAAATGGGCATGCGGGTGCTGATGCCGGTCCCTATGACCTAGCAGTCACCGGGTGATGTGAATGAAAAGGCTGATTCAGCCTTAGTTTATTTTGCAAACACAACACACCCAAACTCACGCCCATTTCCTTTCTTCTTCTACAAAAATCCCACCTAACATTCACTTATACATCATTCAAGTGGGCAATTGAGCAACTTAATCATCATTTTCATCTTCTTCATCAATTGGGTAAGTAAGCTTCAATTGTGCTTCAATTTTCTTCAAATTTTCTAGCCTAGGGTTGAAATGTGGGAATTTTCAATATCATTATAATTTCGAATTTCTTGATAAATTCATGATAAATTGTGATGATATATGATTATATTGTGCCTGAATTGGTTGGTGTTGAAAAATGGGAATGAATTGAATTTCAAAAATTGGTGTTCATCTCTTCTTTGCATATATGCCTACAAGGTGTTTGTTAAAATGTCTGAATGAAAAATATTACATCTAGGCATTTGATTCTTGTCATCATTGTGTACTAAAGGTTATTTGATCATGAATTGATGACGAGGATGCATAATTCTTGAATTATTGCAAAATTCCTAACCCCTAACTCGTATTGTGCGTTCTATGTGTTATGTTGCTTGTGTCATTTTCCAGGTGATTTTCAAATCAATTACAATGCGAAGAACAAAGAATGCAAGCAAGGGCAAAAGCGTGGCAAGTACTTCCGAGGAAAATGTTGAAGACCGTTTTCTTAACTTGGAAGCACAACAGTTGTATTATGACACATTATGTTCGAAGAGCATAACGGCGGAACGGGGGTTACAACTGGGGCCGAATGATGGTGAACTTGCACAAATGATACATCATAAGCAATGGAAAAAACTTTGTGCACAACTTAGACCATTCGCACCGAATATTGTCCGAGAATTTTATGCGAATGCGAAGACCAAAACTGGCTATTACTCAGATGTTTTCATACGTGGAGTAAACAAGGTATACACTCATACAAGAGCGATAAGAGAATATTATGGACTCCCGGAGGTGGATCACGCACCGTATGTCGAATTTATCTCACAACCACCGAGTATGGAGGAGATTTGTAATACCTTATGACGGCCTGGAACTGTGGTACGTCATATAAAGGTTGTGGGAGGTGCTACTGCTTTTCCGCACACGAGTCTTAGTCGGTATGGGCGAGCTTGGTAGTACTTCATATGCAACAATTTGATACCAACCAAGCATGTCAGTGATGTAACTAAGGAACGAGCCCATCTTCTATATGCTTTAGTTACTGAGATACAATTTGACCCAGCGGTAATTATTACAACATCCCTTCATAACAAAATGCTACACCCCAAAACAGGGGGACTAATCTTACCGAGTTTAATTTGTGGGTTATGTAAAAAGGAGGGTGTTAAATGGGATAGCTCCGAGCCATTGGAAAATCCTAAGGGACCTATAGATTTGGCTACTATTGCTTCCTATGATAAATGGGCAGGTGGTGTGCCTAATCCGAAGGGTGCGGGATATATTCTTGATCCCGAATTTGCTCTACCAGCTATTGAGCCTGATACTCATGCCCAACCACAGAATATCGGCGCTCCATCCGGTTCAGCGGCAAGACGTTCTCGTTCTAGACGCTCACATAACAGCCCTTCAGACGCACTAGTTCGCGAAGTACGAGAATTGAGAAGGGCTTTTGTAGCTGAGCAACGCCACAGAGCGGCACGAGAAGAATATGAGAATGAGCACAACCGAGTACTTGCCCGGATATATAGCCGACACACCCGCAATTCCAGTTCCCAATACCACCACCACCGGTCCTATTGCTCATTTTTCACCACACGACTCCGATGAGGAGTCCAGCGCCCGGCTATCGGGAAAGTTTTCTCACTCCCCATTGAGGACAATGTTCAATTTAAGTTTGGGGGTGTAATCAGATTTGTGTCTTTTGAGTCGTGTCGAGTCGTGTCAAAAAAAAAAAATCGAGTTGAGTTGAGTCGGGTAGTTTGTTGAACTATAGAACCGCATGACTAAGTAGATTTGTTGATCACGAGTTGGTATCACGAAAGCATGCTTTTAAGTGGTGATCTATATTTTGCTTCATTGATTTCATATTCATGCATAATTCTGTTAACTTATTTGAAAATGATTAATGAAGTCGAATGTTGCTTGTATGATCCCACCGGATTCTAGAACTTGTTTGATCACTAATTGAGGCGAAATCCTAGGTGAAATAACATAAGGAAATGATTTAGGCCATCTTTGAATAAAAGCTAGAGCCAAATGACTACCTTTATACGATATAATTTCACTAGTGTCCCCTTTTGAGCCTATTAAACCTGTTCTTTGGCAACCAATTTTTTTTACCTTGAGCTTACATGTGAAAATCCTAATTACCCATCACTCATACACACAAAATGATTGAAGGTTGAGGAGGATGTGATAAGTAAGGTAGATGTTCAATCGCATGAAGTTGCCGAGAAAAAGAAATAATGAAACCCCATGTGTTAAAATATGCAAAAGATCAAGTTTGGGGGTCTCGAAAAAAAAATTGTTGAAAATAGAGGCTCGTAAAGGGAGAATAATTGAAAATTCAACAAAAGTGAAGGTAGTCATTTTGTTTGGCAATTGGTGATTTGAAGAGGTAATTGTGTGTTTGGGTGTGTTGAGCCACTTAATCCTAAATTTTCCTACCCGACCCTAAGCCACATTACAAGCTTTGGAAGTCCTATTGATCCATGTGTTATATTAGCCTACATTAGTGGAGATTAGTGTGAATAACAAGCCTATGGAATCCGGTAGTCATTATCTTTTGATACTTAGAAGTGGATCATCTTGATAACGTTTGATTGCGTAAATCAATTTGAATAATGTAAACGGAATTTTCATGAATATTCAACACTTTTGATCACAATGTTAAAATGCATGCTTGATTGATAGTGAAATGAATTTTTAGACAAATTTTATTGGTTTATGGAGTTTTGTAGTTGCTTGTGTTGTTGTATTGTTTGTCTTTCATTTTGGAGTTATAATTGTTTGAGGACAAACAATAGCTTAAGTTTGGGGGTATTTGTTAAGTTGGTATTTTACCAACTTATTTGAGTATTTTAGATTAGAATTTGGTTTTATTTTGGGTGTTTTTAGAGTCTTTAGAGTCCAGTTTATTTCAAATAGTGTCGATGAAGAGTCACTACAGATTTGTTAGCGAGAAATGAAGAAAACGATGAAAAACGGCGCGAAGAAAGAAGAAATTGCGTTTGAAAAAGGAAAAAAATCGCACTTTGACCCAGGACGGGGCGGGCTGCAGTGCAAGCCTGGCAGCCACAGCGCCCGTGTGAGGGTGTGCAAGTTTGGAGCGAGCATGTGGCGCTTGGCAGCTCAACGCCCATGCAGCGGCCATGTGGCGGAAGAAATTAACATTGCACATTGCGGTTGGCGCCGCAGCCAACGCCAGCGCAAGCGATGCGGCGAAACATTGCGAGGAGATTCTTTGGCGCCGCCGCAGCACCCATCTTGTGGCGCAGCGCGCCATGCGATAAATTGGCACGAGATTCTTTGGGCGCCGCAGCTCGCTGGGCGTAAAAACCTATGCTTACCTACTCCCTTTCTTGGATTTTTGTGGCATATAAATACTAGCCTTGGGGCTTGAAATTGGGGATATTGGAACCCTTGGGAAGAGAATAAAAACAGCTACAAGACAAGGAAGAAGGATTTGGGCATCTTGAGAAGAATTTGGAGAAGAAGATTGGAGGCTTCTATCATCTAGAAATAGAGAAGATCCCTCTACTCTTGTTCTTATTTTGTTGCTTTCTTCATATCTTGTAAGATGTATTATTGTATTTTCATGGATTCATTTTCTTTAATCATGAGCTAAACTCTATAATTCTAGAGGAATGATGTAATCTATGTTTGAACTTATATTTTGAGATTGTGGTTTGTCAATCTAGATCTATCAATTTATTTGTGCTATTTGGATCTATTGCTTCTAAATTACTTGATCAATAATTTAGATTGTTTGGTGTATTTGATTTGACACTTGAGAAAGGTAATTAAATACATGACCTTGGAATAGCATAACCTAGGATTTCATAGAATTGAGAGATTTGTGAATTCTTTGAAGTCTTTTATCAAGATTCATAGTTTTTATTGAGATTTTAATTGGTGATTTTTATAGAGATATTGATTTCCCAATTGAATCTAAAATCATTTGTCACTTGAGAGATGGAATGATTATTGTAGAAATCTTGACTTATAAATTGGTAATTGATGATTGATAAACCATATTGACAACCTAAGGGATAACTAGATTCATCATACCTCTAGAATTCATTTAATCATTTGGATAAACTCATTAATATTTTCATATTCTTGATTTATTCTTAGTATTTTTAGTATAATCACTCCATCATATATTGAATTTCTAAATAAAGTTAGACTACTATATTATAGTACTTAGCAATAATTCGATAATTATTCCCTGTGGATTCGACAACCTTACTACTTTATATTAAAACTTGACACCGTAGACTTGCGGTTAGATAAATCTCTAACACCGAACTCTCTCCCGTACGATTCCGTGGTGTATTTATAAGTCGAAGCCCCCGAAAAACCGTCAAAAAGGCCCAAAAATACCTCAGCCCACGTTCAGGCCCATGTCGCACGCTGCTGCGCGCCTTGGGACGTCGTTACCTGCTGCTGCTGACTTGCACTGGGCGCTGCAACCCTAGAAATGGCGCTGCGGCGCCGAATGTCTATCTTCTTTGAGATGCTTGTAAGGACTGCAGCACACTGACTGCCATCCTCTATTTGTTGTTTGTTTGGCAGCGGCGCTGCGCAGCCCCTTGGTCTGGGCGCTGCAGCGCCCAATGATCATCGTACCCTGTTCGTCCGCGCGCTGCGGCGCGGGGGTTTTGGCACTGCGGCGCTCGTCCTTACTCGCTAATTTTCCATTTTTTGCTTCTAAAATGCGATCTTCACCTTCCAAACACGTTTTTCATCGTTTTTACCCAATTCGGCTTCCAAGATTAGTCCCGACTCACGAACGAGACTACATGAATTCGACTCAAACGATACTAAAATACCCGAAAATAATACAAAATCCTAGTCTAGGTCACTCAATATATTGGTATAAAACCAGCTTAACAAATACCCCCAAACTTAGACGTTTGCTTGTCCTCAAGCAATTACAGACTCTAAAAATCAACAAACATGAAGGAACTAAAAATAAAGACGACTGACTCAACAGACTAACTGCAAAACTTCACAACCAAACTCATTCGTCAAATTTCGTTTCACTATCAATCCAGCACGTATTTTCACAATGTGATCATGAAGGTGGAATGTTCATGCTAACCCCGTTTTCATTATCCAGATAGATTCATGCAATCAAGTGTTTTCAAAATGATCCACTTTTTGATTATAGAGATGAGATGCTTACCAGACTCCATAGGCTTGTCTTTTACACTAATCTCCACTAATGTAGGCTAATGTAACACAAGGATCAATAGGACTTTTAAAGCTTGTAATGTGGGCTTAGGGTAAGGTAGGAAAATATGGGATTAAGTGGCTCAAATCACCCAAACACACAATTATTACTTCAAATCACCAATTAGCAACTACCCTTCACTTTTTGACCTCCCCAATATTTATGAACCTTCAATCCCGCTGATTTTTCTCTTTTTTTTTCACATATTTTTTTTTCGGGACCCCAAACTTATTCTTTTGCATACATGGGGTTCCATATTATCTTTTCTCGGGCAACTTCATTCAATTAAATACACACCCTTCATCATACCCTCCTCAACCTTCAATATTTTTCTATACTTTGTGTGTATGAGTGATGGGTAATTAGGATTTTCACATTTAGGCTCTGGGTACTTGATTGGTTGCCAAAGAAACGGGTTTATGAGGCTCAAAGGGGGACACTAGGGAAATTATAATACAAAGGTAGGCATTTTAGGCTCTAGCTTGTTCAAAGATGGCCTAAATCACTTCCTTAGTGTTACTTCACCTAGGATTTCGCCTCGACTAGTAATCAGACAAGTTCTAGAATATGGTGGGATCATAAAAGAAACACTCAATCGCATAACTCATCCCCAAATAAATCAACAGAGTTAAACACATAGATAGAAAGAAGAATAGATCACAGTTTAAACACATGTTCTTTTGACCGTTCAACTCATATTCAACAAATTCACTTAGTCATGTAGTTTCACAGTTTTACTAACGCCCCAACTCGACTCTAGACTCTTTTTTCATTTTTTTTTTGACTCAAGACTCGACTCGAAGAATAAAAACAGACTGCACCCCCCAAACTTAAAACGACATTATCCCTAATGGAGAGGTGGGAAAAAGGACTTTCCTGGTAGCCGAGGAGCGAAAGCTCCTTAAGTCATGTGGTACTACTACGTGCATGAGGTATCTCGTATAAGCTCACTACGCATCCTAGTGCCCAAGCCCGTGGGTGTTGTATGCCTCCGAGATGTGGTCTTGCTCCTCCCCTTCGCCTTGGCCCGGTCCTTTTTGACTTTGCATCTTTGTAACCTAGCAAGGTAAACAAGAAAACAAAACTCGTGGAACCATGGAATTCGGTTATGGGTGAGAACTTGAAAATCAAAGCACATACATAATGCACCCAAGTAGAAAATATAGTGCCATGTCAAAAAGATAAGCATAGATATGCAAGATAGCACTAAAAAATGTGAAATTGTCATTGGGGCATTTTATCAAACACCTCATATGCATGAATTTGGGCAAAGATAGTGAATGCAATGGATAACTAAATTCAATCCCAACAATCAACACCAAGCCTAAGTCTAGCCTGAGCAACCAATCCACAATCCACAAATCAACAACAATTATCCTAGCACTACTACAATCCAATCACACAACAATCACAAGATGGGAAAAACCATGGGGTGGGGTTTGGAAGTTGCAAACTTACCATAAAATGAGTGGATGATATGAAGATAGTTTGTGTGGTGTTAGAGTGCTCCTTTGTGAAGATGGAGTGGGATATGTGGGATTTGCACAAAAAAGATGAGAGGGGTGTGATTCAACTTACTACTCCTAAGAATGCAAAAATTTCAGTAAAAAACACAAAAACAACTACTAAACTAAATTAAAACTAAGAAAGCAATAAAAGGGGCTTGGGTTGCCTCCCAAGAAGCGCTAAGTTTCTGATCTTGACCGGACTATGTCAGATTATCCTTAAGTTGGGGCTCCAATAGGCATGTTATCCACATTGCCCTTAGAAACTTCCCAACCTCCAATGTCTTCAGCTATATTCCCAACCATCTGCTTACCATCATTTGATTCATATTATAGCTTATTGGTTGGATGGATGGTGAATACGACTTTCTCCTGATTTATCGCAGAGTTAGCTCCCCCGTTTCTACATCGATCAAAGCCCGTGATATAGCTAAAAACGGTCGCCCAAATATGATAGGTATATTCTTGTCCTCATTCGCGTCCAACACTACAAAATCCACAGGAAAAATAAATTTATTAATTCTTACCAACACGTCTTCAATGATTCCCCACGGATAGGCGATGGATCGATCAGTGAACTACAGAGTGATATTTGACAGCTTCATCTCCCCGAGCCCAAACTTCGTCACATCAGAAAGAGATATAAGATTCACACTAAACCCAAGATCACAAAGTGGTTTCTCAAAGAAAACTTCTCCAATAGTACAAGGAATAGTGAAACTCTCTGGATCCTTCATTTTCTGAGGTAGTTTACTTTGGACTATTATTACACTACACTCCTCTGTCAGATAGACAGTTTCAAAATCTTCCAACTTTATTTTCTTGGATTCCACTGGTTTCGCATAAATAGGTGATTCTTCGGGAGCAGGCTGAATTTTTGCTTCCTTTTTCACGTAAACTGCATTACACTGCTCTCTCGGATTAACCTATGTATCACTTGGGAACATTCCCTTCTGCTGCAATGAATTTACGGCTGTAGCCAACTGACCCATTTGTGTCTCGATCGACTATATGCGTCTCCATTGTATTCATCTTAGTATTCAGACCATCAATCTGTGCCTCACTCCTATTCATTCGATTCCTAGTCTCTTCGATGAATGAGCCGAGCATCTCCTCTAGCGACTGCTTTTTTTCACCTCTGAGTGCATTGGAACGGATGGGTTTGGATAACCCGGAGGTGGATTCAATATGTTCTGTTGTTGCTATAAGAGAGATTATCATGATTGCAAAGTCCCGGGTGGTAGTGAGTTGGTAATGAATTACCTCTATTATTAAAATCCCGGTTATTCACATAATTGACTTGCTCGGCCTCGTGAGTGCAGCCGTGTGAACGGCTGCGGGTGGGAGTGCGGCTTGTTGTGGTGTGCTGCCAGTATTCATGATTGCTAATTGCTTTGTCAGACTCGAGATTTGAGCTGCCAAAGCTGACATTGTATCAAGCTCAGAACACCGGAAGCGGCGCGATCTCTCGGAGGGCCATTGATAACTGTTTGTGGCCATTTCTTCAAGTAGAAGTAAGGCCTCAGTCGGTGTTTTAGCCATCAATGTACCTCCTGATGCCGCATCTAGTATCGTCCTCGTATGCCCATTCAGCCCATTGTAAAAATACTGAACCCTCTGCCAGTCTGCATAGCCATGATGTGGGCATCTTCGCAATAGATCTTTAAATCGCTCCCGAGCTTCATATAACGGCTCAAAGTCAATCTGTTGGAATTGGGCAATCTCGCTCTTTAGTTGGAGTGTCTTGCTGGGAGGGAAGAATTTTGCTAAGAATTTTTTAGTCAGATCATCCCAGTTGTGATACTCCCAGGGGCGAACGTCTGTAACCACTGCCTGGCCTTATCCCGGAGTGAAAATGGGAAAAGCCTCAATCTAATGGCCTCATCAGTCACACCATTCATCTTGATGGTGTCGCAAATTTCCAAGAACGTGGCCAGATGTGTATTCGGATCATCCACTGGACTCCCCCCAAACTGATTCTGCTGAACCATGCTTATGAGGCCCGGTTTCAATTCAAAATTATTCGCATTTATGGGTTGGCACACAATTCCGGAGTAATTCTGGTTCACGGTCGGTAGAAAGTAATCCCGGATTGCCCTTTCTGGTGCCTCAGGCTATGGTGGCACATTCACGGCCCGATTTCCGTTATTCTCATTATCCCCGCCTTCTGCCATTGCTCGATTCTCTGCTCGCTTTGCTGCTCGGATTGCTCGAAGTGTCCTTTCAATCTCTGGATCAAAAGGAAGCAAATTAATATCTTTAGAATCTCGCATAAACAGACAAGTCAAGTGAGAAAAACGAAATTATAATTCCTATACTAGTCTAGATTAGGATTAAGACTAAGTGGTAATAGTATTAGTTTAAAATAGGATAAAATAATCCCCGGCAACGGTGCCAAAAACTTGATCGCGAAATTCTTACCGCAAGCGTACGGTGTCAAGTTTTAGTATAGTTTTGAAAGTAGAATTATCGTCTCCACAGGGATTGTTATCAAATTTTATACTAAGTACTATAATTAAAATAGCTTAATTCCATCTAGAAATCGAAAAGAGATGAATTTTTATTAATCTAAAAATGAAACTACAAATAAGTAAATAAATTGGTTCAGACAATTAATCAAACACCTAGAATATGAATTTTAGAGGGTTGATTTCACCTAGTTATCCCCTATATTTTCAATCCAGTTTATTAATCACAAGTTATTAATCTATAAGCCAATATTCATACCGTTTATCACTTTCTCTCTCGAGTGACAAGTGATTCTAGATTCCAATTTCTGATTTCGATATCTCTATAAAAATCATAAATTGAACCCTAATACGCTCAATGAATATTCTATCACAGGCTTCAAAAGATTCATAAATCTCTCGATTCTATGAAACTCTAGGTTATGCTATTCTATGGCCAGGCGTTCAATTACTTCTCTCGAGCGTCAAATCAAACACACCAACAATCTAAATTATTGATCAGATAATTCAGATGCAATCAAACCAAATAACACAAATAGATTAATAAACGTGCGAATTTTATAAACTAGAAATCAAAATATAGGTTCAAACGTAAGTTACATCAATCCCCTAGAAATATGGGTTTAGCTCATATTGGATGTATAAAAACTCATGAAGAAATAATTGTACATCTCAAGAAATCGACAAGAAAAACAAAGAAAGAATTGAGAAGAAAAGAGAAAGAATTCTCTCTGTGTCCAGATGAGATGTACCTCTCTCCCATACGATTCCGTGGTGTATTTATAAGTCGAAGCCCCCGAAAAACCGTCAAAAAGGCCCAAAAATACCTCAGCTAACGCTGCTGCGCGCCTTGGGACGTCGTTACCTGCTGCTGCTGACTTGCGCTGGGCGCTGCAGCCCTAGAAATGAGCGATGCAGCGCCCCTGAATGTCTCTATTGTTGTATATGTGCGCGCTGCAGCGCGCCTGTCGTCCTCGTTCACTGTTGTTTGGCCAACCGGGCGATGCAGCCCCTTAGCCTGGGCCGCTACAGCGCCCAATGATCATCGTACCCACCTGCCCTACTCCGCTGTACCATTTTCGACCCCCGCGCTGCGGCGCGGGGGTTTTTGCGCTGCGGTGCTCGTCCTTACTCGATAATTTTTCGTTTTTCCATTTCTAAAATGCGATCTTCACCGTCCAAACACGTTTCTCATTGTTTTTACCCATTTTCGGCTTCCAAGATTAGTCCCGACTCATGAGCGACAACTAACTACATGAATTCGACTCAAACGACACTAAAATTCCCGAAAATAATGCAAAATCCTAGTCTAGAGCACTCAATATATTGGTATAAAACCAACTTAACAGCCCTTCACCAGGTCGAGATTGGGGTCTACCTCGTCAGCTCCGTCAATTGCGAGGTCGAGGTGGGGGTGGGGGTGGGCGCGAGGGTGGAGAGGGGGATGCCTAGGGCGGCGGCTTGTTCCTGGGTGCACTTGGATGTGAGGACGCCCACGATATCTGTGAGTTTGCTGGATTTGAGAAGTGCCTCGAGCTTATCGACGACGAAGGGGGCAGTGTAGCCAGTTCCGAGGCCGAGAACCATGTTGCTTTTGACGTACTCGACGGCTTTGTCGGCGACGAGCTTTTTTAGATCGTCTTGGGTGAGGACTGGGGCGGAGAAAGCTTTGATGGAGAATTTGGAAGGGGTGATGCGGAGGTGGATGCGGGTGGGAGGGGGTGGTGGTGAACGGAAGAGTGAGAGCATTCGCTGTGCGTGGGCGTCTGGAGATGATTTTACAAAATTTTGCTATTTTACCACCAGTAATTAGAGGGGAGATTGGTTTGAGTACTGGGAGAAAGGATGAACTTAATTAATTTCACTCTAACCTAATTAACTAGGGGCCTAACGACACCAGTTGTAGAACCGGTGTCTAAAGATCTGGTGTTAAAAAATAAAGACACCGATTTTATAACCGGTGTCAAAAAATCTGGTGTCTAATCTAAAATAATTTATATAAATAGACACTGGTTTCGAAATCCAATGCCAAAACCAGTATCTATTTGGGAAATGTTTTTACAATAGACACCGGTTCTAGGAAACCATTGTTGTTTATCAAACGACAGCACTAATTAGACACCAGTTTCTTACAAAACCGGTGTTAAAGAGGAAAAGACACCGATAAAGTTGTTAGAGATTTTCTAACCGCAAGTCTACGGTGTCAAGTTTTAATATAGAGAAGTAAGGTTGTCGAATCCACAGGAATAATTATCGAATTATTGCTAAGTACTATAATATAATAGTCTAACTTTATTTAGAAATTCAATATTTGAAGGAGTTGATTATACTAAAAATACCAAAAATAAATCAAGAATATGAAAAATATCAATGAGTTTATCCAAATGATTAAATGAATTCTAGAGGTATGATGAATCTAGTTATCCTTTATGTTGTCAATATGGTTTATCAATCATCAATTATCAATTTATAAGTCAAGATTTCTACAATAATCATTCCCTTTCTCAAGTGCCAATGATTTTAGATTCAATTGGGAAATCAATATCTCTATAAAAATCACCAATCAAAATCTCAATAAAAGCTATGAATCTTGATAAATGACTTCAAAGGATTCACAAATCTCTCAATTCTATGAAATCCTAGGTTATGCTATTCCAAGGTCATGTATTCAATTACCTCTCTCAAGTGTCAAATCAAATACACCAAACAATCTAAATTATTGATCAAGTAATTTAGAAGCAATAGATCCAAATAGCACAAATAAATTGATAGATCTAGATTGACAAACCACAATCTCAAAACATAAGTTCAAACATAGATTACATCAATCCTCTAGAATTATAAAGTTTAGCTCATGATTGAAGAAAATGAATCCATAAGATTACAACAATACATCTTACAAAATATAGAGAAAGAACAAAATAAGAGCAAGAGTTGAGGGATCTTTCTATTTCTAGATGATAAGAGCCTTCAATCTTCTTCTCCAAGCTTGTACCAAGATGTTTCTATCCTTCTCCCTTGTCTTCTTATTGTTTTGTTGTCTTCCAAATGGTCCAAGATGCCTGAAATCACGCCAAGTGTCTCTATTTATAACCCACCAAGATCCAAGAAAAAGGTAGGCAAACATAGGAGAATCCCCGATGCGGCCAAGGGCGCTTCAGCAATGATGGCGCGGGCGCTTCGCTAATGTTATCGCCAAGTATCGCACGGGCGGCGGCGCTTCGCGCAAGATGGGCGCTGGCGGCTCGCCAATGTTATCGCCAAGTATCGCGACGGCGCTGCGGGCGCAGCGCATGGAAGCTGCGCGCCCATCAAGATACTCCCACACAATCCGCCGGGGCGCATTGGCGTTAGCGCGCGGCGCCACAAGCCTCCATCCAACCCGCATTCCTCGCCGCGGCGCCAAGGGGCGCCAGATCCAGACCGCGGGCGCCGCCCGTTTTTTGCCAAAACGCGATTTTTCCTTGCTTCTACACGATTTCTTCTTTCTTCAAGCCATTTTTCACCGTTTTTCTTCATCTCTCGGCTACCAAACCGTATTGACTCTACATCGACACTATTTGAAATAAATTGGACTCTAAAGACTCTAAAAACACCCAAAATAAAACCAAATTCTAATCTAAAATAATCAAATAAGTTGATAAAATACCAACTTAACAAATACCCCCAAACTTAAGCTATTGTTTGTCCTCAAACAATTATAACTCCAAAATGAAAGACAAACAATACAACAACACACACGACTACAAAACTCCATAAACCAATAAGATTTGTCTAAAACTCATTTCACTATCAATCAAGCATGCATTTTAACATTGTGATCAAAAGTGTTGAATACTCATGAAAATTCCGTTTTCATTATTCAAATTGATTTATTTAATCAAACGTTATCAAGATGATCCACTTCTAAGTATCAAAAGATATCGACTACCGGATTCCATAGCTTGTTATTCACACTAATCTCCACTAATGTAGGCTAATATAACACATGGATCAATAGGGCTTCTAAAGCTTGTAATGTGGCTTAGGGTCGGGTAGGAAAATTTAGGATTAAGTGGCTCAATTCACCCAAACACACAATTACCTCTTCAAATCACCAATTGCCAAACAAAATGGCTACCTTCACTTTTGTTGAATTTTCAATTATTCTCCTCTACGAGCCTCTATTTTCAACACCATTTTTTTTTTTTTTTTTTTCGAGACCCCAAACTTGGACTTTTGCATATTTTAACACATGGGGTTTCATTATTTCTTTTCTCGGCAACTTCATGCGAATGAACATCTACCTTACTTATTACATCCTCCTCAACCTTCAATCATTTTGTGTGTATGAGTGATGGGTAATTAGGATTTTCACATGTAAGCTCAAGGTAAAAACAATTGGTTGCCAAAGAAAAGGTTTAATAGGCTCAAAAGGGGACACTAGTGAAATTATATCGTACAAAGGTAGTCATTTTGGCTCTAGCTTTTATTCAAAGATGGCCTAAATCATTTCCTTATGTTATTTCACCTAGAATTTCGCCTCAATTAGTGATCAAACAAGTTCTAGAATCCGGTGGGATCATACAAGCAACACTTGACTTCATTAATCATTTTCAAATAAGTTAACAGAATTATGCATGAATATGAAATCTAATGAAGCAAAATATAGATCACCACTTTAAAGCATGCTTTCGTGACAGTTCAACTCGCAATCAACAAATCTACTTAGTCATGTAGTTCTATAGTTCAACAAACTACCCGACTCGACTCAACCCGCAATCAACAAATGCAATTTTTTTTTTTTTTTTTTTTTTTTTTTTTTTTTGACACGACTCTGACACGACTCAAAAGACACAAATACAGATTACACCCCCCCAAACTTAAATTGAACATTGTCCTCAATGGAGAGTGAGAAAACTTTCCTGATAGCCAGAGCGCCTAAGACTCCTCATCGGAGTCGTGTGGTGAAAAATGAGCAATAGGGCCGGTGGTGGTGGTATTGGGAACCGGAATTGCGGGTGTGTCCGGCTATATATCCGGGCAAGTATTCGGTTGTGCTCATTCTCATATTCTTCTCGTGCCGCTCTGCGGGCGTTGCTCCGCTACAAAAGCCCTTCTCAATTCTCGCATTTCGCGAACTAATGCGTCTCAAGAGCTGTTATGTGAGCGTCTAGAACGAGAACGTCTTGCCGAACCGGATGGAGCGTCAATATTCTCGTGGTTGGGCATGAGTATCGGGCTCAATAGCCGGGCAGAGCAAATTCGGGATGAAGAATATATCCCGCACCCGCCGGATTAGGCACACCGCCTACCCACTCGTCATAAGAAGCAATAGTAGCCGAATCTACGGGTCCCTTTGGATTTTCCAATGGCTCGGAGTTATCCCATGTAACACCCTTCTTTTTACATAACCCACAAATTAAACTCGGTAAGATTAGTCCCCCTGTTTTGGGTTGTAGCATTTTGTTATGAAGGGACGTTGCAATAATTACCGCTGGGTCGAATTGTATGTCAAGAATTATGGCATATAGAAGATGAGCTCGTTCTTAGTTACATCACTAACATGCTTGGTTGGTATCAAGTTGTTGCATATGAAGTGGTACCAAGCTCGCCCATATCGACTAAGACTCGTTCTCGAAAAGCAGTAGCACCTCCCACAACTTTTATATGACGTACCACGAGTTCCAGCCGGCATAGGGTATTACAAATCTCCTCCATACTCTGGGTGGTTGCGATATAAATTCAATGTACGGTGAGTGATCCACCTCCCGGGAGTCCATAATATTCTCTTATCGCTACTACATGAGTGTACACCTTGTCTACTCCACGCACGAAAACCTCCGAGTTATAGCCATTTTTGGTCTTCGATTCGCATAAAACTCTCGGACTATATTCGGTGCGAATGGTCGGGTTGTGCACAAAGTTTTTTCCATTGCTTCGATGTATCATTTGTGCAAGTTCACCATCATTCGCCCCGTTGTAACCCCGTTTCGCCGTTATGCTCTTCGAGCATAATGTGTCATAATATAGTTGTTGTGCTTCCAAGTGAAGAAAACGAGCTTCAACATTTTCCTCGGACGTACTTGCCACTCTTTTGCCCTTGCTTACATTCTTTGTTCTTGGCATTGTGATTGATTTGAAAATCACCTGAAAAATGACACAAGCAACATAGCACATAGGACGCACAATACGAGTTAGGGGTTAAGAATTTTGCAACAACTCAAGAATTATGCATCTTTGTCATCAATTCATGATCAAATATCTTTTAGTACACAATGATGACAAGAATCAAATGCCTAGATGTAATATTTTTCATTGAGGTATTTTAACAAACACCTTGTAGGCATGTATGCAAAGAAGAGATGAACACCCAATTTGAGATTCAATTCATGCCCAATTTTCAACACCAATCAATTCAAGCACAATATTATTCATATATCATCACAATTTATCAAGAATTTATCAAGAATTTCGAAATTATAATGATAATGAAAATTCCCACATTTTTAACCTAAGCTTGAAAATTTGAAGAAAATTGGTGTACAATTGAAGCTCACTTACCCAATTGATGAAGAAGATGAAGATGATGATTAAGTTGCTCAATTGCCCACTGAATTGTGTATAAGTGAATGCTAGGTGGGATTTTTGTAGAAAAAAAAAGATGTGCGTGTGTGTGTGTTATGTTTGTAAGGGAAAAAATGAGGCTAAGTTACCCTTTAACTACTCGCAAATTATCTAAGGCGCGGGGCTTCATGTCCCAAGGCCATGCGGGGCGCCTGCCACTTCATTCCACTTACCATCAAGGTGGGGCGCCAGGGCGAGGCCTGGGCGCGCCCGCACACCTCGTCTCATGTTGCTCACCCTGCCCGGGCGCCATGGCTCCTTGACTTAAGGCTATGCGCCCGCCTTTTTTTTTTTTTTTTTTTTTTTTTAATCAAAAATTCAAAATCACACACAAATTAATTTACACAAAAATCACACCAAAATTCAAATAAATACACACCAAATTAAAAGAAAATAAAATCACACAAAATTCAATCACACGAAAATTACTTGGGTTGCCTCCCAAGAAGCGCTAAATTTATAGTCGTTAGCTTCGGACTCAACTATTCGACTCAAGAAATTTCATCACCAAGTGGAAGATTTAAAACCTTCCTTACTTCGTTCCCAAAATAATGTTTCAATCTTTGTCCGTTTACTTGAACGAATTCCCATCGCTCCTCTTAACTCGACGGCACCATATGGAAACACACGTTCAACCACAAATGGTCCCGACCATCGTGATTTGAGTTTACCTGGAAAAAGTTTCAATCGAGAGTTGAACAATAACACTTGTTGGCCGGGTAAGAATTCACGCCGCAAAATCATTTGATCATGCCATTTTTTCGCTTTTTCCTTATACATTTTGGCATTTTCATATGATTCTTGACGAAATTCTTCCATTTCGTTTAATTGAAGTAATCGGTTTTCACCGCCTCTTTCAAGTTAAAATTCAATTTCTTAATTGCCCAATAAGCTCGATGCTCAAGTTCAACCGCAAATGACACGCTTTACCAAACACCAATCGTCACGGTGACATACCAACGGGTGTTTTATAAGCGCGGCGATAAGCCCACAAAGCATCATCGAGCTTTTGTGCCCAATCCTTTCGATTAAAACTCACCGTTTTTCAAGAATTTGTTTCACCTCACGATTTGAAATTTCGGCTTGACCATTAGATTGAGGATGGTAACCAAGCGCAATCTTATGACGCACACCAAATTTAGCAAGAAGGTTGTTAAACAATTTATTACAAAAATGCGTACCTTCATCACTTACAATAGCTCGAGGAGTACCGAACCGAGTAAAAATATGCTTGTGCAAGAATTTGAGTACTACCTTAGCATCATTCGTTGGTGTAGCAATCGCCTCAACCCACTTGGAGACATAATCAACCGCAAGCAAAATGTACAAATTTCCAAAGGACGCGGAAATGGTCCCATAAAGTCAATACCCCATACATCAAACAATTCCACCTCCATTATGTTTGTCAAAGGAAGCTCATGACGCCGTGAAATGTTACCAACCCTTTGGCATCGATCACAAGTTTTCACAAAGGCATAACAATCCTGAATAATGTCGCCAATAAAAACCAGATTGTAGTAGATTTTGCGGTTCGGGTTGGCCGAAATGTCCCCATAAGATGATGAATGACAATGTTGAAGAATCTCTCCAATTTCTTCCTTAGGAACACAACGGCGAATGATAGAATCCGCAAGATCTCTTGAACAATAACGGATCATCCCACAAATAAGACTTGACATCATGTAAGAATTTTTTCTTTTGGTGTGAAGTCAAGTCCGTGGCAAAACTCCTCCCGCTGAGGTAATTAACAAAATCTGCGTACCAAGGTAATGATATCTCGCACGCATAATTTGTTCATCAGAAATGATTCTTTTATTGACTCTCAATCACCTCGTAAGGTTGCTCGGGCGCGGATAGATGATCGCAACCCCATTCTCGCTTCCTTTTTATCTCGAATCTCAATATCAAATTCTTGCAAGAGCAAAATCCATCAATTAATCGAGGTTTTGCATCCTTTTGGAGAAAAGGTATCGGATTGCCGCATGATCCGTGTAAACAATCACCTTTGTACCCACCAAGTAAGCTCGAATTTATCAAATGCAAAAACTACCGCCAACATCTCTTTTCTCGTGGTGGTGTAGTTTTGTTGGGCGTTGTCCATGGTCCCGCTTGCGTAGTAAATAGCTTTAAAAATTCTATCTCGCTTTGACCAAGAACGGCACCCATCGCATAATCACTTGCACGCACATGACCTCAAATGGTTGAGTCCAATCCCGCACTACTATCATTATCGGAGTGAAATGAGTGCCTTTTTTATCTGTTCAAATGCTCGCAAACACAACTCATCAAAGCAAAAGATAGCATCTTTTTCAAGGAGATTACAAAGTGGTTTAACAATTTTTGAAAAATCTTTTATGAATCTCCTATAAAATCCTCGCATGCCCTAAAAAGCTTCTTATGCCTTTCACATTTGAAGGTGGGGGTAGCTTTTCAATAGCCACAACTTTCGCCTGTCTACTTCCAAACCCGTACAAGAAATACGATGTCCAAGTACAATCCCTTCTTTGACCATAAAGTGACATTTTTCCCAATTAAGACGAGATTAGTTTCTCACAACGTTGCAAAACCATAGATAAGTTATGCAAACAATGGTCAAAAGAAGTACCAAAAAATGGAAAAATCGCCCATAAAAATTTCCATGATTTCCTCAACCATACCATGAAAATCGCCATCATACACCTCACGAAAAGTAGCGGTGCATTACATAATCCAAATGGCATCCTGCGAAATGCAAAAGTACCATATGGACATGTAAAAGTAGTTTTTTTGATCTTCGGGGCAATAGCGATTTGATTGTATCCGAATAGCCATCAAGAAAACAATAATATTCGTGAACTCGCCAACCTGTCCAACATTTGATCAATAAAGGGGAGGGGAAAATGATCCTTACGAGTAGCTTTATTCAATTTTCTATAGTCAATACATACTCGCCATCCCTGTGACGGTTCGTGGTAGAAATTAATTCATTGTTATCATTTTTCAATCGCTCATTCCTCCCTTTTTAGGGACAACCTGCACGACTCACCCATGAACTATCCGAAATGGCATAAATTATACCGCTTTAGCCACTTTAAAACCTCATTTCTCACGACTTCTTTCATTGCGGGATTAAGTCGTCTTTGGTGTTCAATAGATGGTTTATAAGATTCTTCCATTAAAATTTTGTGCATTACAATGGAAGGACTTATACCTTTCAAATCGAAATATACCAACCTAAAGCCGACTTATGTTCACGAAGCACACGCAACAACTTATCCAATTCGGATGAAGATAATGAAGCGTAAACAATTACCGGGTAAGGTTTATCTTTTCCCAAAAATGCATATTGAAGATGTTAGGAAGTTCCTTTAGTTCTAAAGTACCTTTCGGAATATTTTCAATATTGGCATTTTCTAATGCTTCCTTTTGTTTTTCTTTTACAATTTCTTTAGCCTCAAGGAAAGAATAAACTCAAGCAAATCAATATCATCACTATCTTCCTCATCACATTTCATTATTGAATTAATCAAACAATGTTCTAACGGATCTTTTAAATCTTGTTTTATAACTTCCGCTTGATCACATTGTTCGATTTTATCAATAAAATGACATGTGTGAGGTTCCTCTTGAAATTTCATTGCTTTATAAATGTTAAATAGTACCTCATCATCATTTACCCGTAATGTTAACTCTCCTCGTTGCACGCGTCAATTAAAGCTCGTCCGGATTCTTGCTAGAAAAGGTCTCCCAAGAATCAATGGCATTTCATGATCTTCCTCCATATCCAACACCACAAAGTCCGCCGGAAATATGAATTTATCAACTTTGATCAACACATCTTCAATCACTCCTCTTGGGTAGGTGAGTGATCTATCGCTAATTGCAATGTGATGGTGGATGGCGTTATTTCTCCAAGGCCAAGTTTCGAAAAAAGACAATGGCATAAGATTAATGCTAGCACCTAAATCACAAAGAGCTTTATTAAAATAAGAATCACCAATAGTGCAAGGGATAGTGAAACTCCCAGGATCTCTTAATTTTTGTGGTAGCTTTCTTTGCAAAATGGCGCTACATTCTTCCGTGAGATTGACCGTCTCATATGCTTCCAACCTTCTCTTTCGACATCACATCCTTCATGAATTTTGCATAATTTGGCATTTGCTCGAGTGCATCGGCAAAAGGGATGTTGATGTGAATTTTCTTGAATATTTCAAAAACTTGGAAAATTGAGCGTCCAACTTTTTCTTCTCAAATCTCTGTGGAAAAGGAAGAGCATTTGGTAACACATTATCGAGATTGGAAATTGGTTTTACCTCAATTTTTGCCTTTTTTCGATTGCTTATCAATGCCTTCTTCATTTTGGAGTGTTTCGAGCTTGCTTCTCGGTTCTTTGGTGGCATGAGCAGCATCTTTGGTTCATCATATTCCGCCCCACTTCTCAACTTAATGGCCTTGCAATGTTCCCGGTTCACCTCGGTGTTACTTGGAAACGTATCAACTTTTCATTTGTGAATTAATAGCCGTGGCCAATTGACCCACATGTGTCCCCAAAGATTTGAGATGACTTTCAATTGTTGTAACCCTTGAACCCAAATTTTCTATGTTAGAATCGGCCTTGTTCATCCTTGCTCTTGATTCTACAAGGAATGAACTAAGTAATTCCTCCAAAGATGGCTTTTGTTCTCCCACGTGTGTACTCGTACTTGCTTGATTCTGATATCCCGGAGGTGGTTGCAACACATTTCTTGTATTGCTATACGAGAAGTTTTCATGATTGCGAAGTCCCGGATGATAATGTGTTGGCAATTGATTCCCTCTATTGTTGAAACCCCGATTATTCACATAATTCGCTTGTTCCGTATCGGTCACAATTTCTTGACTTATCTCCATGACTGACCTTCGATTGTTGTTTTCCACCCGGACTTAGTGTAGCAATTTGCTTTGACAAGGCGGAAATTTGAGAAGCCAATGCGCCATAGTATCAAGTTCAAGAACACCAAGCAACTTTTCTTGGCGTAGATCTTTCAGACGGCCATTGATAACTATTTGCAGCCATTTCTTCGAGTAAAAGCATGGCTTCACTTGGAGTTTTAGCCATCAATGTACCTCCCGCTGCCGCATCTATAATAGTTCTTGAATGCCCATTCATACCATTGTAGAAATATTGAACCTTTTGCCAATCTGCACCCGTGTTGTGGACACCTCCTCAATAATTCTTTGAATCGCTCCCAAGCTTCGTAGAGTGGCTCAAAGTCGAGTTGATGAAATTGAGCAATCTCACTTTTTAGTTGAAGTGTCTTACTAGGTGGAAAGAATTTTGCCATGAATTTTTCGGTGAGATCATTCCAACTAGTGATACTTCCAGTGGAAAGGTTTGAAGCCACTTTCAAATCTAGCTTTATCACGAAGTGAAAACGGAAATAACCTCAACCGAATAGCTTCATCAGAACCCCATTCATTTTGATAGTGTCACATATCTCAAGAAAAATAGCCAAATGAGCGTTCGGGTCATCTACTGACTTCCCCAAACCGATTTTGTTGTACCATGTTTATTAAGTGTCGGCTTAATTCAAAATTATTCGCATTGATAGGTTGGCGAACAATGCCTCGAATAATTTTGATTCGTGGTTGGTCGAAAATAGTCCCGAATGGCCCTTTCTAAGGTGGTGCAACAATAGGTATGCGGTCTTCATCATCACCGAAGTCCCGCCATTTTTGTGAATTCGATTCTTCGTGCGGCTCTAATCTTTCAAGCGTTCTTTCAATTTTCGGATCAAATAAGATTAAATTAGCACTTTTATTTTTTCGCATCAACAAGAAAACACAAAAATGACAATGACTCTATTGTAACAAAAGAAACCAATCTAAATTAAAGTAAAACTACTAAGTAATAATATTAGCGCAAATTAGATGAATTATTCCCCGGCAACGGCGCCAAAAACTTGTTAGATAATTTTTCTAACCGCAAGTCTACGGTGTCAAGTTTTAATATAGAGAAGTAAGGTTGTCGAATCCACAGGAATAATTATCGAATTATTGCTAAGTACTATAATATAATAGTCTAACTTTATTTAGAAATTCAATATTTGAAGGAGTTGATTATACTAAAAATACCAAAAATAAATCAAGAATATGAAAAATATCAATGAGTTTATCCAAATGATTAAATGAATTCTAGAGGTATGATGAATCTAGTTATCCTTTATGTTGTCAATATGGTTTATCAATCATCAATTATCAATTTATAAGTCAAGATTTCTACAATAATCATTCCCTTTTTCTCAAGTGCCAATGATTTTAGATTCAATTGGGAAATCAATATCTCTATAAAAATCACCAATCAAAATCTCAATAAAAGCTATGAATCTTGATAAATGACTTCAAAGGATTCACAAATCTCTCAATATGAAATCCTAGGTTATGCTATTCCAAGGTCATGTATTCAATTACCTCTCTCAAGTGTCAAATCAAATACACCAAACAATCTAAATTATTGATCAAGTAATTTAGAAGCAATAGATCCAAATAGCACAAATAAATTGATAGATCTAGATTGACAAACCACAATCTCAAAACATAAGTTCAAACATAGATTACATCAATCCTCTAGAATTATAAAGTTTAGCTCATGATTGAAGAAAATGAATCCATAAGATTACAACAATACATCTTACAAAAATATAGAGAAAGTAACAAAATAAGAAAGAGTTGAGGATCTTTCTATTTCTAGATGATAAGAGCCTTCAATCTTCTTCTCCAAGCTTGTACCAAGATGTTTCTATCCTTCTCCCTTGTCTTCTTATTGTTTTGTTGTCTTCCAAATGGTCCAAGATGCCCGAAATCACGCCCAAGTGTCTCTATTTATAACCCCACCAAGATCCAAGAAAAAGGTAGGCAAACATAGGAGAATCCGCCCCGGCCTGCAAGGCCACAAGCATGCTATGGCGCTGCGGGCGCCGCCAATGCTATCGCCAAGTATCGCACGGATTTGGCTGGCGCGCACAATTAACGCGATCGCTAATGTTATCGCAAATATCGCGACGGCGCATCGGGCGGCGCATGGCGCCGCGGGCGCCATCAAGATATTTCCCACACAATCCGCCGGGCGCGCGGCCTGGCCGGGCGTTAGCCAAGCCTGCGCGCCACAAGCCTCCATCCAACTCGTGCATTTCTCGCCGCGGGCGTCGGGGCCAGACTTCGGCGCGCTGGCGCCCGCCTTTTTTTTTGCCAAAACGCGATTTTTCCTTGCTTCTACACGATTTCTTCTTTCTTCAAGCCATTTTTCACCGTTTTCTTCATCTCTCGGCTACCAAATCCGTATTGACTCTACATCGACACTATTTGAAATAAATTGGACTCTAAAGACTCTAAAAACACCCAAAATAAAACCAAATTCTAATCTAAAATAATCAAATAAGTTGATAAAATACCAACTTAACAAATACCCCCAAACTTAAGCTATTGTTTGTCCTCAAACAATTATAACTCCAAAATGAAAGACAAACAATACAACAACACACACGACTACAAAACTCCATAAACCAATAAGATTTGTCTAAAACTCATTTCACTATCAATCAAGCATGCATTTTAACATTGTGATCAAAAGTGTTGAATACTCATGAAAATTCCGTTTTCATTATTCAAATTGATTTACGCAATCAAACGTTATCAAGATGATCCACTTCTAAGTATCAAAAGATCTTGACTACCGGATTCCATAGGCTTGTTATTCACACTAATCTCCACTAATGTAGGCTAATATAACACATGGATCAATAGGGCTTCTAAAGCTTGTAATGTGGCTTAGGGTCGGGTAGGAAAATTTAGGATTAAGTGGCTCAATTCACCCAAACACACAATTACCTCTTCAAATCACCAATTGCCAAACAAAATGGCTACCTTCACTTTTGTTGAATTTTCAATTATTCTCCTCTACGAGCCTCTATTTTCAACACCATTTTTTTTTTTTTTTTTTTTCGAGACCCCAAACTTGGACTTTTGCATATTTTAACACATGGGGTTTCATTATTTCTTTTTCTCGGCAACTTCATGCGAATGAACATCTACCTTACTTATTACATCCTCCTCAACCTTCAATCATTTTTGTGTGTATGAGTGATGGGTAATTAGGATTTTCACATGTAAGCTCAAGGTAAAAACAATTGGTTGCCAAAGAAAAGGTTTAATAGGCTCAAAAGGGGACACTAGTGAAATTATATCGTACAAAGGTAGTCATTTTGGCTCTAGCTTTTATTCAAAGATGGCCTAAATCATTTCCTTATGTTATTTCACCTAGAATTTCGCCTCAATTAGTGATCAAACAAGTTCTAGAATCCGGTGGGATCATACAAGCAACACTTGACTTCATTAATCATTTTCAAATAAGTTAATTAATTATGCATGAATATGAAATCTAATGAAGCAAAATATAGATCACCACTTTAAAGCATGCTTTCGTGATACGATTCAACTCGCAATCAACAAATCTACTTAGTCATGTAGTTCTATAGTTCAACAAACTACCCGACTCGACTCAACCCGCAATCAACAAATGCAATTTTTTTTTTTTTTTTTTTTTTTTGACACGACTCGACACGACTCAAAAGACACAAATCTGATTACACCCCCAAACTTAAATTGAACATTGTCCTCAATGGAGAGTGAGAAAACTTTCCGATAGCCGGAGCGCCTAAGACTCCTCATCGGAGTCGTGTGGTGAAAAATGAGCAATAGGGCCCGGTGGTGGTGGTATTGGGAGGCGGAATTGCGGGTGTGTCCGGCTATATATCCGGGCAAGTATTCGGTTGTGCTCATTCTCATATTCTTCTCGTGCCGCTCTGTGGGCGTTGCTCGCTTACAAAAGCCCTTCTCAATTCTCGTGATTTCGCGAACTAATGCGTCCTCAAGATTATGTGAGCGCTAGAACGAGAACGTCTTCTTGCCGAATCGGATGGAGCGTCAATATTCTCGCGGGTTGGGCATGAGTATCGTGCTCAATACCGGGCAAGAGCAAATTCGGGATGAAGAATATATCCCCGCACCCGCCGGATTAGGCACACCGCCTACCCACTCGTCATAAGAAGCAATAGTAGCGAATCTATGGGTCCCTTTGGATTTTCCAATGGCTCGGAGTTATCCCATGTAACACCCTTCTTTTTACATAACCCACAAATTAAACTCGGTAAGATTAGTCCCCCTGTTTTGGGTTGTAGCATTTTGTTATGAAGGGACGTTGCAATAATTACCGCTGGGTCGAATTGTATGTCAGTAACTATGGCATATAGAAGATGAGCTCGTTCCTTAGTTACATCACTAACATGCTTGGTTGGTATCAAGTTGTTGCATATGAAGTGGTACCAAGCTCGCCCATATCGACTAAGACTCGTTCTCGGAAAAGCAGTAGCACCTCCCACAACTTTTATATGACGTACCACAGTTCCAGGCCGGCATAGGGTATTACAAATCTCCTCCATACTCGGTGGTTGCGATATAAATTCAATGTACGGTGAGTGATCCACCTCCGGGAGTCCATAATATTCTCTTATCGCTACTACATGAGTGTACACCTTGTCTACTCCACGTACGAAAACCTCTGAGTTATAGCCATTTTTGGTCTTCGCATTCGCATAAAACTCTCGGACTATATTCGGTGCGAATGGTCCGGGTTGTGCACAAAGTTTTTTCCATTGCTTCTGATGTATCATTCGTGCAAGTTCACCATCATTCGGCCCCGGTTGTAACCCCCGTTCTGCCGTTATGCTCTTCGAGCATAATGTGTCATAATATAGTTGTTGTGCTTCCAAGTGAAGAAAACGAGCTTCAACATTTTCCTCGGACGTACTTGCCACTCTTTTGCCCTTGCTTACATTCTTTGTTCTTGGCATTGTGATTGATTTGAAAATCACCTGAAAAATGACACAAGCAACATAGCACATAGACGACAATACGAAAGTTAGGGGTTAAGAATTTTGCAACAACTCAAGAATTATGCATCTTTGTCATCAATTCATGATCAAATATCTTTTAGTACACAATGATGACAAGAATCAAATGCCTAGATGTAATATTTTTCATTGAGGTATTTTAACAAACACCTTGTAGGCATGTATGCAAAGAAGAGATGAACACCCAATTTGAGATTCAATTCATGCCCAATTTTCAACACCAATCAATTCAAGCACAATATTATTCATATATCATCACAATTTATCAAGAATTTATCAAGAATTTCGAAATTATAATGATAATGAAAATTCCCACATTTTTAACCTAAGCTTGAAAATTTGAAGAAAATTGGTGTACAATTGAAGCTCACTTACCCAATTGATGAAGAAGATGAAGATGATGATTAAGTTGCTCAATTGCCCACTTGAATTGTGTATAAGTGAATGCTAGGTGGGATTTTTGTAGAAAAAAAAAAAGATGTGCGTGTGTGTGTGTTATGTTTGTAAGGGAAAAAATGAGGCTAAGTTACCCTTTAACTACTCGCAGAAATTATCTCGGGCGCCGCATGGCGCCATTCGGCCGCAAGGCCGGCCACTTCATTCCCCAGCTTACCATCGGCTACTGGCTGCTCTGGGTTTGGCGGGGCGCCCGTGACACTGCCTCATGTTGCTCACCTTCGTCCGGGCCGGGCTCCCAGACGGTAGCTGCATGCGCCCGCCCGTATTTTTTTTTTTTTTTTTTTTTTTTTTTTTTTTAATCAAAAATTCAAAATCACACACAAATTAATTTACACAAAAATCACACCAAAATTCAAATAAATACACACCAAATTAAAAGAAAATAAAATCACACAAAATTCAATCACACGAAAATTACTTGGGTTGCTCCCAAGAAGCGCTAAATTTATAGTCGTTAGCCAGGACTCAACTATTCGGACTCAAGAAATTTCATCACCAAGTGGAAGATTTAAAACCTTCCTTACTTCGTTCCCAAAATAATGTTTCAATCTTTGTCCGTTTACTTGGAACGCAATTCCCATCGTTCCTCTTAACTCGACGGCACCATATGGAAACACACGTTCAACCACAAATGGTCCACGACCATCGTGATTTGAGTTTACCTGGAAAAAGTTTCAATCGAGAGTTGAACAATAATTTATTTTGATAGTGTCACATATCTCAAGAAAAATAGCCAAATGAGCGTTCGGGGTCATCTACGGACTTCCCCCAAACCGATTTTGTTGTACCATGTTTATTAATGTCGGCTTAATTCAAAATTATTCGCATTGATAGGTTGGCGAACAATGCCTGAATAATTTTGATTCGTGGTTGGTCGAAAATAGTCCCGAATGGCCCTTTCCGGTGGTGCAACAATAGGTATGCGGTCTTCATCATCACCGAGTCCTGCCATTTTTGTGAATTCGATTCTTCGTGCGGCTCTAATCTTTCAAGCGTTCTTTCAATTTCTGGATCAAATAAGATTAAATTAGCACTTTTATTTTTTCGCATCAACAAGAAAACACAAAAATGACAATGACTCTATTGTAACAAAAGAAACCAATCTAAATTAAAGTAAAACTACTAAGTAATAATATTAGCGCAAATAAGATGAATTATTCCCTAAGAACAGCGCCAAAAACTTGTTAGATAATTTTTCTAACCGCAAGTCTACGGTGTCAAGTTTTAATATAGAGAAGTAAGGTTGTCGAATCCAGGGAATAATTATCGAATTATTGCTAAAGATTATAATATAATAGTCTAACTTTATTTAGAAATTCAATATTTGAAGGAGTTGATTATACTAAAAATACCAAAAATAAATCAAGAATATGAAAAATATCAATGAGTTTATCCAAATGATTAAATGAATTCTAGAGGTATGATGAATCTAGTTATCCTTTATGTTGTCAATATGGTTTATCAATCATCAATTATCAATTTATAAGTCAAGATTTCTACAATAATCATTCCTTTCTCAAGTGCCAATGATTTTAGATTCAATTGGGAAATCAATATCTCTATAAAAATCACCAATCAAAATCTCAATAAAAGCTATGAATCTTGATAAATGACTTCAAAGGATTCACAAATCTCTCAATTCTATGAAATCCACAGGTTATGCTATTCCAAGGTCATGTATTCAATTACCTCTCTCAAGTGTCAAATCAAATACACCAAACAATCTAAATTATTGATCAAGTAATTTAGAAGCAATAGATCCAAATAGCACAAATAAATTGATAGATCTAGATTGACAAACCACAATCTCAAAACATAAGTTCAAACATAGATTACATCAATCCTCAGAATTATAAAGTTTAGCTCATGATTGAAGAAAATGAATCCATAAGATTACAACAATACATCTTACAAAATATAGAGAAAGAACAAAATAAGAAAAGAGTTGAGGGATCTTTCTATTTCTAGATGATAAGAGCCTTCAATCTTCTTCTCCAAGCTTGTACCAAGATGTTTCTATCCTTCTCCCTTGTCTTCTTATTGTTTTGTTGTCTTCCAAATGGTCCAAGATGCCCGAAATCACGCCCAGTGTCTCTATTTATAACCCCACCAAGATCCAAGAAAAAGGTAGGCAAACATAGGAGAATCCGCCCCGGCATTAAGGCCACAAGCGGGCCAAGGGCATCGTAAGCCCATGAAATGGGCGGGCGCCGCTAATGTTATCGCAAGTATCGACGACGTGCGGCGCACAAGATGGGCGAATGGCTCCCGCTAATGTTATCGCAAGATCGACGGCGAATACGCGCATGCGCGCCCATCAAAGATACTCCCACACAATCCGCTCGGCGCCGTTGCCGGGCGTTAAAAAGCTGCGCCGCGGCGCCACAAGCCTCCATCCAACTCGCATTTCCTGCGCCATGGGGCTGCTCGGGCCAGATCGGCCATGGGGCGCCAGAAAGCTGCGCGCCGCCGCTTTTTTTGCCAAAACGCGATTTTTTCGCTTCTACACGATTTCTTCTTCTTCAAGCCATTTTTCACCGTTTTCTTCATCTCTCTTACCAAATCAGTATTGACTCTACATCGACACTATTTGAAATAAATTGGACTCTAAAGACTCTAAAAACACCCAAAATAAAACCAAATTCTAATCTAAAATAATCAAATAAGTTGATAAAATACCAACTTAACAAAAGTCATAAAACAGGTGTCTTTTTTTGTGGTGTCTATCGCCAGTTTTCTTGTAGTGCAATTACATCAATATACCAAAAATGACAAATAGAGATACGAGAGAATAATGCAAAATTCAAGATAAAGTTTATGGTGGAGTTTAAGGAATGTACACAATTTTAAGAAAATGAATAAAATGACTAAGATTCATATTTTTCAAGATTTAAAAATCAAAATTGGAAAAAAGGAAGGAAATATAATTGAAGACATTTTGTTCCCATTTTTCTAATTTTTTTTATCTATTTTAAAATTAAAATGTGAAATAACCAATGGGCCCTTGGCAATTAGGAATTGATCGTCAAGATTGAATCCTAAAATTTAGGTGTTAGGAGTCTAAATAATTAAAATCAAGGGCAATAGTATAAAATGCATTAGACCCAATAAGCTGAAAGATAAGCATTAATTAACTTGAAGCGATAACATGATCATTTTGAAATTCAATTCTCATGGAATTATAATTTTAGGAATTTTTGAGTTTTTTGGAGCCACACCAAGTGAGTAGTTGAGTGGGGCTGTAAACGAACCGAGCCCGAATGAACGTGGGTTGTTCGTGTTTGTTCGTTTATTTTAAAAGGTTGTTTGTGTTTGTTTGTTTAATAATCGAACATGTTCACGAACGGTTCACGAACATGCTCATTAATTATTCACGAACAACTATATGAACATGTGTATAAAAAAGTTAAATACACATTGTTCATTAACACTCAACTTAAAATAAATGAACATTATGATGATTGCAGATGTAAATAGGTTGTAATATTAAACTAAAATAAGCTATTTTTCATAATAAAGTAATGAATATTAAACAGTAAATGTATAATTAATAATAAAAAAATGAATAATAGACAAACATCAAACGAACACTAAATGAACATGTTCGTGAACAGTTCATGAACATAAACGAACAAATTTTCTTGTTCATTTATGTTCATTAAGCTTAATAAACGAACATAAACGAACGCTAACCAAACTCGTTCACGAGCTGTTTGTCGAAAGCTCTGTTCGTTTACAGCCCTATAGTTGAGCTAATTAAATGAGAATATTACCTTTGTTATTTAGAAAACTGATTGGACGTCAAGTTTCAATTCTTATATGTATACATTTGAAAGTTTTCTTTATTATATTGTACATACATTGATAAAGAGTAATTTCTAAGCTTTGGTACGTTAATTCATCAGTGGATTACTTCAATAAATGTTGAGCTAAATCCTAAATAAAGTGTTATTTAGTTGAAATTTCAATCCCAAAATAACTATATATCAAAGTTAAATTTCCTAATCTTTTCGCTAACTTATCATATTAAACATTTTTTCTTCTTGATGGTTTTGACATTACTAATATTTTTAATCCTAATATTGGTTACATTTTTTAATTATTATTTTTTTAACAAAATTTACTAAAATATTTATCATTACTTTAAAAAATAGTAAAATTAATCTATTAATATTTGCAAAAGATAATTTTTTTTATTATAAAGGGGCTAATGGGGGACCACTGATGTTTTTGTCGTTGGGCATGTAAATATGTTTGTGACTCAGAAGATAGAATACTCTGTTATACAGATGAATTATGAGTGCCCTCGTTTCCCAGTGGGGGACTACAAAAGGAAAGAGCAGCTGTTTGTGTGTGTGTATAGATGGTGACAACCACCATATCTCATCATAATATTTTACAGTTCTTTTGGAAAGACACAGAAATAAAGGAGTTAAAATATAAATTGAAATAAGATATCAATATAATTACTTTTATGTCGGCATATTATAATATATTCCTCTGTCCATTATTGGATGTTTTTATTTCTTTTTGGAACGTCTGCAAGTTTATGTCTTATTATTTTATATAAAAGGGTATTTTGTTTTTCGAAATTATTTTTCTAACATAAGTAATGATGTGAGGCCACTAATTCTAAACCACTACTATTCTTAAAGTTGAAAATATAATATTATTGGGGGCAAAATCAATATTTAATTATTAAATATATAATTCGGTTTATATATTAATTTAATATTACCCAATGGGCTATTAATGGAATAATTCGGCTCAAAGGAGTTCGGGACTGGCCCATAGGCCAATTTCTCCTACACGAGCCCGCAGGACCCATCTCCCATGTATAAAAAGGTCTCTTATATTCATTTGTAAGTACATTCTCACAAGTAACTCATAATTACTCCTACGTTTATAATTCAGTATTCGATTACTATTTACTCTCTCTCTCGTTCACCGGGGCGGAGGAGCCTCCCTGGGCAACCCCCAGGGACCACCCCCTAACGTTTGCATATGTGTGCAGGCAAGTTCCCAATTGAAGAATTTTTAGCTTCCGGAGAAGAAGACTTGAAGACTTCCCCTTGGAAAGAAGGATTTTATCAACACTGTTAACTTGGAGTGATTTGCCCTAAAAAGCAGCATCATCTTGGTGTCATCTGTGGGAATAGCAAAAACGTACGAAGACGCAGACTAAACCTCAAGCGCATGGAGCCAGATCCCAAGCTGCAGGCCCTGGGCTAGAGACCAGCAAAATGAAAGGTCATCAAGAAGACAGGAGGCCATCTACCTCTCCACAGGAAGGGCGCCGCCTCCCCCGTAAGAAGAAAAGGCGCCACCACCTCCGGATATCAGAAGGACGCCATTTCCCCCACGGGAGGAAAGGGCGCCGCCACTGCTACACGGAGGAGGGGTTCTACCCCCTGGAGGAGTTCGTTTGACCCAGAAAGCCCTCCAAGTCTGCTGGATGAAGATACCCGGGATACCCTGAGGCATGAAGCTGCGGCCGGAGTCGCGAGGAGACTGCCTCAGGCTTCGCCCACCACTAAAGAACCGGACTCAGGAGGTCAGGGAAGAAAGGATGAAGGATGCGACGAGAATCGCGAAGAGCTGTCACTAGCTAAAGAATCCCAAGCTGCTAGCTATGGAGCTAGGAATCAGCAAGAAGAACTATCATATTGAAAATGGGAAAGTCGGGCCCCCTCCTCTGGGAAGGGCACTGCCTCCGCCACAACTAAGGAGGGCATCGCTTCCGCTTCTTGGGGGGCTCCGCCTACTGAAGAAGTTCACTTGATGTGAAGATCCCTCCAGGCCCTGCTCGAAGAAGCTGCCCGAGCTGCCTCGAGGAATTGTGTTTTGGCGAAAGCCGCGGAGAGACCTCTCTCAAGCTCCGCCAGATATTGTAGACCCCAACCTTAGGAAAGAATATAAAAGAAATGAAGGACTTGGAGAAAATTAAGGAGACCAGCACGGTCCCGCTGGAAGAGAAGCTGGAAATGGAGCCTAACACTCCCAAGTCCACACTCACAAGCACGCAGAAGAGTGGCAGGCGGTAAACATCAGCCAAGCCAACTCACGGGCAATCGTTGTAGGGAGGAAGTTCACTAGCCCCTGCCATCCTGGCCAAGCCATTGCCCTTGGGCATCATAGCCTCCCGGAGTATGATAGGACTAGAGGTCCCCCAAGAACACTTAGACAAATTCTGTACGAAGGCGGATCTCTACGACATGACGAACGCTTCCTATTATAAATCATTTTGGACAACTTTTACCAAGTGCGCTAACTTGGTTCGATCAGCTCACAGTTGGATCAATCACTGGGATGGACAAGTTCACTACTGCCTTCGCACGATAATTCTCCATCAGAAGAAAGTATACGGAGACCATGGCTCATCTCTTTCAAGTAAACAACCAGAAGGATAGTTACTGCAAGACTTCATAAAGTGACTCGTAGAAGTCGTAGGCTCCAAAGCCGGGAACACCAAGCAAGAAGGTAGACCACTGAGAATACAAAAGGATAGACCCCTCCTTCCAGAGGGGCTCCATTCAACAACTCGGAGAGCTCAATGGGGCGCCCTTGCCGGCTGAAGGGCCACCCATGTCCGCTCAAGAGGCGCCCTTGCTTGGCTTAAAGGACCATCAAATAAGTCCATTGGACCTGGGAACCTCCAGCTCAATGAAGCTACCAAGAATGCTCTAAGACATCAATCTGCTCCCGGAGCTGCCCGAGGATATCGCAGAGCTCCTCTAGCTGCATGAAAACCCCTCGTAAGGGCACACTAAGTTGCGGGGCATCGCAAGAATAAACCGCCCTCGCCGCTCAGGATGAGGAATCAAGAGCCATCCAGACTAGTTAAGCTACCTTTGGAGCAAGTAACCCCTTACAGAAGAACAAGAACTCCCCAGACGACCTGTCAATAAACCATCCTCAGCTGGAGGGAGCTCCATAAAATCTCCATTCATTGGAAGGTACACCCAATACGAAAGGAGAAAGAAATGCTTAACTCTTTGGAGAAGATGAACACTCCATAGATGAAGAAAGCTGAACCATGTAAGAATCAACCCGAGAACCCATCGCACACGGAATATGAAGAAGCTAAGCGTCGTTTCCCCTCGCGTTCGCACAAGAACGCTATTGGCAGCACTCATTTATGCCATTGAGTATTTTCACCAACATCATCTCCGGACAAGGGACTCCCTCAATGATCCCGGGGAAAGCAAAGTCCTCTAGAGAAGCTTTTCGTTATATGAGGCAAATAAAGTCCTCTAGAGAAGCTTTCAGCTCTATGAGACAAAGTCCTCTAGAGAAGCTTTCCACTCCGTGAGTCAAATAAGATCCTCTAGAGAAATGCTCCGTGAGGCAAATAAGATCCTCTAGAGAAACTTCATGCTCGTGAGGCAAATAAATTCCTCTAGAGAAGCTTTCAGCTCCGTGAGGCAGACAAAGTCCTCTAGAGAAACTTTCCGCTCCGTGAGACCGATAAGATCCTTTAGAGAAGCTTTCCGCTCTGTGAGGCAAATAAGATCCTCTAGAAAAGCTTGCTGCTCCGTGAGGCAAATAAGATCCTTTAGAGAAGTTTCCCTCTCCATGAGGAAAATAAGTTCCTCTAGAGGAGCTTTCTGCTCCGTGAGGCAAATAAGATCCTCTAGAGAAATTTCCCGTCCCGCGAGTTAAATAAGATCCTCTAAAGGAGCTTCCCACTCCGTGAGGCAAAAAAGATCCTCTAGAGAAGCTTTCCCGCTCCGTGAGGTAACTAAGATCCTCCACAGAAGTTTCCACTCCGTGAGGCAAATAAGATCCTCTAGAGAAACTTTTCGCTCCGTGAGGCAAATAAGATCCTCCAGAGAAGCTTTCCGCTCCATGAGGTAAATGAAGTCCCTTAAAGAAGCTTTACGCTCTGGAGGGGAGATACCCCCACCACGGGAGAGTCTTCGTAAATTGTCCTCCTTCGGCTAAGACCCCGGAGGAAGAGGCCTCCTCAGAAGGGTCCCCATAAATTCTTCTCCACGATAAAAATATACAATAAAAAGAAGGCAAAAATGCTAACACATGAGGGAAAAAGATCAAAATGATAAAGCAAGAACTTAGAGAAAGCTCCAGAAGGGTGCCCCCTCCAAGCTCCGGAAGGGATAAAGCAAGAACTTTGAGAAAGCTCTAAAATGGTGCTCCCTCCGAGCTACAAAAGGGTGCTCCATCCAAGCTCCGGAAGGGATAAAGCAACTTAGAGAAAGCTCCAGAAGGGTGCTCCCTCCGAGCTCCGGAAGGGATAAAGCAAGAACTTGAGGAAAGCTCCAAAAGGTTGTCCCCTCCGAGCTTCAGAAGGATGCCTCCGCCAAGCTTCGGGAGGGTGCCCCCGAGCTCCGGAAGGGTGCCCTCGATGGGCCGCAGAATGACGTTGCCTAACATTAAACACAAGTATCTTCAGCCATTCCGGAGGAGTTAAAGTTTCCTTCTGAAGAGAATGGGTCAATTTATGCACAAAATATGAACCAGCCCCCACAGACAAGGAATCAGAAGCTAAACTACGGGAAAGACGGAGGAACGCGGAAATGAAGAAAGGCCAAAATCTGAAATATGGCTCAAAACAAGGAAAAACACCCAAAAAAAAACGGAAACAAATGCAAGGAATGAAGGACCGAAGGGCTTGGGCCGCCCTGGGGTGCGCCCTCCTCCACACCAAACCCCGCAAGGGCGCCTAAGGGGTGCCCTTGCCTGCTTCGAGGAGGCGCCTCAGAGCAATCTCACCCCTCTGTCGGGCTCTCATCTCCACTCTCCTCACTCGATGTACTCCACCCCTCTCTAAAACTCTCCATGGGTACTCTCTTCAGATTCTCAAGAAAAATTCACTAAGGGTTCTTCCAAAATCAAGGGAATTGGACGATGTTGTCAAAGCTAAGCTCCCACAAAGAGGGGCTCCTCATAAAAGAAACCCTCTCCGGCTAAGATCCCAGAGGGGGATGGTCTCCACATGGGGATCCACTCTATGTTATCGGAAAGTTAAACACTCTCCGGCTGAGACCCCAAAGGGAAGGGGTCCTCCTAAATTTTCGAGGAATCTCAAGACAAGTCAGGCACGAAACCGGTTTAGCTACCGCACTACTTCATACCTCCATAGCACCAGAGCTAAGGGGATTATGTTGGGGGCAAAATCGATATTTAATTATTAAATATATTATTTGGTTCGTATATTAGTTTAATATTAATTTTTCAATGAGCTCTTAATGAAATAACCCGATCCAAAAGAGTATGGGACTCGCCCATAGGCCGATTTCTTCTAACGGCCCACAGGGCCCATCTCCCGAGTATAAAAAGGTCAGTCCTATTCATTTGTAAGTACATTCTCACAATTAACTCATAATTACTCCTACGCATTTAATTTAGTATTCAATTATTATTTATTCTCTCTCTCGTTCACCATGCTAACTTGAGTATCGGAGGGGCCTCCCTGGGCAACCCCCAGGGACCCCCCTAACGTTTGTGTATGTGTGCAGACAAGTTCCCAATTGAAGAATTTCCAGCTTCCGGAGAAGAAGAGTTGAAGACTTCCCCATTGGGAAGAAGAATTTTATAAAGACAGATTGACTTGGAGTGATCGCCTAAAAGCGTAAAAAATAAAGATCAAAATATATATATAGATATAGATATAGGGGGAGGGTTATATAGGACCCGAGCATTATATAAGTACGTAGGACCAAATCCAGATCACAGAACTACATATTTCAATGGCTATTATTAGATTTGTCTAATATGTATAAAAAATCTGATAAAATTAAAATGAGGGCAAATTAGTCGACGTAAAAAATAGGGAGGCGCCTAAATCAAGTAAATTCCATGAAAATAGGAGTTACCCACAATTTGTGTCATCTTACCTTGCGGATCCTGATCATAATCTCGATAAATCAATTAAATCCCATGAAAATAGGAGCAGTTACCACAATAGGAGCAGTTACCCACAATTGTTTAGAATGTTGCTTAGTTGTGCATAAACAATTGCTTGTGAATATGAAAAATGTTGCTTACTTATTTACTATATTTTGCGTTCTCACATTAAATATAGTTTGCTGAATAGAAACTGTGATGTTATGCAAAAAAAATAATATGCTTATATAATATACTCATAATGCTTGTTTATCGAGTAATTGTTGCATATAGAATACCACTAATGTGTGTCTGTATTTAAGGGATAACAATTTGGGGGCTGCTTATTGACGTATTAAGTATTGCTTACGTGTGCTTGTTTTACTGCTTTTATAGCAAATTATTCAGGAACCAAACAAATTGCTTATTTAGTCCATATATTTTACTGCTTATTGACGCATTAGGTACTGCTTATGTAGGCTTGTTTTATTGCTTTTTGAGCAAATTATTCAGGGACCAAGTAAATTGCTTATTTAGTCCATATATTTTACTGCTTATTGACGTATTATGTACTGCTTATGTATGTTTGTTTTAGAGCTTTTTGAGCAAATTGTTCAGGAACCAAAAAAATTGCTTATTTAGTCCATATATTTTATTGCTTATTGACGTATTAAGTGTTGCTTATGTATGCTTGTTTTATTGCGTTTTGGTCAAATTGTTCATGATACCAAACCCAAAAAAAAAAAAAAGTTGTTCATATACTCAACTATGGATAACACAGCGTATGTTATACCAAAAAAACTGAACATTCATCGAAGAAAATACGCAACTAACTCAAAACATTCCTATAGCAAACTACGCATGTACGTCAACTACTCAAAACCAACCATAAATATAGATTCAAAAAAACATACTACAATATTCTCAAAAATAAAAAACATAATCGTTTCGTTATGATCCCACGTCGTTCAAGCAAACTTCTTCGCCTCTCCTAAATTCAACTCCCTCTGCTCATTCATATCATCCAAACAAATTGCAACTGTATATTTCCTTGCGGCCTTCCTTTTCCTACTATCTATTGCCATTTCCAAATCAAAATCTATCAAAAAAAAAAAAAAGCACCAGTAAACTATATGAAAAATAAGCAGAATATAAATCATACATGAGCATTAAAACAAGCATATATAAGCATAATTAAAAGCATCAATGAGCAGTCAAAAGCATATTTAAAATATATATATATATATATATATATATAAAGAGTAATCCAAGTTTAACCATATTTAACCAATTAATATAAGCAGAATATAAAGCATACATAAGCAGTAAAACAACCATACATAAGTAGTGAATATAAGAGAAAGAGCAATCCTATTTAACCCATGTTTCACCAATTATTTTAAGCAGGATATAAAGCATACATAAGCAATTAAACAAACTTGAATAAGCATTGCTAAAAATCTCAATAAGCAGTTTCTAATACATAAAAAACATAGGAATCCTAATTAACCCCTATTTTTCCGCTTTGTTTTTTCACTTAAAACAGAACACTCCTAATTAATCTCTATTTCCCCAATTTATTTTTAATTAAAAACCCTATTTATTTAAAAACATGAGCTTACCTAAGCAGTGAAAAAAATATAGATAAGCAATATTCAGAAAATCAATAAGCATTTGCCATATGCTTGAACAAAACAGAGCAATCCCTAAACCATATTCCCCTAAATTTTCTTCCTGTTACATCAAAAACTAAAATAAAAAATATAGCAATTTACCCAAACTCAAAATAAAGCAATTTACCCAACAGAGCAATTTACCCAAACTCAAAACTAAAATAAAAAACATATCATCATCCTAAAAACTGCAACAATACACCTAAACAACCAAAAAAAAAAAAAGTAAAAAATAGAAACCCACAAATTATTCCAGGGTTCTATGTTTTGAAAACTGCAACAATAAAAAAAAATTATAATAAAACCAGAAATATTCTACATTATCATATGCTTGTGAAAAATGACTTAACCCAAAAATTCTCAAAAACAAATCCGAAAAATGAAGGGAAAAAAACCTTGTTCCACTGACGATTTGGCCGTCGACTCGGTTAAGAAGATGAGACCGTTCAGTCGACTTGAAGAGATGCTGCCGCCTCAAATAATTGCCGCCGAGTTAGTGCCGCCTCGAAGAAAAGCCATCGAAGATATGATTAGAGGGTTCTTTCAAGAGATAGATGAGGAATTCTTTAACATAGAGAGAGCATATCGTCCGAGAGAGAAGAGTTGAGAGAAAAAATATTTGGACTTGTTTCAGTTTTCCAAGACTCAAAAGAGAAGATTTGGAAGTGAAATATCACGTTCAAAACCAATCCCTTAATTCTAGGATTGTGAAAAGCCACCACCAAAAATAACTCCCCCCCAAATAACTAATATAAAGTTGGATTTACCAAAAAGTCATTTTCTTCAATAAATAAACCATTAAAAAAACAAAAACTGATTAATCTAGACCGTTTATAAAATAACTCAACGCTCCAAATTTGTTCTCACATACTTACATAACTTAAATGGACGTACTAGATCTAAATCCTATATATATATATATTAATTTAATATATTAAACTCTTATAATTATAGCCGACCCAACTTTTTTTTATTGGTATAGGTTTTATATATAACCAAATTTGTCCCTTGTGAGAACTTAATTAATAAAAAAAAACAAATACACCAATAATTTCGTGTTTTAAGATTTCCCTTCCATATTTTTGGTTATTGTTGAGTATGTATGTATATACTTGAAAAAGTGAAAATCACCCGTGTAATACACGGGATTTGTGCTAGAGCTTGAAATTATTTCCCCCTCAAAGACGAATGCATGCACACTTCCCTCCATGGGGTCACATGCCCCCATAGCCTTTTATTCTTTTTCTATAATAGCATTTGTTATTTTTTATGTATTTTTTTCTTTTTTGTACTATTTATTATATATGGATTTGGTTAAAAACAAAATGTTGCCCGGTTAATTATTTTTGATGTAATTTATAATTATATTTTTTATATATATATTTTGGCTTGTGAAAATAACTTAAATTTTTAATTCTAAATTATATTATTACAGTTGTTTTTACATTAATTTTCCACAAATTATTGTATATTTTATTGACTGATATTTAATTATTTGGCGTTTAAAAAATAACTTAATTAGTTAATTTTGCTAATTTCATTAATCAAAAGTATCCAATAAATATATCTTCTATTTTTTAGAGTAGTTTACTTTTTTGGATTATATAGATAGACTGTTTAGATTATAGATAGAAGCTTTGATTTTTGGATTATTATTTACCTTTTAGATTATAATGAATTATATACATCGAATCTTTGATTTACGAAACAAAAAGATTGTGTAGATAGAATCCTCAATTTTTGGATTATTTGTTATCTTTTAGAATCCAAAAATCCAAATTTATCGATAAATTGGGCACGGTTGTATTTCAGACCTATAATTTCCAGATCCAAAACCCATATTTTCAAGTAAAATTTTAATTTTATTTAATTTTAATTTTACAAAAACTAAAGACAAAATATTTTGAAGGCTAAAATCTACTAAAATTAAAAGCATATTGTTCTTTTTTTTTGTGTGTGTGTTCTTTGACGTTTAAACACATCATAAGACAATTCAAAAACTATACAAAAAATGTTGAGACTTTGAAATTATTGAACTATTAAACTAGCTATGACCAATGTTATAATTCTACTGCAATAATTTTACTATAATGGCTATGTGAAATAAAATTATAAATATTATTTATACATCAAGTAATTATAATATTTCTATTTGCATATGCAATTTATATATGTATAATGTTTAAAACATATAAAATATAATAAATTTGGGTTATAATTGAGTTCAAATGAGTCACGAATTCGAATTGAAATTCGAATACGAATCGATATTCGAATCGAATTTACTCAAATTTTATCTCAAATTAGGATTTTCGAATAGAATTCGAAAAAAAATCTCAATTCGTTATTCGATTCGAATATTTATATTTGAAATTCAAGTTGATTCGAAATTCGAATCGAAATTCAAAAATCCTAATTCCAAATTAAGTTTTGACCTCATCACACCATCAAATTCCGTTTTACTGGAATATTGTGTACCTTTTTGTCAAAAGTTCCAATATTACACATTTACTCTTCAACCTTGAAAATTGAACACCAGCGCCAACATTGTTCTCACGACCAGGGCTCACGAAATCCGAACCCACAAATATGGCCCAGCACAATAACTATATGAATACATCGTATTAATTGCTTAGAATCTATTCTCCACTGCCACAAAATGATATTTTCATCAAATATTTTGAACCACAGGATCAGATGTAGACATCACGCCCAAAGTAATATTTGGAAACTTAAAACTATATGAGCCATCAATCTTGAGTTTGAGAGTTTGAGTTTCCAACTCGTTTCAATTAATTATGACTACTTGCTCTAACATTTTTGTCCTCATATTTTTACTATTATTTATTTTACGAGAGAAAATCAATTTCATTAATATAATGCAGAAAAAACTGCACATACATCATGTAATACATCTTCTTTATGAAAATAAAAGACATATTCCCTTACCGAAAGGATCAAGAAAAAAAAAAAAAAAATAACAGATTCGATAAATATTCAAGCCCTATATCAGACTCAGTGAATAAATCTCCATTGGGTGATTGCTCGCACGAATAACATAGAAACAAAATGACCAAATGATCCATATTCCAGCTAAATTTACATATCTGATGAAGAAAATCCTAATCGTCCCAACAAAGCCCCTGAAAATTGAAAAAGAAAAAAAAACATAACGATCTGATGATAAAAACTCCCACAAGAGAAGAGAGAAAAGACTTCCACTCGTGAGGGGACAAAATGTCTACTCGGGAAGAAACTACTCCTATAAAGAGAGAAAAACATGAAAATAAAGATAATAGAGAAAGAAAACACGTAAAAAAATTTATTATTCACCCCATCCTCCTATGGAGTAGTTTTTATGTTTTTTTTGTTTATTTATCTTCTTTATTTTCATGTTTTTATTCCTTATCGGAGTAGTTTACTTCTGATCGTAGAAGTAGGTATCTTTCTTTCTCACAAGTTGGAAGTCTTTTCTCCCCTCTCCTGTGAGAGATTTTTTAATTAGATCTTTATGATTTATATATATATATATATATTTTAGGGCTTTGTTGGGAAGATTGTAGATTGTTTTTGTCAGATTTGCAGGTTTGGCTGAATCTGGATCCTTTGACTATTTCTTTTTTTATTGTTCGTGCGAGCAGTCACCCAATGGAGATTCGCATTCCATGAGTCTGACTTGGGGCTTCAATGTTTATCGAATATGTTATGTTTTTTTTTCTTCTTCATTTTTACTGTTTCGGTGAGAGATGATATGTTTTATTTTGATAGAGAAGATGTACTGCGTAATGTATGTGCAATTTTACTACTTTATATTAATGACATTTGATTTCTTCGTAAAAGAATTTTAGTTTTTTGAGTTGCAAAATCACTTATCAAAGTTTTATAATCAAACATTTCTAATATTTCGACTGTCCATATATAATATGTCTATTCAATTTAATTTATCTTATACCATACTTTATCTCAAATAAGACCTAAACAATTTTAATTTTTAATATCTTTCGGTAGTAGCAGCAATCACATGTATCGTCAATAATATTCTATAAGCAATGCATATTGGCAATGTTTTTAAACGCGGACCGAATATCAAACCGGATTAGTAACTGGGTCACTGGTCATTGGTTAAATTGATCCGACCGAGCTTAAAAAATCAGTTGGCCCGTATACATACACACATATATATGTACACACATATAAAAGATAAACATAAGTACAAATCTAAAGAAACTAACAAATAAAAATTCAAATTAAAATTAAATTAAGGAAAATTTATTTTTTTAGTCTCTAATTGGACCACTTCGGAGATTTTTTCCTCACTTTTTTTGATTTTGATATTTAATCCTTTATGTAAACTTTTTTCAGCTATTTAGTCATGTGACTTGCTACAGCAGGTAAAAGTCACATGTTGGGCTAGCTGATGTAGAATTTAAAAACAAAAAACTTAGTTTTTCATTCATTTTTGACTGACATGCGGCAGTACAGTTGTAAGAGGTGAAAATGAAGGGAAATATAAGTTTTTAAAAATTATATTTAAATAGAAAAATATTTAATATATAAATAAAAATAAATTGCTTACAATTTTAATAATTTTGTAATTTTTAAAAATTATTTATTTAAAAAAGTTGGAAAAATAATGTTAAAAATTATATTTATAACTACATATAACTTAAATTATTTTCAAAATAATCAATTATTTTAGAAAAATTATTTATTGTAAGAATAAAATTTTAAATATCCTTAATTTTGAAAAAGTATATTTTATTTATAATCAATTTAAATAACAACAATACAATATTAATTTAAAATTTAAGCATTAAAATTTTAAATAAAATAACAATAATTTAAACATATACCTAAAAGTTGACACGGCTCTGAGGTTATGATCATATTATCTAGGGTTAATTACATTATCTATCCCCGAGGTTTAGCTAATTACTATAAGAAAAAACTCAGTTATCTTTTAAAATTATAAATACCACATGACATTTGTTTTTAACTTACAAAATTGCACTCTCAAGGGACCTCAAAAGGGAGTATCTATATATATTATAACAAACTTGTTTCTATTTTTGTTTTTCCGCCTAAACACACTTCACTACAAGAAAACAATCATATTCCAACGGAATTATTCCAACGAAAAAAAACTGTTGGAATTTTAGAAATTCCAACGAAAATTCTAACACCACAACAAATCGTTGGAAAATTCCAACAGTAATTCCAACGGTATACAAAACCATTGGAATAAACTATTGGAATGTCCGTTGGAATCAAAATTCCAACGAAAATTCCAACACCAAAATAAACCGTTGGAAAATTCCAATAGTAATTCCAATGGTAAATAAAATAGTTGGAATAAACCATTGGAAATACTATTGGAATTTTCACAATTTCAATGGAGATTCCAATGCTGCAGCATACTATTGGAAAAATTCCAACATAAATTCCAACAGTAGAAAAGACTATTGGAATAAACGATTGGAATTTTCGTTGGAATATTAAATTCCAATAGAAATTCCAATATCACAATAAATCGTTGGAAATTTGCAACACTAATTCAAGTGATAAACAAAATCGTTGGAATAAACTGAGTTGTGCACATTTTGGTTAACCGGCCAAACCGAACCAAAATCAAAAAATTGGTTCGAACCGAAACCGAGCCGAAAATTTTGGTTTGGTTTTTACTTTTTATAATTTCGGTTATTCGGTTCGGTTCCCCTCTAAAATTTTGGTTAATCGAACCGAATAACCGAAATATATATATATTTTAATAAGCTGGGACTACTGGTTGGAGAATTCCAAATAAACTGAAGGATACAGGGTTCGAACCCTGGTTAACACCCTTATAAATGGTTAGTGATACCACTTGAGCTACAAGCTAGTGGTATATATATATAGGGGGAGGATCAAGTGAGACCATGTCTCTAGGTGAAACACAATGGACTAATCTCAACCATCCCCCACTATTAATAAATGGGTATGATTTAATGGATAAAAAATATATTAAAATATTAATTTAACCAATATAAGGGTAGTAGGGTAAAATAATATAACAAGTTAGTTACAAAAATAGAATCAAATCTCTTTCTCTCTCATACATCTCCCAATTTCCCCAATCTCACGTCTCTCTCTCTCTCTCTCTCTCTCTCTCTCTCATTCTCTCATTACTCTATTAACGCAAATAAAGAAAACGTGAAGAACTCGAAAATTACAGTTCATGAAAATTACAGAGAAAAAATAAGAAAAATCGGTGCAATATTACAGAGAAATAACGAATAGTGAGTTCGAAAACTAAATATGCAACAAAACTCAACTAAATATGCATTATCTGAAAACTATCTATGCACCGTAAAAAAACTAATATGTAGTACAATATATCCAACTATGCAAGACGTCATAAACTATGCAACAAAATCAACTAACTATGTATTATCTAGAAACTATCTATGCATTGTGGAATAACTAAATATGCAGTACATTATGTAACATCCCATTTTTATAATTTCCAAAAGCAACATCCCATTTTCATAACTAAATATACATTATATTGATCCTATTTATGCAGTGTAGTATAACTACATGTGCAATACGTTATATTCAATTATGTATTGTTTTCGTAAAACAGTGCCAACAAAATAACTAGTTATGCATTATTTGATGTCTAATTATGCAGTAGAAGAACCCTAACTATGCTGTAAAATAAAAATATTTGGAAAGAAAACATGTTCCTTAAATTCCGCCACAAAATCCGTGATCTGTCAATTTCAAATTTCATAAAATCCATTGGGACCACTAATTTGAATTACAAAATTACAATCTTACCCTTAAAATCAGCGAAAATTAGGAAATAATTAAAAAACTGAAATAATCACATTCCTTCATTTTTTAAGATCAATGGGTTAGATGAGTCCACACTGTCTCACCTAAGAAGGGTGGTCTCATTTGAACCAAATCTATATATATATCTATATATATATATATATATATATATATATTACTAAAATTAGGTTCAATAGCAAGTTAGAAAACAGCAACTTTAGGTTCAATAGCAACTTTAGTTAAAAAACTAAAGCCCTTTTTTCTAGGCTTGCAAACACATTTGACAGACAAAAAACAGGGGCTGAAAGTCTCCACTCTCCCAAAAAAAGTGATTTTACAAACAACTTCTTCTTCTATTTTACAAACAATTTCTGAAGTCAGGTTTCTCCACATACGGTATTCCAACATTCATTTTCTCCAACATTCATTTTCTCAACATTAGTTAGAAAGCTAACCTCAGAAAATTCCAAAAATGAAACTGTGATTCATTTTCTCAAACTCGTTTCTCATTTCGGTCACACCTCTCATCGCCGCCCGTCATTCCGCCCATCGCCGCCGTCGCTCCGCCTATATCAGCTCGAGATTTCCGCCGCCCCCGCTCGCACCATCATATTCTCGGTTGGTAAGTTTTGGGGACTCTAGGGTTTTATTTTTGAAATGGATTTATTTGTGGAATTTCGCCTTGTTTTTGTCCTCGATTTTATGCTACTTATTGTTATTTTTTAGTTTCATGTTCAATCGAACTGTCACTTCTCAGGCCTGCCGAGAAAGCTTTGGTTGATAATTGCCTTAAAACGATTCGTGAATGTTTACTTCTTGTTCCAAATACAATTAGAATTGAGCTTTGAGTTGCAGAGTATATTATTCCTTGTGCGCTGGAGAAGATAGTGATTTGTAGTATCCTAATTAGGTCAGAATTAATATATTGCTTGGATTATAGGAGTTGTGAATTTCATGTTTTGTGATTGTGAAGTGTTTTTCAAGAATGCCTAATCTGCTGTGATCTGTTTAGTTTGTTGCCTGTTCTTTATGGAGATGATCTGTACTTATGGATGACTGGAAGATTCTGTAGTTGTCTTCAGGCTGTTGTGACATTCACGAAGTTTATTCCTGATCACCAATAGTATGCGAATAGCAGGAAAGGCGAGATAAACATTTCCTTTATATATTTTCTGCTCGCTGGAAATTGGAAATGATTAATGCGGGGTTCACAACTTTGTATAAGCGTCATTGATAGAATTGCTGCTTTCTGTACCCGTTTTTTATGACTAGGATATCATATGGTTTAATCAATACTACTTTAATGAAAAAAAATAGTTAATCTGTTAGAGAAGGTATGGATAATGAACATTTCTCTTTGTTCTTTCCTTTGTCGCCTTCAGGCATTAGTATGCTTCATTAGAAGTGAAGTTTTTTGGCAGGAAAATAACTATTATAGTTCTGTTGCTTGTTTAAATCATGGCATGTTTAATTAACCAATTGAAACACAGTTTGAGTTGTACCCACTCGTTAGTTCAGTTTCTTGAACCTACTGTGGTCTTTGTTTCTTTATGTTAAGTCCATCTGTCAAAATAATCAAAAGATGTCCAGTTGCATGTCCGCTGGCATAAATGTTGAGTATTCATTGTGTTTTGTTAATCTTTATTGAGGATTGCCTATGTTTGTAAACCAAAATTGATATACCTCTTGTTATTTTGTTAATCTATATTGAGGAAAATTAGAAAAGGGAATAGCTGCATGCATATGCATATTGGGACCATTTTGAATGCTTGTTTTTCTCTCATAATTTCCTTAAAATCTCTTGGACAAAAGGTCATCTTCCAGTTATTTGATCGTAAATCCTCTATTTATAATTTTGTGGTCTTTGTTATACAGAGTATCATTAACTATACAAGACTTGACATTTTTTACTTGGTTTGTCTACTTACGAAATTAGCCTTTCATGAATTACCTATTTGTGTTTGTAGAACTGCACTGATGAGTTACTCTGTCTCACACATTGACTCTTATATGTGTCTTCCAGGTGATACCTGCAGAAAATATCGTCGCAGCAATTCAAGGCTCTGAGAAAACAGTATTTGCCATCTCAAAGACATCATCTGAAGCTCAAGTGTTCCTTGAGGTAGTTTCTTTTATTGGAATATGTCTTATGAAGGATAACATTTTTCTCAAGTTTATGAAGAATATCGATGTTGTTTGGGGTGCATTGTGGTTCTACATTCGTTCACTTGATATATCTACTCTAGTAGGCCTTGGAGCACGGTTTGGGTGGTGTGGTTTTGGAAACTGAGGATGTTGAAGCCATCATTGAGCTGAAGGTAATACCTTTTTATAGAGATGTTTAGGTTTCTTTTATGAAGCTGTGGACCTTATGATGTGCTTATCTTCAGAATTATCTAGACAGAAGAAACGACAAAGGCAGCCTTTTGGAATTGACAAAAGCCACCGTAACTAATATTCAAATGGTTAGAATGGGTGACCGTGTATGTGTTGATCTCTGCAGCCTAACGAAAAAACCCAGAGATGTTTCAAAATTACAAAAAAGCCCCATCAGGTTTGATTATATCTTCAATTAAGGGGGTAACTGTAATATTTCTAGAAATATCAAACCTCAAGGGGGGTTTTGCAATTTTCAAAAACCTCTGAATTTTTTTGTAATTAGACCAAACCGGAGGGGGGTGTAATTTTCCCTATTAGAAATGCAAGTAACTTATTATGTGCTTTTCTCAAGGTTGGATCTTTTGCAAGAGGGCTCTTCCTCGTTCATTCAGAATGCTTAGAGTCAAATTACATTTCTAGCAGACCTTTTAGGGTCAATGCGGTGAGTTTTATTTACAGTACAGTCGTTACGGTTAGTGAAGTAACATTCGATATTAAGCAGGATTTTTAGGGTCAATGCTATGTTAAATGGAAAATTGTCGTAGTAATATAGTGCCTTGGATATCTACAAGGTCCAGTTCATGCTTATGTTGCTGTTCCAGAGGGGAAGACTGGCTACCTTTCAGAACTAAAAGCTGGGAAAGAGGTAGTCATTGTCGACCAAAATGGGATGCAGCGAACAGCCGTCATTGGTCGCCTGAAGATAGAGACCAGACCGTTAATCCTCGTTGAGGCAAAGGTCTACACGCTTCCTATCGCTAAAATAATCAATATTTGATCTGCTCTTGATTTTCAGATATATTCTTTGACTAAATAGTCAAAGTTGTTGTCTCTCTTAAATAAGAGTGATATAGTAGTCAGTAATAAGGTACAAGAAGTTGCAATACATCTTGGTTTGCAAGAATCCAAGAATTGTATAAAACTATTTCTATCTATTTGTTGCTTATTTGATTTACGTCTTGTTCGTGTTTTCATTGAAGCTCCATGCATTGGTAGAGTATGAGAACCCTGAAACAGCAGAGAAAGCGGTATGCTATCGCCTCTGATCCTATAAATAAAAGAATTTTTATCGTAATCTTTGAAATTTGTTAACACTATATTGACCTCCTTAGGCTGAGAAGTTGAACGATGAAGGGAACTGGGAAATTGTTAATTACTAAACAGGGCTCAGTTTCATTACTACAAAATTGTTAATTACTGAACAGGGCTCAGTTTCAATCAATCACTTCAGATTTCATGTTTATTCTCTGAAAACTTGTCCAATAGCATATTAGCATAGATTAAGCCAATAAGTTTCTCATTTTGATGTATACGAATGGTTCATGGCAACATATTTGCATTTTTAATGTTTTTGGCTACATTTTGTTCATATGCAACCACAACTCATTGAGTCACTTATGTAAACACCCATGGGATATATCCTGTTTGATCTTTATTTTATAATTTGGTCCACGTAGGACATGAACCACTGCGATAAGGTCTCAAATTCCAGTTCGTTATTGATTCAGAAGATGTAATATAGCTTGAGGTCAAGGAAGATTTCTTTCACTAATGATAGTTTCTCAATATGTCCATGGTGATATTTACTCTCATATTCATTTTTGTGCCTGTTATTGTGATTATCTCATAAGGATGCTATGTACAGTAAAATGTCATGTTCTTTATGAAAATCTGTACTGGAGAAGAAAATAATTTGCATGCCACTCATTTGTTTTACTTTGATAGATCAATAACCTTTTCCCCACCTCTATTACAATTTTTCAATCCAAGTGATTCTGTTTGTCTTTACAACTTACAAGGCCTCTTGCTCCAATAGGACTGCATCAATGCTTCTATGATACGACCATTGAGATGTTGTCTGAGACACCTTGGCATAATCTATGTAGCTCCACAATGATTCTGAATAATAAATTGTACACACAAGTCCCTCAATATACTGCTGCTACTATTGACTTTGTTAACAAAAGCAGCTTTGAGCATTTGTTTCATACTTTCATACGTGTATTCAGAACCGTGTCGTGCCAAAATGCCCTAGCATGCATCTTGCAGAAGAAATGTTCACAGCTTTGCCTCAAAGAAATTTCAAACTGTAAGTGTAAGTTTATACATGTATGTCAAACATGATTAATTATCTACATTTCCTCACACATTCTACACAAGATTAGATGTGTGGTGTATTATGTTTATTATAATATATGATGTGTATATTTCATGTTTTTTTTATAGATTGGAGTTGGGGAGGGAAGCCACCATTCCCGAGGTGTATCATAAGCTAAACTGTGATGAGAAAGCTGGTAAGTGGACGAATTCTAAAGCTGAAATCTTTTACGTAAGTATCTCATGTTTGGTTTCATAATATCTTTTTATGTGTCATGAATTTCATATTATTTAATTTTATCTATTGCACATTTTGTATTTTGTGTAGGGTACTTATGAGAAGATGAAGAAAAGTAAAATATCACAACGTGAAACTGAACTGGATGAATCTGCTATCTTTTATGAGGCCAATCGAGGGAACAATAAGAGAGGCAAATCATACGGATTTGGATCTGAGGCGACTTTTTATTGTTCTTCGGGTTTGAAGTCTAAGACCACTCAATCTATTGATATTAAAAAGCTATGCGACCGTATGAGTACTATTGAGGAGCGTTTAGAGAGTGAATTGGCCTCCATCCGTAGTCTTCTGGAGAAGCTCATGGTTGTATCACGCCTTTCCTCTAGCCATGATGCCTCTTCTTCAAGGGTGCAACCCGCCGTTCATGATGAAAATTTTGGAAATGGACCAAATGGTATGCTTAATGATGCTAATGCTGATTTTGGGGTTGATGAAGATGTGGGGAATGATGATGATTATAGAGATTGTTAATTTGTTTGTGTTGGCTTTATTTTTTGTTGAAGGATTTGGGGGTCGTCGTGATGATATTATTACTTTTAGGATTGTTGATTTGTTTCTTTTGTGATGGATAAATTATATCGTACATTTGGAAATATTTGATATCGACTTTTTATGATATTATATTTGCACGTTGTCGCTAATAGACGCATTCCAACAATTGGAATGTTTATAATTCCAACGGAAAAAATCCGTTGGAATTGTTGTTGGAATGTTTTCCAACAAAAAAACGTTGGAATTTTTTCTTAACTTCCAATGGAAATATACTGTTGGAATTATCGTTGGAATTAATTCCAACAATATAATGTCGTTGGAAATAGTGTTGGAATAATCGTTGGAGTTCATTCCAACGATCATATATTCCAACAGATTAATACCATTGGAATCATCGTTGGACTAAATTCCAATGGTATATCTATTGGAATTACTGTTGGAATATTTGTTGGATTTTTTTCCAACAATTGAATATTCCAACGGACAAATACCGTTGGAACTACCGTTGGAATATTTTTCCATTGGAATTTCCGTTGGAATTTTGGCATTCCAACGGCCATTTTACCAACGGCTCATTTTTCATTGGAATCGATAATTCCAACAGAAATTGGTCAAATTCCAACGGATTTTTCCGTTGGAATTTTAATGTTTTCTTGTAGTGCTTGCTAAAAAACGAATTTTTATTTAATTAAAATAAAAAATGCATTGCATAACCGGCAAACTATATTTATCATTCACATAATTAACGTAAAATAGAAAATGTTGATTATATTAAGTTTGGTATGATTTCCAATCTATATTAGGAATTATAATTTGATAAAGTATGATTTTCAGTCTATATTAGGAATTAGAATTTGATAATTAAGTGCATTGCACTGCTGACGCGTCAAACATTAACTCGGATGTATCTAATTTTGGTTTGATTTTGAAACTATTTTAGGAATTGGAATTTGATAATTAAGAATAATATCGGTATAATATAACACATTAAAATCATATTGCAGCTAGTAATATACAGTACACTTGTTTGCATTTATCAAATATTGACTTTCCATACTATTATAATAAAACCAAATTTCCTTTATGTTTGTGATTATTAAGAAAAGTAAAACTTATGAATTGTTGGCCAAGTACTAAAATAAGTGATTAAGTTAGAAATTATTGAAAACGAAGTCGGAAAGATGTGATTGAAAAAAGATGTGAAAAGCTTAAAAAATTGACGTCAGATTGTTTGGGAAAAATATTTTTACATTAGTTTTTCAATAAAATGACAAAACAAAATTCCAAAAAAAAAAACAATTTTGAATTATTTAAGAAATTTATGGGTAGAAATGTTAAAATAAAAGTTTATGCATCTTGGAGAGAGAAAGAAAAGTATATAGCCCTCTCATTCAAATTACAATTAAATTGAGGTTATTGTTTGAAAATTCTAAAATCTAATACATAAATAGCATAATATATGATTGAAAAAAATTCATACTTCCATGCTGCTAAAAACAAATTTCAATATTTTTTAATTAAAAAACCGATTTAAATTGTTGCCGCAATATATTTATAATTTAAATATTTAGGATAAATCATTTTTTTTGAGGTTACGCACACACACTTCACTTCACCTGTGGGGAACCCCGACTCCCTCACACACATTGGAGAGAGTAATCTGATACCAAGCCAAATGGCTGGTAGTAGGATAAATCATTAATTAACTCTCTCTCTCTCTCTCTCTCTCTCTCTCTCTCTCTCTCTCTCTCTCTCTCTCTCTCTCTCTCTCTCTCTCTCTCTCTCTCTCTCTCTCTCTCTCTCTCAATTTTGATATGATAATAAATCTAATTTAAGAATTGCAATTTGATAATTAAATATTGTATCGATACACACTACAAGAAATTACAGTTTATCGGCATAATTTACCGACAAAAATAATTTTGTCACTATGTTTTACAGTTACCTACATAATAAAAAAATATAGTTTTTTTCCAAATTATACAGACATATTTTAAATTTACCGACAGAAATACTGTAGGAATTTACCAATAGTTTCAGATTATGTAGGTAAAATATTTATCTACAATGATTTACCTACAACGATTTTATCTACACTTTACAGTTTTCTTAATACTTTTTCTTGTGGTGACAATGAAATATTTAGATCACATTTTAACAAATAATGTAAAATACAATCATCCGTATTTAATTTAAATTATTAGATATTGACTTCCCATTTTATTTGGTATGACTCATTAGGCCCAGAAAGTCACCAAGGGTCGGTCGATCTTGAAAATAGTTGCTAGATAGAATTTCGGCCCGACCCAACTCAATTTTTCTCTTTGGTCCAACGGACTAGCCCTGTCCGACCCATTTGATAACTCTACTTATTATTAGAATAGCTCCTGCATCGCACGGGGTCCTTATCTAGTTTGTTAGGTAAATATAAACCTTAAGAGGATATTTGTAATTCTGAAATACAAATGAAATCTTTTTGCAATTAAACTAAAGCAAGGGGGAAATTTTGCAATTGTCCCTATTATCTATTTAGTTTAATGAAGAGATCGTCTTTTGGATATCTAGGAACTCAGACATTTTGCAACAAAAAGGGATTAATGTTTAGCAAAAATGAGATTGTATACCGCCAATCTTTACACAGAATATATCCATGAAAAATTAAAATAACAATAACAATAATACGACAAAAACACTACGATTAATGGACATAAGCATGGTGACAAAATTATAGTTCACTCGGTCGCATGATTGTAAAATCTACAGAAATATTTCATTTAGAGGTCCTTGAATGCAAAATGTCACCGGTCAATTGAACTGTCTAGATCTTGATTATAAATAGGCCTGGGCCCACTTTGCAAATAATTGCCGAACCCGGCCCGCCACGAGGGGTCAAATTTAAATATCATAATTCTACTTAGAATCCTCTCACATATTTGGGCAAATTGCAATGTCATCTCATATTCTCATGTACACAAAAGATGTCTGTTATTTATAGCGGAGAGTTTGAGTAGGTCACTTTCTGGGAGAAAAGCCATAGTGGGATGGGTACAAAAGCTGAACTGGAAAGATGAAATCTCTCTTTCTGCCTTAAAAAAAAAAGAGTAATCAAAACAATAAATAACTAGAACAGCACCCGTGTCTTATGTGTTACACGGAATTTATCAAAAAAAATATGTAAAAAAAATGACATCTTATATTGTAAATATGTTATATATATAAAATAAATGACTCCTGTTTTTTTTTTCTTTTTTTCTATTACCGTTTCATAAAGTATATCTTCAGAAGTGGAGTGGAATGAAAATAGAGTCATTCTCAATATATATTTTAAAAATGAGCTAGTCTTCTGTTAGACGGTCTAATGGATCTAAGCACGTTAGACGGATCCCCCAAACCCGACCCGGATCTTTAAAAGAAATGCTCCAGCCTCATTATCACATCCCCAACAACCAAATCATCCTTCCTCGTCGAACCCACACGAGTCGAAGTCATGTCGGCACTCATCTGCAAGTGTTTCATGGCCGCGTCTCTCGCAAATAACCGCTCGGCTTTGGTGGTGAGCCACGTCGTGAACCAGAGACACCAAGCAGAGCCGCCGCTTCCATGGGACAATTTCGGAAACTTCATCGGGTTCTCTGCGGTGGCAACAGGCCGCAATGAAACTAATGGAGATGTCGACTTGGGACATTTGGTCAGAAAAATAAGGGATGGGATAAGCAAGTATGATGGTGATTATATTAACAGGATAAAAATCAAATTGACCCCAATTTGTGTCAATAGAGTGGTGAAATTTGTTCTTGTTTATGTATATAAGATAACACCATCTAGGGCTGTAAACGAACCGAGCCCGAACGAACGAGGGTTGTTCGTGTTCGTTCGTTTATTTTAAAAGGTTGTTTGTGTTTGTTTGTTTAATAATCGAACTTGTTCACGAACGTTCACAAACGGTTCACGAACATGCTCATTAATTGTTCATGGACAACTATATGAACATGTGTATAAAACAGTTAAATATACCTTGTTCATGAACATTCAACTCAAAGTAAATGAACATTATAATAATTGCAAATGTAAATAGCTTGTAATATTAAACTAAAATAAGCTTATTTTTCATACTAAAATAATGAATATTAAGAAGTAAATGTATAATTAATAATTAAAAAATGAATAATAAACGAACATCAAATGAACACTAAATGAACATGTTCGTGAACAGTTCATGAACATAAACGAAAAATAATTCTTGTTCGTTTATGTTCATTAAGCTTAATAAACGAACATAAACAAACGCTAACCGAGCTCGTTCATGAGTTGTTTGTCGAAAGCTCTGTTCGTTTACAGCTCTGTTCGTTTACAGCCCTGACACCATCAGCTCCAAGCTTGCACCAAAGCTGTTTGAAAAAATGTCTGCTATGAATACATAATGAATTTATTAGGGAAACTAATATTTTTCAGGTTAATTGCTAATACTTATTAGGGGAATACTAATAGTTTTCAAGAGAAAAACTAATACTTTTTAGGGTAACAACTAATTCTTTTCAGTGGGCTACTAATACTTTTTATTGGAAAAACTAATACTATTCAGGGAAATTACTAAAAACATTTCAGGGAAAAAACTAATATTTTTCAGGAGAACTACTAATACGTTTCACTGGGACTACTAATACTTTTGACAGGAAAAAATATTATATTAGAAGGACTAATAAAATATTGTTCAGGGAACTACTAATACTTTTTCGAGAGACTGCTAATACTTCTCCGAGGGACTCTAATACTTTTTGGGAGAAAAAGTTAATTATATTCAGGAGAACTACTAAAATACTCTCCAGGGAACTACTGATACTTTTTTGAGGAAGTTCTAATACTTTTTTGAGGGACTGCTAATACATTTCGGGAGAAAAAGTTAATTATATTCAGGAGAACTACTAAAATACTCTTCAGGGAACTACTAATACTTTTTCGAGAACTATTAATACTTTTCGGATGCATTGTTCCAGAATATTACAAACATGCCACCGGTGCATGAAATTATGAAAAATCCCGGGTCGGGTTGGATCCATCAAATGGAAAAAACCCGTTAGACGGTATGACAGGAGTTTTTGTATTTAAAAATATATATAGATTTTACAGGTCAGTTATATAAGATTTAAAATTTTCAAGTACTTATAACTTCAGCTAATTTCCAAGTAGTTTTTACACGTGTTTTATATGAGGGTACAAAAAATTATTATGTATAGATAGAATCTTTGATTTTTGGGATTATTTTTACCTTTTAGATAAAGTTGCCGATTAGTATAGCATCTTTTACAAATAATTCTTAGTATATCTTACATTTTAGATAAGGCTGTCGAATTATATCTTAAATAAAATTAAATTTTTTAGTTTTTGTATTATTTATTACCTTCTAGATTATAACAAATTGTATAGATAAAATCTTCAATTTACGAAAAAAATCTTTGATTTGGTTAAAAAAATAATCTTTGATTTACGAAAAAAATATATTGTATAGTTAGAATTCTTGATTTTTGGATTATTTGTTATCTTTTAGATTATATATATGAAAAATATGGAAAATATATATATGGTTGCCACATGGATAAATGTGGAGCGAATTAGAAGAATGAGGGGTTGACTTATGTCCTAAAATAGTGAGGTGATGACATATGTCATATTTGTTTTTAATTTAGTATATCCGGCTGATAAAAAGTTGATTGAAATAATTCTAAAAAAATAAATAAATAAAAATTGATTGAAACATGCAAGTTATTTGAAGCAGTCTCAATAATTTAGTTGTCGTTACGCCAAGATACCAATATGTTTAAATTTGGCCCAATAAGTTTTCTTGTCTTTGACTAGAACTCTTGGCCCATTTTATATTCCCAAAGACCCATCAATGTACCAGCCCACAATGTGATGCCATCCCACAAAGTGTGGTAACCGGATCGGGTTGTTTATTGGGTTATGGACAAAATTGCCAAATATTACGGAAAAAAGGACATCTTTTTACGTTCGGGGCTTTTTCCTTATTTTTTACACTCCCACCTTTATTTTGGATATTTTACGCTCCTACCAATTTTTCCCTATTTTTTTACGTTGTTGTTTAATGATTATTACAAACATTTTTCATCTAAAAAAATTTCAGTGAAAATAATTTCTCTCACATTAAATAATAAATTTTATACTCGAAATCTTAACAATCCAGATATATACACATAAAACAACACATATTAAAAAAAATATATTGAAAATAATATAGAAACAACACATGTCAATTTTTGTCCCAATGCATTGAAAACGTCGAAAATATGTAAACAACTAAGAAACTATAAAACAATATTGAAAACTATATAGAAATATAGAAAACACAACATGAACAAAACTAGCTTAAAAATAGGTTAAAACCTGCATTGAAACATAAAAAACTACATTGAAACAACATAGAAACATCATAACAACATTTAAAACAATATAGAAACAACTCAGAAACAACATAAACAATATAGAAAATACCACATCAATAAAAAGAGCTTAAAATAGGTTAAAAATGCATTGAGACATTGAAAACTACACGAAAACAACAAAGAAACATCAGTACAACATTAAAAACAGTATAAAAAAAACCCAGAAAAACAACATATGAACAAAAAAAATCATGAAAAATAAGTAAAAGTTGTATCAGAATATCAAAACAACAATGAAATAACATAGAAACAACCAAGAAATAAATATAAACAACTGAAATAATATATAAAGTAATACACGAACAAAAAAAAAAACAAAAAAAAAATGTATAAATAACCAAAACAATATGCATGATCGTAAAAAAGTCAAAAAAAAGTCAACCGGGAGGGTTAAAAAAGTGATCTGAGCGTAAACATTGTTCTTTTTCCAAAAATGCAAGTATTTCCGGCAATTTTTCTTGTCTTTTTACCTGGATGCTTTGTCTATGGATCTTAATCTTTTAACTTTGGCCGTCCAATTTAGGGGTTTGATCCATGCCCTTCATTTTTGGATATAAAGCCCTCACTCATGAAACCCTAAGGTAACATCAGATCTCCTGGCCTCTTTTTAGAATCTCTGCTCTCTCTCCTCAAAAAATCACTCGTCTCTCTCTCCAAAATCACTCTAGGTAGGTCTTCTCTCTCTCAAAAATACTTGCAACTCTCTCAGAACGTTTCTTTTGGTGAAACCTCTATGAGTTTTATGGTAAGTTATGTGGAGAGTGTGCGATTGAGCTCCGAAGCTCACTAATCTTCTTCTATGTGCTTTAGATTGGTGTCTTTGTTGAGATTTATGAGGTTTTCTTGAGTGAGGATTCTTGGTTATACCTTTGTGGTTACTTGAAGGGCTGATCTTGTTATTTTTTTGCCTGAGTCGAACTTTAGAATTGAGCCCCACTTTTCTTCCTCCTGCGAGATGTGATTTATGCAGTCTTGTAATGATTTTTTAATTTCTTGCCTTTTAAATTTGATTAAATTTAGGACCTTAAAAAAATGGTGTGATAATTTTGTTAGTAAGGGAAATTGATCTGGGCCCTTTATTGTTGGTGGGAGAGTTCGACCACTAAGCTTATATAGTACAAAAAAAAAAAAAAAAAAAAAATTTCTGGGCAACAAGATTTGAACCTTAGCCTTCTTTCAAACTTTCAAAAGTGGCAAAAATTCAACCAATACACTAGATTTTCTCTTGGTGTAATATTTTATGATAAATAACTCATGTCAGATGGTCCAATGAGCCAAAATACGTTAGATAAATCTCAAAACCAACCCGATGGTGTTTTTATGATATTAGCAGTGATGTTTTTGCAATGTTGTAAAAAGCGTTAAGCGCTAGCTAAGCGGCAGATCAGGGCCTAGCGCCAGCGAGGATTAATCGGGGCGGGCGGGACAAGGCGGGGTTAGGCGAGCCTAATCAAAAAAAAAAAATCGTAGACGGACAAGGGGGGCCTAGCGCCTAGGCGGGGATTAATCGGGGCTATGCGGGGATTTTACAACATAGTATTTTTGTAATATTCAGGGATTGGTATAAGCAGTCAATCTGAAAAATATTAGTATGTAGTTCACTTAAAAGTATTAGTTTTGAGTATTGGACAGTGTATATAGTATCATGAGAGCGCTGAAAAATATTAGTTTTCATTTGAGAAGTATTAGTTGCCCCAAAAATATTACTACATAGTCCTCCTAAAAAGTAATAGTTTTTTTCATAAAAAGTATTAATAGTACCCGTGAAATTGATACGTGTAAAATATAAGTGCATTTAAGGGCTAATTTTGATATATAATTGATGCATTTGCATGCATATTTAGTGTATTTTACTTGTTTTCTTTTGTTGGGCGTGATACTATATACTTTTGTATATTTTTTAGAAAATGGAGCTAAGTTGGACAAAAGGTGATAGCACGTTTCAAATGATATGTCAAAAGACAAGGTACGAGCAAAAATGTGAAGGAAAGAAGCATGGGCGTTCGAACAAAAGGGAATTTCCTTCAAAAATGTCCAAACGCGCTAATAGTTTCCAGCAGTGGCAGGGTTTAGTATTTTGGCCATAACTTTCTCTACAAATTTGATATTAAGCTGATTCAAGTGGCTATGGAAATATAAGATAAAGGGATACAACTTTCATGTAGACCCCAGGAGAAACATCTGATCGCACAACCCAACCGTGTGGGTTGACACGGTCGTGCGACCTGAGTACGGCTGATTTTGAGTCCTAATCCCGTCAGAACTCTATCAGTGATCTCTGAAAGCACATATATAAGGGAGACCAAGGCCTGGACGAATTTTCATCATTGAACATCATCAATACAACATACAACACACCAAAATACACAGGATTACAAGATCAAAGATCTTCTGAGAGAGGAGGGCTAGGTTACGAAGCACACCACAAGGTCTTTCACATCTACGGAAGCACAAGAACTTCGAAGGCTTGGAAAAAAGATCCATCCTGACAAGAAGAGGTTTTCTTTCTTAGTTTAGATCTCTTGTCTGTACTTAAATGATGTCAGTTTGCAGGTGAGAGTCTGGATCAACTGGATGCCAGATTCACAGAGATAACAAATGAGCTTTCAGCTCTTGGGAAAGAGTACACTCAGAAGGAGATGTGCATGAAGATACAAAGAGCCCTCCTAGCTGAATAGGAAATGAAGGTCATGGCCCTGAGATATTCAATGGACCTCTCAAGAACATCTAATCATGAGCTATTCTCAGACCTCAAAGCTTATGAGTTTGAGCTGAGAAGGAAAGAGCAAGAGGAAATTGTTGTACCCAAGGCAGCTGCATTATTGGCCAATGATGGGAAGAAAGCTGAGCCAAAGAAGACCATTGACCAGGAGGAAATTGCCCTTATGTTAAAGAGATTCAACAAGTTTTTTATCAAGAACTATAAAAGAAACAAGGGTGAAACCTCTAGAAGACATTCAGCACCTTCCAAAGTAAGGGAGGACAGGCCACCCAAGAGAGCTGAACATTAGAGAGTTGACTATCAGAGAGCTGATAATCAGAGGACCGAGAGAGCTGATCAGAGAGCTGAAAACCTGTGTTGGAATTGCAGACAACCAGGACACTTTGCGGTTGACTGTTCCTATCCACCAGTAAACAAATACAGAAATGAGGAAGAAAGAAGAGTTTTCAGGGAAAGAAGACATGAAAAGAAGAAAACTATGTTGGCTGCTGAGACTGCTGAGCCAGCCAAGTGCAAAGAAGCAGCAGACTCAGATAGTAGTGAAGCTGACTACTCAAGTGATACAGAGGAAGAGGCTTTGATCTGCCTCATGGCCAAAGAACAAGATCAACAAGATCAAGAAGATGAGGTACATTCTAACTCATCTCATTCTGATTCAAGTGATAGTGACTGTGATGCACACACTTCACCACCCACATATCTTTATGATTCATTAGGAAAATGATGAAAGATTTTGAGCACATTAAAACCTCACACACACTTTTGAATGAGGAGAACAACCGACTTAAAAGCCAAAACTCACGGTGACAAAAAGAGCCGAGTACTACGAGTCACATAGGCCGATGAGAATACTAAGTTGAAGGCTGAAAATGCCAAGATCTTAGCAGAGTTAGCTGCTACTGAGAAAAGAGAAAAAGATCTTAAAAATGTGATTGCCTCATTTACAAAAGCATCCAAGTCATTGGATGAACTTGTTCTGAGCCAAAAAGAGTGTGGAGACAAGACAGACATATGATTCAATTCCTTTGTGCAAAGTCAAACTCCAAGAGTGATTTTGGAAAAAGGATCTTCAAGCAATGAAGAAATCCGAAAATCCAAAACACCACATGTTGCACCCACATCCACACCAAAACACAATCACAATTATACTGGCATTGGTTATAAAGGAAAAGAAAAGAAGCCAGTAGAGTATGCTGAAAGGACAACTGAGAAAAAATTCAGACACGTCCATCAGCAGACTCCTAATAGAAAATACTCTGTAAGAGCCAAACAGAGCTACCAAAAGCCCCAGAAATTTCATCAAAAAAATACATATGATGGGAATGGTAGAAATTATCCAAATCAAGCTGATTGGAATAACAATGTGAAATATCAGCAAAGACCCATGGGATACAAGCCAAAATGGCAAAGACCTCAACCTCAGCAAAGGTCATTCCCAAGGCAAAAGAGCTATTATCAGCACACTCATGCACCCAAGTACTACACTCAGAAATTTCACAGTTACTGCAAGAAAGCAGTTGCTAAAACAAACACACAGGCATACAAACAAAAGAGACAGTTGTATGATCCTAAAACCCGCAAGCAATTTGCCTATGTGCATTATGATTATTGTACTGATAGATGGAAACCTCTTAGAGTCGGATCATCTGGCTATAAAAACGATTTCCTTGATTGCAGGTTCAAGGAACAACTGAGTGCCAAGGAACCTGGTTCATGGATAGTGGTTGTTCTAGACATATGACAGGGAATAAAAGAAATCTGTCAAGATTCAAGGAGATCAAAGTTGCTAAAGTCATATTTGGAGGAAATGAAGCTCCAGGGGAAATCAAAGGGACAGGATCCATCAAAAAGAATGGATTGGAGATCACAGATGTTGCTTATGTTGAAGGTCTCAACTTCAACCTGTTAAGCATCAACCAACTCTGTGACAAAAGCTACAATGTAGGATTCAACATGGGGATATGCCAGATCAAAGATGTTGAATCTAATGAAATTGTGCTTCAAGGAACTAGACAAAAGAATATGTATGTAGTAGATTGGTCTACTGCTACACCAAGCACATGTTTGCTAGCGAGGAGTGCAGCCGAATCTAGTTGGTTGTGGCATAAGAAGCTGAGTCACATGAATTTCAAGACAATCAACAAGCTTGCAAGGAGTCATCTTGTGGAAGGATTGCCAAACTCAATGTACAAGAAAGAAATCATATGTGATGCATGCCTGATGGGAAAGCAAATCAAATCATCTTTCAAGGATAAGCCAAGTCCTTCTTCAACCAGGATACTGCATCTGTTGCATATGGATTTATTTGGTCCTGTTGAGCCAGCTATTATTAGTGGAAAGAAATACACCTTAGTAGTAGTGGATGACTATTCAAGATATACATGGATAATTTTCATGTGTAAAAAGAAGGAAACACTGCAGAAGTTTCCTCAGCTGATGAGAAAAGTTCAAAATGAGAAGAGTCAAACCATTATAAAGATAAGATCTGACAGGGGAACTGAGTTTTTCAATGGGATTATTACTCAGTATTTTGTTGAAAATGTTATTGTTCATGAATTATCAGCAGCAAGGACTCCACAACAGAATGGAGTAGCTGAAAGAAGGAAAAAAACTCTCAAGGAAGCTGCACGGACAATGTTAGCTGAAGTTGGATTGCCTAAGAGATTTTGGGCTGAAGCTATAAATACAACATGTTATACTCAGAATAGATGCATGATTAACCGACAATTGACCAAGACTCCCTATGAGATTTGGACAGGGAGAAAGCCAAATGTTGGATATTTCAAGATATTTGGATGTAAATGTTTCATCCACAACAATGACAAGGACAATCTGAAGACTTTTGATGCTAAAACTAATGAAGGTATCTTTTTGGGATACTCAGCTGAGAGTAAAGCCTACAGAGTGTTAAATAAGAGGACTATGGTCACAGAAGAGTCTATCCATGTGGTGTTTGATGAGCCAAATGTGAATGTAGAAGACATTGATGAGTTAGCTGATAAGCAGAATCAGCCAACTATGCAGAAGAGTCCTTATGTTGAAGCAGAAGTGAGAGCACTCAACCCTGATGATGATGAGATAGCTGAATCTCAAAGATAGCTGGAAGGTCTGCAGCTGAATGATGATGATGAAGTTGTTCAAGACAACTTAGCTGCAAGAAAACTGAATCCAGCAGACTTACTCCAACCTGATGTGAGATGGCAGGGAGACCATCCACCTGAGTTAATTATTGGAGATGTTAGAGATGGCATAAGAACCAGATCCAGAGCACAACATGAAGCAATGTTCACTTGTTTTATTTCCCAGATAGAGCCTAAAGATGTGTCTCAAGCATTGGAAGATACACATTGGATTCAGGCCATGCAAGAAGAGCTGAATCAGTTTGAAAGAAATATAGTATGGGAATTAGTTCAAAGGCCAACCCACCAAAATGTTATTGGTACTAAGTGTGTATTCAAAAACAAGATGAATGAGGAAGGATCTGTTGTTAGAAACAAAGCAAGATTGGTAGCCAAAGGGTATAACCAAGAAGAAGGTATAGATTTTGATGAAACCTTTGCTCATGTTTCCAGATTAGAAGCAATAATGATGTTTCTTGCTTATGCTGCACATAAGAACTTCAATTTATATCAAATGGATGTGAAGAGTGCATTTCTAAATGGACTATTAGAGGAAGAAGTCTATGTTGAACAACCTCCAGGTTTTGAGCAGAAAACTATTGGAGATAAAGTTTACAAGCTCAAGAAAGCATTGTATGGATTTAAACAAGCACTAAGAGCATGGTATGATACATTGTCTCAGTTTCTAATTGACAATGGATTCACCAAAGGCAAGGTTGACAGAACACTCTTCAAGATTCAAGATGGAGAGAGTATATTGCTTGTTCAAATATATGTGGATGATATCATTTTTGGATCCACAAACAAAGAGTTGTGTGACAAGTTCTCAAACCTTATGCAAGGAAAATTTGAGATGAGCATGATGGGAGAGCTGACTTTCTTCTTAGAACTTCAAGTCAAGCAATTGAAGGATGAAACCTTCATAAGACAAACCAAATATACCAGAGATTTAATGAAGAAATTTGTTATGGAAGAGAAGTCATCAGTGTAGATTCCTATGAATACATCAGTCAAGATGGACATGGATGCAGATGGCAAAGTTGTTGATCAAACTAGATATAGAGCCCTCATTGGATCATTGCTCTATCTAACAACAAGCAGGCCAGACATCACCTTTGCAGTAGGTGTATGTGCTAGATTTCAATCTGCACCAAAAGAGAGTCACATGACTGCAACTAAGAGAATCCTAAGGTATTTGAAGGGATGCCAAGAAGTTGGCTTATAATATCCAAAGGAAGGAGGATTCAAGCTGGTAGGATACTCAGACTCAGACTATGCTGGATGTAGAGTTGACAGGAAGAGTACATCAGGTACATGTCAAATGCTTGGAAACAGATTAGTTTCTTGGTTCAACAAGAAACAAAATTCAATAGCTACATCGACAACTGAAGCAAAATACATAGCTACGGGCAATTGTTGTGCCCAAGTCTTATGGATGAGACAACAGCTGAGAGACTATGATATTGAAGAAAGAGAGATTCCAATTATGTGTGATAATACTAGAGCTATTGCAATCACTCAAAATCCAGTGTTGCATTCAAGAACAAAACACATTGATGTAAGATATCATTTTATAAGAGATCATGTTGAAAAGAAAGACATCACTTTGGAGTACATCTCAACTGATAAGCAGTTAACTAATATATTCACAAAACCATTATGTGAATCAAGATTTAAAGAGCTCAAGAATGAGTTAGGATTAATTGAATTGAGTTAGGATACTCATAAGACTTAATCAGTTAAGATAAAAGAAGAGATAATGGAAAATAAGCAAGTTTCACATTTCAGCCAAGTGAAACAGCCTAGTCGGGAAGTCAGCTGTAAAGAGTTAGCTTACAACTGAGTGATCTTATGTGAAGAAGCAGAGTTAAGTCACTTTGGATGATAGCTGAATCATTTATGAGCTAAGTGAAAAAAACGCAGTCGTTTTATTCGAGCGGAAATATTTTTAAGGATGACGTCAGCGTAATTATGACTGTCCGTACAAAAGCTGCACAGTAAAACATATGATTAGATATAAATACTATTGCATTTAATGTGGGGAAATTTAATGCGGTTTTGAAGGCTCAATCCTAACCGTTGATTTTGATCAAGTTATTCAAATTCCAAAAACCGTCCTTTCAAGTCCCATATAAACCAAAAATACATTTTCTCTCTCCTCATAAAACACTCTCGTCTTCAACAAGCAAGAAGAATTTCTCTCTGCAACTATTCGAAACCCTACCTTCAAATTTCAAGATTTTCACATTTTTCACCGATTATTCTCTCTGATAATGGCCGCTACATATGACTTTGTCAAGCTATCCAAGAAGATCCACTCGGGATCCACTGTGGACTTCAAATGAATGATCAAACAAGGCGCGGATGAGGCTTTAATGAAGAAGATTGTAGAGAAGCTCGAGAAGCCCGGTCTGAAGGACTTTCTCACGATGAAGTTCTCTCATACTTACCCGGAAGAGGTCGCTATGTTTTACGTAAACGCTGGAGTATATGATGATGAGATTCGCTCATCTTTCATGGAAAGGCCATTAAGATCACTGCTGCGGACCTTGCTGAGCACTGCAAGTTGCCTTCTGATGGGCTGAAAGAACTTGCTGAGAAAGACGTGAACTTGGCTGCGGCTTGGAAGAAGATAGCCAAGCCCGAGTCAGCTGCAAAGGTTGTTTACACAGCCAAGAAGGAGCTGATTAAGGATGATTACCACAAACTTATGGACATCATGTCCAAGTGCGTGGACATGAAGTTTGGAAGCTTTAACCAGCTATCTCAGACTAAACTAGTGGTGATTGCTGCGATCATGCAAGACAAGAAAGTTAACTGGGCTGAGTTTGTTTTTAGCCGCATCTGCCAGAACGTGATCAACAAGTCCTTCAAGGATGATGGGACTTTTGGATTCTCGTTGGGTTATGACCTAGTGCTTGGCCATTTGATGGAAGTGAAGGGGATTGCCCTGCGCCATGGAGAGCCGTTCCATGCAAACAAGAAGATGTTTAAGGCAAACTATCCGAAGCTCAGAGGAAGGCGCATGCCAGAAAAGCTGACACTAGTGAGGGTGAGTCAGCTGACCCTGCCGAAGACACAGCTACGACCGCTCTAGCTCTCTCTCCCAAGCCTATCTCGAAGAAGAGAGTTGCGGCAGCTAAGCCTGCACCTGCCCCTGCAGCCAAATCCAAGAAGGCTCCTGCCCCTGCAGCCAAGCCTCAAGCACCTGCCTCAGCATCCAATCCAGAAGCTCCTGCCCAAGCAGCCGAGATAGAGAAGGATACTTCTATGCCTTCTCCGGTTGTGAAAAAGAAGCGCATAGCTACGTCCCACAAGCCAACTGCTGCGAAAACGATAAAGATGGTGGAGCCAGAAGCCACCACTGAAATAGCCGGAGAGGATGAGATTCCCCTCGTCCAGACCAAGAGGAGAAGAAGACTTTTTAAGAAGTCTGAGCTTGAAAAAGTTGAGTCAGGCACTCAGCTGGAGAAGACTGAGGAGACTGCTGATGCTCAAGAAGAGCAGTCTCAAGAGAAAGATGGTGGAGTTGTTGCCACCATGGAGGCCCAGAAGACTGCTGATGTTGATCAGCAGAGTATCAAAGACCCAGCTGGTCGAGAGACATCTGTGGAGAAAAAGACAGCTGAGACAACCAAGACTCTTGAAGAAAGAGCTGTCTCATCCCCTTAGACAGATGCTAATGTACCTGAGGAGGAGCAAGCCCCACTTGCAACCATTCCGGAAGATGGAGACGATGATGATGTGATTATGTACTCTCCAGTCTACCCGGATATTCAGCAGAGATTGAGAGAATGGAGGAGATGGAAGCTAGACTACTCCAGACAGCAATTCGAACATCCAAAGTTCATTGAAGAAGAGGAGAAGCTTTTAAGCTTCATCGAAAATGTCACTGTCCATTATGCCCTCAATGAGGATTTCTGCTTGGATGCCCTCCGTGCTATTAAGGAGGATGAGAAAGAAAAGGCGTTGGAAAAGGCTAGAGCCGTTGAAAAGTCCAAAATGTGCATGTTCACTGGAACCCATGAGCATGACGTGGAGTCAACTGACAGTAGCAATCTCGAGGAGTTGGACCCAGTTGCAGCATTTGAGAAGGCCGAGTTCCAACAAGCCATCAAGGAATCACGAGCCATGCATGATCAAATTCTTCAAGAAGGTCCAGGAGAGTCTTCCCAACTCTCTCCTTGATCTAATCCTTTGGGAGTGGCGGAACAGATTGCAACCGACATTGTTGCCATTACATCCCCCGTGCACTCTCAAAATGGCTCTCAGGGGAATGACGATGAAGCTAGGAAAGGTGATGATGTGGGCACCCTAGCCAAGCCAAACCCTGAAGGTGTTGAGACACCTGCCCCAACGGCTGACTACTCAAAAGGACAAATAGTCGTGTCTCAGGAGCTGAGTAACCCCACAACCGTTCACTCAACTGGTGCGCCAGCTGAGGGGGAAGCTCTCTCCACCACAGCTAGGTTGGAGGACGCTGTGGGAGACCAAACTTTGCAGTTAGGAGGCGAAGGTGATCAACCTGATGGATAAGCAAAGTGAAGTTAACGAAGCTCTGACGGTTGAGACTGTCCCAGCTGAAACTTCCTCTGATCTGAAGGCCGATGACGTTGCTGATGCAGCTAAGGTAAAAGATAGGATGGAGGCCATGGGAGTTGAGACTCCTGTCCATGAAACTGCAATCCTAGGAGTTGAGACTCCGAAGGATGCCACCGAAGACCCTAAAGTAGTTGAGTCTGCCAAAGGGATATCTGTCGAAGGCCCCAAGATAGCTGAGTCTGTCGAAGGGAATACTGAAGGCCCTACAACGGTTGAGACTGCTGGGGTAAAGAAGGCCTAAAGGAGGTTGAGACTTCCTTAGGTAAAGAACCTGAGCAAGAGAACATTCCTCAGATGAAAGGAGCTGGTGAAGAAGAAGAGATCAGCGCCCTTCATGATTCCTAGGAAAACATCGATACAACATTTCTGGAATCAGAAAATGAGGCTGAGTCCACACACATTGAAGATTCTACTCAGGACAAAGCTGAGGATGTTCACAACTCACGGGGTACTGTAAGTGACAAAACAGCTCCAATGAGATTCGTCTTTGATGATGAGCCAACTCCTATGGCTACATCACACTCCGATGATACTGATAAAACAACTGAGGATAAGTTAACTCAAATGGAAACACTTATTGATGCCAACGAAGCTGTTACCACAGCTAAGGATCAGTCAGCTGAGCAAACCGACACAACTGCTCCAGCTGGAACCAAGTCAGCTGAGTAGGCTACCACAGCTGCTTCAACAGAGACTCAATCAGCTCAACAGCAGGCTCCCACAGCTGCGTTGTCTGCCGACGATGCTGGATCAGCCGAGGCAAATAGAGCTGATGCACAAAGACGCGAGAAGGAAAAGGCTCCACAACATGGACCAATGGGAATCCCTCTAGATGCCGAATCTGCTCGAGAACAAGAAAAGTACAATGTGCAGGAAGAGCCAATCATTCCAGTTGATTCCATTATGCCAATAGGTTTTGACTTCAATGTTGTGTGGCCTGAGGAAGAGTCACCTTCCACAGCCGAGTTCTGAAATGCATTCAAAGACATATGTGCTAAAATTGAGAAGATGGAATGCCACCTTGCATCGTTAAACCTTCGATTGGACAATCGTGATGCAAACATCAATAGAGATATTCGAGGTGTTATCCTACGGATCAGGGAATGGGCTGCACAGACAACTGCTATGCGCTTAGAGCAAGTCCACTACTTCAAATCATTCTTTGCAGAGCTACTCGTATGGAGTGCGGACAATGCACAGTTTCAGCAGAGGCAGAAAGATTTCATGGTGAGAATTGAAGATTCCCACATGTCGGACATGGAGTTACTCAAGCTACAACATAAGAGCGAAATTGCCAGACTGGAAGAGAGTATGAACCAGAAGTTTAATCTCTTTCAGGAAGAAATGAAATTGATGGCAACTGAGTCAAAGGCTACGCGGTCTGAGTTCCGAATAGCCTACTCTAGAGTTGATGAAAAGCAAAATTCGACGAACAGCCGACTGGACTTCATTCTCAGTGGATTGTTCTCTAGCATGACTCTTTCATTTGGTGATGATGCCAAAAAGGGGGAAGATGAGGCCTTAAAGGGACTGAAGGAGTAGAAAGGGAGTCATAAGGTGGAGAAGAAAGGTGATACAGCTAAGGGGGAAGAAAGTTCGTAAAAAAACCCTCAAAGCTTATGTTCGCTGAAACCCACCAACAAGGAGAAATCACAGCTTCTATTCTCAGCAAACTGCCAAAAGAGCTGTCCGTGGAACAAAAAGCTGAGATGTCAATGAAAGAATCAAGAAAAGCCATCGAAACTGAATTTGAGAAGGTAGCTGAGAAGCAGTCTGCACACATTCAAAACATAAGGAAGCAATATGATGGTTCTCCAGCCGGGAAGGATCACCCTATGATCAAGCCCCCGAGAGACATTTCCATGCCTGATGCTGGGTCTGAACCCAGATCCCTAGAGGAGTTTCAAACTCTAGAGGCAGAAGGCTACTTCAAAAATTTGACTCTACCGCAAGCCTGGGATTTGTACTGGGAGAAAGGACTTGATATATGCAAATCGCCTAATGAGCGCAGAGTTCAGTGATCACTCAATTTGGAAAATCAAAAACTCCAGTACAATATACTCCCAGAGGAGGTAGAGCTGAGTCAGGGAGAGGAAGCGAAAGATATGGTGGCAGCAGAAGAAGTATTCAACCGCGGCCAAGACCAAAAGACATTAAGCATGTTGATCCGAAGAAGAAAGGACTCATATACTGGGCTGGATATGATCATCTTGCTAATCTGGAAGTTGCACGAAAGAATGCAGAAGCAATAAGAAGACAGGAAGCTGAGAATGAACGAACAACTCGTGAATGGTAGAAAAGGCAGCGTAGGGATGACCCTGCTGCGAGGCGAGCGTATGAGAAGAAGAAGAAGAATGATGAAGAGAAAAGGAAGAGGAGGAGAGCTGATGAAGACAGGAGGAGAGCTGATGACGAAGAGAGAAGAAGGAAGCAACCAAGGCATTGAAGACAGCTGCAACCTCTTCATGTATTTTACTTAGCTGTAAATACATAGCTGTAAGTTTTCCCTGTAATATAGCTCTGATAATTTCCTTGTAATATTTGCTCTAATATCTTCTTTGTAACCTAGCTCTGATACACATTGTAATCCAATACTTGTATAAGTTTTGTTACCTATTGTAAACAGCTTTGTAAAAGACAAGAATGCTATGATCAATAAAATTGATTATTTAAAGCATACATTCTTTGTTACTGCACTGCTTGTATTTGCTGTTTATTTTTGTTTAAGTTTTGGCATCATCAAAAAGGGGAAATTTGTTAGGAAATTTATTTGTTAGATTTTGATGATACCATGTAAAACTTAGACTAGGAAGTTGGCACCCCAATTTTCTTGTAATTCTATGTTGTAATAGATAGGACTGAAAGAGCTAAATGAAGTCAACTAAGTCAAGAATGCAAGAAATCAACTGCAGACTAGAGTGAAGACTCTGATGTGTGTCAGTTGAGTATGGTCAAGAAGGAAGACAAGGACTTGACTGAAGGAGAGCCAACTGAAGAACAACTGTGTGAAGTATGAGGAAATGTCAGTCAAGTAAATTAAAGGAGCCAAGTCTAACATTTGAAATGACAGTTGAGTCATTCTCATGATTGGAGCAGACTCAAGTCAAAGGGGTAAAGGCAGCAGTTAAGTCAAAATAACTGACATTGATCCGTTGGTAGGAAGTCAAGAATATTACTTGATATAGTAATATGTCCAAGCCGCCAGGTCTTAAAGTGTTTGACCCAGAAACATGCAAAAAGAATAAGCCAATGGGAAACATTGAAGCATGTGTCAGACCCTGTAAAGCTGCAGAGCCATTTAATACGAGGAAGGGTCAACATCACAAGTGCTGCAAACCAAGAAAAGACAAGCCAACGAACAAAAAGTGTCATTTGAAAATAGCTTATCTCTTCAACGGGCAAATTTTCAAATGAGCACTATAAAAGGCTGAGAAGCATTTGAGAAAAGGTTACCTGAACCTAGCACGAACAAATCAAGCTATTATCAAGCAAGTATAACCTGCAATATTCTCAAGCTTATCCAGAAAATTCCTCAAGCCTAAAATTCGAAGGAACTCGATCCAACACACGCTGTGAAGGAAAGATTACTTCAACCAATTGAAGAGGAAACGTTTAAAGAACGAACAAGGGGTCTACTCTCCAAGTTGAAGGAGTTGTAGAAAGGTTCAAGGTCGAACCAGGAGATTCAAGTTTGTTGGAAGGTTGTGTGATCAAATCCAAAGACTTGAAGGGAGATAAAGTAGCAAGGCAACTGTCTTGTGAAGAAGCTTAGTCGCAGGATAAGCCAGCTGTGTAATCAAGGCTGTCTCTAGACTGAGAACTACTTTGTAACTTGATCTGTTACCTAGTGGATTCCTCCAGGAGTTGGAGAAGAGTGGAGTAGAGGAATTACCCCATCCTCGAACCACTATAAAATTACTTGTGTCATTTACTTTAAGCATTTACCTTCTTGCTTATATTTTTCATATCTGCTGTTAAGTTATTTTGCTATCCAACTGATAAATAACAAATGCTAAAACAAGTGTTAAAAATGAGCTTTAATCTATCAAAAGGGTGTTAAGTCTTCCGCTGTTAATAACCAAATCAACTAAAGTTAAGTGTTAGCTGACGCAGCCAAGTTATACTATCAACAGCTCAGTCGAGTTTGTTGAGTGGGTAACTTGGCTGAAGATAGCCAACCGAGCTGTCCCTCAAGGACACAACTGATTTGAGTCAATCTGTTGAAATTCTTAAAAAGACTAAAAGTGAAAATTTGGTAAGGTTTATTCAACCCCCCTTCTAAACCTTACACCACACCCCTTGGGACCTACAATTTGAATAAACAAAAATATACTGTAAAAATTCCTTAAAATTCAATATATAAAAACTAAATATACATTAGATGTTAGCTATCTTTGCATTATAATTAAACTAACTATGCAATATACTATATTAAAATATATCGCAGATCCAAATACACATTAAAACACTATACATGCAACAATCTTAAGCTGTGTATACTCTATTCTAAACAAAAATATGCATTAAAATTGCACAGGAACAAAAATGCATCAGAAAAGTAAAGCACGCACCGCATACCAAAAAATAAAAGAACAACCCAACAAATTACATGAACACCATCATCACCCAAAGATGTCCTTGTAATATTCAAGTCTTTCTATTTCGAAGCCACCTATGCAGTATAAATTCCCTAAATATACAATATATAATAATCAAATATGCAATACAATTAAACTGCCAATACAAAATACATGACTGACTATGCATTAGATGTTAACTATCTTTACATTATGACTATATGAACTATGCAATAAACTGTATAATAATAAATCACTGATCCAAATACACCATTTTCAATACACATTCAAACACTATACATGTAACAATCTTGAGCTGTGTATGCACTATTCTAAACAAAACTATGCAGTAAAATTGCGCAGAAAAATGAATAAAAGAAATGTAAAACACAAAACACAATAACAAAGAATACTTTGGGTAACCAACATATTACTTGAATACCATCACCACCCAAAGATGTCCCTGACATATTCATGTTTTTCTCTTTCGAAACAAACAATGCACCCGCATTATAAACTAAAGAATCCACACCAACAAAATATTAACAACAGTTACCTTGAGAAACAACAAAGGACCATTGAACTTTGATTTGTTTGTCCCACCCTAACAAATCCTATTTGTAATAAATGTTTTTATTTTGTACTCACGCCAATTTGAATTCCTTATATTCCTAACATCAATCAATCAACTCAATATAAGTGGATTCCCATATCCACACTGAAGGTTCCCATAATAAGACTATCAACCAATATCATGAAATGTCTTCTAAGTTAGTTCCCACCATTCGTGCAATCAATTATTTTAGTACAAGAATCACCAGTTGTGACTTTGTAGTCATGCCTATCAAACATCTTCAGCCATTCATAATAAAGATCGCACCGCTTGACTTTTTCTTCTTCTCCATAATAATTGGGCCATTAGTAAACCCCAAATCCCTCTCAACGTCCTTCCAATCAATATGGATATACCTCCCATTAGCTAAAACCAATTCACTGCTAACTGGATTGAAATTATTAATAAGCTAATAAATAACATGAGAAGGGAACTCTTTAATTCTCAACGACAATAACCCACCAAAACCCATGTCAACAATCGCATTCTTCTGATCATCATTGTATGATTCAATCACATCCACCAAAAGTTTCAGAGTAGATCTAGTAACTAACTTCAGGAACTAATTTTTTCCCCAAACTCACCCATCGATTTATCCTTTTTCAGCTTCTTGGAATTACCATGCCCCCTCTTATTACCATCATTACCACTGATAGAAAGTTTCCTTTTCTGTTGGGTTTTAGTCATCTTTCTAATTTCTCACTTGCACTTAACGTCACAACAAATATGACTTATTAAACCTACAAAACAAAGAGTTGGCCCCATTAAGACTGCAAATAATTCACTGTTGCTATACACATCAAAACAATTAATAAATCCCCTTTGAATTATAATACATATTCTATTTAACAAAAAATTCCATAGTCATATATGTTTAACTATATGGATATTTGATAATCACTACCTAATATACCAACTCTCAAGAACAACATATAAAAGATTAAAATACTAGCTAACTATACGAAATAAACACCTTAATTGTACAATGAAATATATCTAACCATGTCTGTAAACAAAGTTAATCATGCAGTCTAATAAATCTAGAAATATTCAAGAAAATAACCCTTTAAGAAAACATATAAAACGTATTTAAACTAATATGCACACTAAAAGAACTAAATATACATTAGCTTCTAGACATGTAAAAATTAAATATCATCTCTATAAAAAAATAAACTAAATTCAACCCTCTGAAAAATCCGTGGAGCAACATGAAGTAAAGGAAAGGAGAAACTAATTTCTGTTATTCAACTTGTGAAATACAACTGACAGAAGGCCTTATATAGGTGATGAGTAAAAACGTAAAGCAACAGATAAAACGTGTTTAGAGATAACCAATACAACTAAGAAATAAAAGAAGCCCAATAACAAAACCTGGACCCAACAAATATATCAACAACTGAAGCCCAACCACCTGAAGCCCACAACAAATCCAACAGCCCCCCCTCAAGTTGGATGTTGGTGGAAATCCAACATGCCCAACTTGAACACCATTTGCTGAAAAGACACCTTGCCCAAGGACTTGGTAAAGACATCAGCTAACTGCAGCTGAGAGGAAACCTTTCGAGGAAGCACAAAACCAGCTTTATACTGATTGCGGACGACATGGCAATCAATATCAAGATGTTTGGTGCGTTCGTGAAAACCTGGGTTGGCAACGATGTGGAGTGTCGCATGATTGTCACACCATAACGGGATAGGAAGAGAGAGAGGAATGTGAAAATCCTTAGCAAGATAAGATAACCACTAAAGTTCGCAAACCGTCGTGCCCATGGCACGATACTCAGCCTCCGCCGTGCTGCGAGAGACTGTGTTCTGCTTTTTTATCTTCCACGAAATAAGAGAGAAACCCATAAACACACAATAACCAGTGAGAGATTGTCTTGTATCGCTACAAGAGCCCCAGTCGGCATCACAATAGGCTTGGAGGGTAAGTGCTGAGTTTGAAGGATAAAAAAGACCAAGTGAGGGACAACCTTTGAGATAGCGGAGCAGATGCATTGCGGCATCCCAATGAGTGGTGTAGGTATCATTAACAAATTGACTGAGCTGCTGAATGGAGTAAGTGATATCTGCCCTGGTCAAATTGAGGTATAAAAGCCGGCCCACTAGCCGTCTATACCGTTCTGCATCAACCAAAGGACTGCCTTCCTTTCCTGCTAGTTTCATCCCCTGGGGAAATGGTACAGTTGTAGGCTTGCATTGAAGCATCCCAACATCTTGTAACAAATCCAAACGTATTTGCGCTGGTTCAAGTAAGTTCTTTGGTCTGTCCGGGCAATTTCCAGACCAAGAAAGTACTTCGCCCGTCCCAAATCTTTGATAGTGAAAAGCTTGTCAAGGTGAATTTTGAGTGCAGCAATTTCGGAAGTGTCAGACCCTGTGATGAGTACGTCATCTACATAGATGAGAAGTGCCAAGAATGAAGTGGAGGATGACTTCACAAAAAGACAGTGATCACACTCAGATTGGGCAAAGCCAAAGGCTAACAATTTGTTAGAAAGCTCAGTATTCCATTGTCGTGACGCCTGCTTGAGGCCATAAAGGCTCCGTTTAAGATGACACACATGCCCGGGCAATGCCTTTTGATACCCTGCTAGAGGCACCATATATATATCCTCATCCAAAAAACCATGCAAAAAAGCGTTATTGATATCCAACTGTTGCAAATCCCACCCTTTCACCGTAGCCAAGGCAATAAGAAACCGAACCGTAACTAATTTGGCGACAGGGGAAAAGCTGTCCATGTAGTCTATCCCATAGACCTGATGATAGCCTTTTGCCACCAAACGGGCCTTGTATCTTTCTATGCTCCCATCGGGCTTCATCTTAACCTTGAAGACCCATTTATTGCCTATGGCCTTTTTACCAGCTGGTAGGCTTGTTAAATCCCAAGTATGATTCAACTCCAAAGCCTCAATCTCTTTCTTCATAGCCTCAACCCAATGAGGGTTAGAACTAGCCTCAACCCAAGAGCTTGTGACAGGTAGCAAAGCAGTGGTGCAATTATTGGTAACATAATCCTGTAACCAAATAGGAGGCTTATGAGGTCTAGAACTCCTTCGAAGAGTAGGGGAAACAGGAGCTGGAACAGAAGGATTAGCCACTGTAGATGTAGGAACAGGAGGTGAAGCAGATTTAGAAGAAATATCAGGTGCTGAAGGAAAAATAATAGAAGGTGAAGCAGGAAGAGATTCTGTCATAGTTGTGTGGAAGGGAAACTCATGGTCAACAAAAATAACATCCTGAGAAACCTGAAATTGATCTGTGTTCAGATTAAAAAGCTTGTACCCCTTCCTCCCCAACTCATACCCAAGAAACACACACCTGTGTGACCGAACATCAAATTTGCTTTTATGAGGGACATTGTTAGTGGCATAAGCCAAACAACCAAATGGTTTCATCCTTCCATAATCTGGCTTATGACCATACAAGAGCTCATAAGGTGTTTTCCAGTTGAGAACAACACTGGGCAATCTATTTACAATGTAGGTGGCTGTAAGTAATGAGTAATGCCAGAATTTTGAGGGTGCGTGAGATTAAAACATGAGAGATCTAGCTATGTTCAAGAGAGTACGATGTTCTCTTTCTACCACCCCGTTTTGTTGGGGAGTATAAGAGCAACTCCTTTGATGAATTATGCCCAGGGAATGAAAAGGATTTTGACAGGTAGAATTGACAAACTCCCCACCATTGTCACTTCTTATCATCTTAACAGTGCCCTAAAACTGTGTATTGACCATGCTAAGAAACCTTTCAAGCAACACATCCACTTGGCTTTTGTGGCTCATAAAATAGATCCATGTAGCCCTACTAAAATCATCCACCAAAGTAAGCATATATGGAGCTAAAACAGCAGAATCACATTTAAAAGGACCCCACACATCAACATGAACCAAATGAAAAAGAGCAGTGCTCTTGGAAGTACTATATGGAAAAGGCAATCGGTGTTGCTTAGATTTATGGCAAATGTCACAGTTATCAAAGAACAGATGCACTGTATCATTACAATAAGGCTTCAAAAAATCAATGTGCTCAAGCACAGAAGTAGAGGCATGTCCTAATTTCCTATGCCAATCCTCAAGAACATTATTACAAGAAATATGAGAGGACAGAGGAAGAACTGAAGCAGAATCTGGTTCCAGGATATATAGTGCACCAATTGCTCTACCAACTGCGACAATCTCCTCAGTCCTCATGTCCTGAAATAGGCAATGAGTGGGGAAAAAACACATTTAAGTTTAGAGTGTTGAGTGAGTTGAGCAACAGAAAGTAGATTATAGGTGAAAGAAGGAACAAATAAAACATCATTCAGTGTAAGGTTGCGATTCAATGAAACTTGTCCTGTGTGGGTAACATGTTTGGTGGTGCCATCAGGTAAGAAGACCGTGATGTTAGATTTGGCAGGTGCAATATGAGATAGGGAAGATTTTGTGTAGCACATATGTCTACTTGCTCCCGTGTCAATGATCCAACAATGTTTAGCCTTGTCAACAAATGAACTCAAAGCACAATGAAAATCTGTAAGAGCACTGTTACCTGCATATTCAGCAAAATGTGCATAATTCATTCATGTTTCCTCCTTACCACAGCTCTCCTGTGACTTAGCTCCAGCCATATATTTTGCAATTTCCTGCTGTACGTATTATATTGGAAATATTCCCAAGAGGATAATTGTGTCCTCTTTCAGTCCTTCCCAACTTAGTTGTAGGCTCAGCATTTACCTCTGTAAAATTAGCATTTTCCTTCCTTCGTTGTTCCCTCAATTTAGCAAACCACTCCGGATATCCATGCACCTTAAAGCATGTGCCTACCTCATGTCCAGATTCTCCACAATGAGTGCACTTAAGTTTTGCCTTCTCCTCCTTTGTCAGTCGAGTTCCCCGTCCTCTATTTGGTTGCCAATTAGTGCGTCCTCCTTTGGCAAACAATCCTACATTATCAACGTTCTCAGAAGATAGCTTTCCTCCCCTAACATGCATGGCTGCATTCTCAATGTTCTCAGGAAAGGCTATCTGCACCAATCTCTGTTTCTCCACAGTGAGCACCATCGAATAAGCTCTATTAACAGTTGGCAACGGATCCATCAGTAGTATTTGACTCCGAACATGTTCATATGAATCGTTAAGCCCCATAAGGAACTGCATCAACTTAGTTTTAGTATCTATCTCCAGCAAAATCCTCCCAGCACCATAAGTACATTCAGGAAATGACACCTGACAACAATACTCATCCCACAGCTTCTTCAGCTTAGTGAAATATATCACAATCGATGCATTTCCCTGGCGTATGTTAGCAATTTCCTTTTGGAGCTGATATAACAATGGACCATTACTTTCTCCAAAACGTTGTCCTAAATCAATCCAAAGTTCTCTAGCTGAATTTGCATAGATGAATGCATCAACAATTTCTTTAGAAATTGAATTCAAAATCCAGCTAGTAATCATAAGATCTACACACTTCCACTGCTCATACTCAGGAGAATCTTCATATGGTTTAGGAACTCTTCCATCTATATATCCTAATTTGGTTTTTGCACCCAACGCAATTTGCATAGATCTACTCCAAGACATATAGTTTGTACCTGTTAGCTGATTCGCAACCAGTACCATCCCAGGATGATCCGATCCGTGCAAACGAAACGCATCATCCTTCACCGTTATCTGATTCACAATGATTCGATCGAGCTGATCCTCATCTCCATCAACATTGTTGCCATCACCAGCAACAATCCGATTTCTCGCATTCGCAATCGCCATATTTTCAATTTAGTGTCTGGCTCTGGATACCATGAAAAATCCGTGGAGCAACATGAAGTAAAGGAAAGGAGAAACTAAATTCTGTTATTCAACTTGTGAAATACAACTGACAGAAGGCCTTATATAGGCGATGAGTAAAAACGTAAAGCAACAGATAAAACGTGTTTAGAGATAACCAATACAACTAAGAAATAAAAGAAGCCCAATAACAAAACCTGGACCCAACAAATATATCAACAACTGAAGCCCAACCACCTGAAGCCCACAAAAAATCCAACAGCCCCCCCTAAAGTTGGACGTTGGTGGAAATCCAACATGCCCAACTTGAACACCATTTGCTGAAAAGACACCTTGCCCAAGGCTTTACCATCAACACGGTCGGGCCGTTCTTCCAAACACGGCCGTGTTAGAGAAAGAATAAAAATAGAGCAAAAGAATGGACCAAGTCGTACAAAACACGGCCTAGCCGTGCTTTAGAACACGGGCGTGTTTGTGAGTAAATTCGCGAACACACCCAGTGTTTTGAAACACGGGTGTTTTAAGGCTAATCTATCAACACGGCCGTGTTCTGTATCACTTTTCTGGAATTTTTCAGGCGGAAATTATGGAAGCTTTCCCACCTAGCTTTTTGACAACTTTTGTGCAACTTTTATATCTCATTATGCTGCACTAAGTCCCATTATTCTCTCAATTATCACATGAAAACAAGGATTCAACAACCCAACTATGAAAAGTGGAGCAATTGTTTATCAAAGATGACATTGTTAATGTGTTCTTGCACAAAAATAATGTCTATAAAAACCAAGAGTATGGGTTGGGAGATGATTCATTCATATTCATATTGAAATTCACATTCAATTCATTCACTCTAAGTTTCAAAGCAAAATACATTGATAGGATAAAAGAGAGGTAGAGTTGGAAATTGAAGAGCACTAGAGGAGAAGGCTTGGAGCTCATCATCATTGAAATCAACCAAGGAGGAAGTCTTGTTTGGTCTTGAATAAAAGCTAAGTACACCATGTCTATTTCATTCAAATCTTTTTGTGTAGCTTATTCTTTTGTCAAAGCCATGTGTAGCTAAATTTCTAGTGTTTGAATGTAATGAACTCTAGAATGAATTTGTGATTAAGGTTTGTATGTTTTTAATAAAATCTTCATGTTTTGTGTGATTCACTTATATTATGCTTTGTTCATTCGAGTTAATATTTCCAGTATATTGATTTGAAATCTAATCCTCACCGGGTAATCGAGAGATTTATGGTGAGAAAGAACCTATATAAGTGAAAAGAGTTGCATGCAATCCTAGATATAGGAAGACATAAATCTTCTGGATTAGGGTCAAACCTAATATGGGAATTCATAAATCATTATAATGCAATCTTGGGGGTTTTAACTAGAAAGAGATTTCAGTTCAACTTGAGATTAGGATTTTTTCGCCTTGAAAGAGGGTTTAACTTAAATTGGGAATTTCTACGGTCCATGAAACATGAGATTTTATTAAAAGAGGATAATTTTTTCTTAAGGGCTTATGGTTGTATTTTTATCTTTCTAAAACACAAAAACATTCTAGAGGGATTTACATTCAAACACATTTCTAGTTATTGATTTCTTATTTTATAATCTCTTTTTATTTGATCTATTGTATTTTGTTCATTTAGAATCTTTATTTTCCTTATTTATCCAATAAACTTCTGAAAATTGCTAGATTAGATAACAAAAAGACGGTAATTACTAGTACTTATAATCCTCGTGGGAATGACACTCGATACTCAATAATCTATACTATAAAACGATAGGTGCACTTGCCTATAATCCTTGCTGGGGATTGTAATATTAGGAAGGCTTTATTTTTGTTAATCTAATCATTTTTTACTTTACCATTATTTTTATTCTTATCTATCTTTATGAGTCTTGATTAATACTTTCCATCTTTATTTACCGCAGTGCATGCCTACTCGTCGTCGAGGCGGGAAGCGCGAGACCGCCGGTAGTAACACGGAGAAAATAATTCTTTTAGTAATACTTATAATTCATGGTGGCTCCAACATCCGAACTTTAGTTGGAGCAATCAAGGTCAACAACGACCTAATCCAAATGCACTATCCAACTTGTCTGCACCTCCCGGATTCCAGCCGACCCAAGAATAGCCTAACTTGGAAGAACTCATGGCAAAGTTTGTGCAAACAACAGATGCGCGATTCTAGGCAGTTCTTTAAGAAATCAAGAGGCATCTATCCACAATTTGGAAAATCAAATAAGCCAGATTGCGAAAATGATTTCCGAAAGGCCGCAAGGAAGTTTGTCGGGTAACACTGAAACATACCCAAGGGAGCACGTAAAGGCAATCAACATCAGTGTTCCACATGATTATAATTATCCCAATGCCCCCATGCAGAAATATGTGGAGGATGACAAACCCAAAGAAAAGCCCATGAAAAAAGTGGTTGCAGAATACAAGCCCAAGATCCCTTACCAGAGTTTAACTGAAGAAGATAGAAGGGAGGACAAATTTGGTAAGTACCTTGAGTCATTCAAGAAATTACGTAATAATATTCCATTTGTTCAACCTTCTTCAAATCATGCAAGGGATCTAAATGACATCATTTCTAATGAAAATAAGCTTAATAAATTATCAAATGTGCAATTGAATGATGAATGTTCTTCCAATAAACTACCACAAAAATTTAATGATCCAGGAAGTTCTATTATTCCTTGTACAATTGATGGTTTACCTGTTGATAGGGCACTAGCTGACTTAGGAGCTAGTATCACAGTGATGTCTTATGAAACATTCAAGCATATGGGATTAGGTGAACTTAAACCTACTAGGATGGACATTCAATTAGCCGATAAATCGATTAAACATCCTAGAGGTATTATAATGATGTGTTAGTCAAGATTGATAAATTCATATTCCCAGTTGATTTTGTTATTCTTGACATGCATGATGATATTGAGGTTCCTCTAATTCTTGGGCGTTCTTTCTTGGCTACGGCAAAATCAATCATTAAAGTGCATGATGGAAAATTAACTTTGAGAGTGGGGGATGAACAAGTAATCTTTAAAATTCATGTTGCTATTGAAAATGATACTACTTGTTCTTTTGTTGACTCAATTCCTTTGCTTGATGTGAAATCTAAAAATCTCTTGGAGAAAAGTGTTGTTCAAAGTATAGGTAGGAAGCTTATGCCCAAAAAGGGGACCCGAAAGGTCGAAAAGCACATTTTGAAGCTTGAAGTTGGAGGTAGTTCTACTAAACGCCAAAGGGATTTTCATAAGTTTGAGGCTCCGCCCGACTATTCTTCATAGTTAGGTGAATTAGTCTAGCTATACGACTTTAAAGAAGCGCTACCAGGGAGACAACCCGATGTTGTGTGCATTTTGTTTTTATTTTATTTTCTTTCAAAATAATCACAAATCTTTGGATTCATTTTCAAATCACATTTTGATTGTTTTGGGTTATTTTAAAAAAAAAACTATGAACATCTTTCTTTGTTGTCTTAATTGGGAATATTTGAGATTTTATGGTATTCGAGTTGTTGTTGCTTATCCTTGATTAGGTATGAAGATGCTGACGACGGTCCCGTACTAAACAACCCAGTGGTCGCTCAACACCGATTTCACTTTTGTAGTAAGGTCGTATTTTTCTTTTTCCACCTCTTTTATTTTCTTGTAGTTTCTTTGCTTTTTGAGTGTTTTGTGTGTTTTTGTTCATCTCTTTCTTTCACATTGAGGACAATGTGAACCTTTAAGTTGGAGGTGGATGCAATTACATTCTCGGAATGCTTGTGTGCTTGTTTTTATTTTGAGTCTGTCGACAAGAGATGTGATTTTTTTTAACAAATTGAGTGTTTGCTAGTCAATAGCTTGACCCAATTACACCTATATTAACTTTTTAATTTGTGTTTTCAATGCGAATCAATTGATTGTCTAGGATAGATTGACGTGGATGTGGGCTAAATTTTGACGAGATTTCCAACACCATAGTACTTGATGTGTTAAGGCATATACGACGATACTTAGCGCTATGAACGTCCGAGAACTCATGATTTAGTGGTGGTTAACTAGTTGTTAAACCAAGCTTGTGGATTGAAAAAAAAAGAAAAAAAAAATGAAGAAAAAATGGACCAATCAAGGTTACACTCCTCTATTTGTTGTTGTTTAGTAACTAGGAGCATTCATGAGCCCAATGTTTGTCTTTTACGCAAAACGGCAACACGAATATGAGTATGGAAAACCACCCTAGGAGTGTTTGAACGGAAATTCAAAATATAAACTTAGTGGAAGCATACCTCGAAAGGTCCTAAAAAAAGTCCTAAAAAAATGAGAAAAAGGAGAATGTCTATTCCTTGAATTCTCATTCCAATAAAGTTCAAGGAGCTTGGTTATATGACTAGTAGGCTAACTACAATGATCTATTGAGTTCTTGTATTTTCATGGCGTTATCGAATTGAAGTTGTTCATAACTATCAGTATTTGTGGAGTGATGATTTCAAGTCTGAATAATGCATGCTGATATTACGGTCTTGCTTGACAGTCGATCTCTTTGCAAAACTATGTTTTTACTGAATGGTTAATTCGGGTTGAGAAGGCTAAGAACTTGACTGCTTGTGTTCAATATGTTGAGAAAAAAATCTTCCTTGTGTGTTGTGATTTATTGAATCCCTCCTTTTGATTTAATGTTTTGCTTGAGGACAAGCAAAGTTCTAAGTTGGAGGTGGTTTGATAAGTGTCTTTTTATGCATGTTTTACATATTTATTTAAGTAGGATTTGAGTTGTTTTGTTGTTAGTTTCATAAGTTTTTGATTATACATGGTTCATATTACTGTGAGGTGTTTTTATTGGTGTAGGTTGATCATTTGGAGCAATTTCCAGCGAATTTCAAGCCATAGATTCATGCAAAAACATACGCCGGTGTTTATGGATGCAAAAATGCTCGAAAAGCCAAGCCAAAAAGGTTAAATAAAAGCCTTTCGGATTGAACACGACCAGGGTGTGTCGAGAAATACGCCCGTGTTGAAGAAAGACCAAAAATGGAGCAAAAAGGAACCAAGTCGTACACAACACAGCCCGGTCGTGCTTTAAAACACGGGTGTGTTCGTGAGTAATTTCGCGAACACAACCAGTGTTTTGAAAAACGAGTGTTTTAAGGCTTTATCATCAACACGACCGAGCCATGCTTTTAAACACGGCCGTGTTAGAGAAAGAGCAAAAACAGAGCAAAAGAATGGACCAAGTCGTACAAAACACGGCCTAGCCGTGCTTTAGAACATGGGCGTGTTCGTGGGTAATTTCGCGAACACCCCAGTGTTTTGAAACACGGGTGTTTTAAGGCTAATCTGTCAACACGGCCAGGCCGTGCTTTTAAGCACAACCGTGTTCTGTATCACTTTTCTGGAACTTTTACAGGCTGAAATTATGGAAGCTTTCCCACCTAGCTTTTTGACAACTTTTGTGTAACTTTAATATCTCATTATGTTGCACTAAGTCCCATTATTCTCTTAATTATCACATGAAAACAAGGATTCAACAACCCAACTTTGAAAAGTGGAGCAATTATTTATCAAAGATGACATTGTTATGTGTTCTTGCACAAAAATAATGTCTATAAAAACCAAGAGTATGGGTTGGGAGATGATTCATTCATATTAATATTGAGATTCACATTCAATTCATTCACTCTAAGTTTCAAAGCAAAATACATTGAGAGGATAAAAAAGAGGTAGAGTTGCAGAGTGAAGAGCATTAGAGGAGAAGGCTTGGAGCTCATCATCATTGAAATCAACCAAGGAGGAAGTCTTGTTTGGTCTTGAATAAAAGCTAAGTACACCATGTCTATTTCATTCAAATCTTCTTGTGTAGCTTATTCTTTTGTCAAAGCCTTGTGTAGCTAAATTTCTAGTGTTTGAATGTAATGAACTCTAGAATGAATTTGTGATTAAGGTTTGTATGTTTTTAATAAAATCTTCATGTTTTGTGTGATTCACTTATATTATGCTTTGTTCATTCGAGTTAATATTTCAGGTATATTAATTTGAAATCTATTCCTCATCAGGTAATCGAGAGATTAATTATGGTGAGAAAGAACCTTTATAAGTGAAAAGAGTTGCATGCAATCCTAGATATAGACGACATAAATTCTCTGGATTAAGGTCAAACCTAATATGTGAATTCATAAATCATTATAATGCAATCTTGGGGGTTTTAACTAGAAAGAGATTTCAGTTAATCTACTTGAGATTAGGAGTTTTTTGCCTTGAAAGAGGGTTTAACATAAATTGGGAATTTCTACGGTCCATGAAACATGAGATTTTATTAAAAGAGGATGATTTTTGCTTAAGGGCTTATGGTTGTATTTTATCTTGCTAAATCACAAAAACATTCTAAATGGATTTACATTCAAACACATTTCTAGCTCTTGATTTCTTATTTTACAATCTCCTTTTATTTGATCTATTGTATTTTGTTCATTTAGAATCTTTATTTTCCTTATTTATCCAACAAACCTCTCAAAATTTCTAGATTAGATAACAAAAGACTGTAATTACTAGTACTTATAATCCTCGTGGGAATGACACTTGATACTCAATAATCTATGCTATAAAACGATAGGTGCACTTGCCTATAATCCTTGCCGGGGATTGTAATATTAGGAACGCTTTATTTTTGTTAATCTAATCATTTTTTACTTTACCATTGTTTTTCTTCTTATCTATCTTTATGAGTCTTGATTAACACTTTCCATCTTTATTTACCGCAGTGCATGCCTACTCGTTGTCGAGGCGGGAAGCGCGAGACCGCCGGTAGTAACACGGAGGAAAGCATTAATACATAATACGAGGAGGATATAGACGAAAGCAAAGATTTTACCATGGTGGATGAACCACAAAGAACTATGTACGATTACGCCAAGCCATCCATGGATGGCACGTCTTCAAGCATTGTAAGGCCCACTGTTGCCACCAACAATTTTGAAATTAAACCCAATGTTATTCAAATGGTACAACAGTTTGTCCAATTCGATGGTCTACCGGACTAAGATCCCAATAATCACATCATAAATTTTCTCGAAATTTGTGACACCTTCGAAATCAATGGGGTCTCCGATGATGCCATCCGCCTACGCTTGTTCCCATTCTCTCTTTGGGGATGAGCAAAGCAATGATTGAATACTTGGCCAAAAGGAACAATTACAACATGGAATGTCATGGCGGAAAAGTTCCTCTTGAAGTATTTCCCACCGGTGAAAACCGCAAGATTAAGGAATGAAATCTCTTCATTTACTCAAGCAGACGACGAAACATTGTACGATACTTGGGAGAGATTCAAGGAACTGTTGCAAAAGTGCCCACACCATGGCCTACCTATTTGGATGCAAGTCCAAACATTTTATAATGGGCTACTTTCTGCAACAAGACAAATGATCGATGCAGCGGCCGGGGGAACTCTTAATAACAAAATGCCGAAAGTCGCTCAGGATTTGATTGAAGGAACGGCCATGAACGGCTACCAATGGCAATCCATACGAGGTAAGACTAACAGGTCAATGGATGTGTATAATGCAGATGTGGTGGTTATGTTAGCCGCACAAGTCGAAGCTCTAACCCAAAAGATTTTCGAAAATATCTGAATTTTTTTTTATTATTTGTTTATTTGTTCGGTTCTTACATTATTTTTGTTAAGTGCAGATAGTGCATGATCATGCGTTCCAGATCTACCCAACTAATACCCATTGATTTGAAAATCAAGAAGACAGTGAAGCAACTAAGGAAAAGAGCCAAAGCAATGGCGGATGGGACAAATCCAAACGCAGTGAACAACAAAAACAATGAGGAGCGCCCACTTGGGGCAGACGTCCAGGACCGAATTGTGGAAAGGCCCACGAAAAGGGCAGTTAGGGACTACTTCCAACTAGAGGTAAGTCAAACTTATGGGGGTGTGGCCCGTGTGACGATCAATGCAAACAACTTTAAACTAAAACCTGCATTGATCCAGATGGTGTCACAAAAACAGTTTGGGGATAGCCGTTGAGGATCCAAATGCGCATCTGGCACACTTTTTATAAATTTGCGATAATGTTAAAATGAATGGTATTTCTGAGGATATCATTTGATGCCGCCTTTTCCATTCTCTCTACACGATAAGGCTAAGAGATGGTTATGCTCTCTAACACCACTAGCAGCAAATTGGGCAGAACTAAGTCAGCGGTTTCTAGCCAAATACTTCCTCCCAGTAAGACGCTGCAACTAAAATCGGAGATCGCCCCAGTTTAGGCAATTAGACGCTGAGCCACTATATGAAGCATGGGATAGATTTAGGGAATTGCTAAGAAAGTGCCCTCAACACGGATATCCCGATTACCACAGGTCCAGTACTTCTATAATGGTTTGAGTGGCAACAAAGAATGATTATAGATGTTGCATCTAGGGGTGCACGACTAGGAAATATCCCGATGAGGCACTAGAATCGTTAGATCGGAGATGGAGAACAACAGTTACCAATGGCCATCCGAGAGGTCTACTATCCGACGTGTGGCAGAAGTCCAGGATGAGAAGGTCGCCATGCTCACAGAACAGGTATCTGTGCTGAATATAAAACTGGATGCGATGCAGCAAGTGACTCCAAGAGATCCTGCTAGTGTTGAAGAAGAAGCAAACTTTGTGGGCCAACAAAGGAACTTCAACAAACAATTATAGAAATAATCAGACACCCAACTACTATCATCCGAGGTTGCGAAACCATGAAAATTTCTCTTATGCTAACAATAAAAATATTTTGCAGCCACCTCCAGGACACAATGTGGGTAATCAAGGCAGAGCAGAGTCAAAGACTTAACAAAGATGAAGCAAAGATAAACAGGATAGAAGAACGGGTCACTCAGCTGAACACGAAAGTGAACGCAAGACTGAAATCTCATTCATCATAAATATCAACCCAAAAACACAAATCCTTCATCCTCTCAAGAAACCCACCACCGAAAGCCTTCAAATTTCCAACTTCTCCAAGTTCTACACCAAGTTTGGGGGTACTCCAAAAATTCCAAATTTCATATTTTTTACCTCAAAATCTTGAAGTTCATGGCTTCTAGAGATGAAAGAGGAACAAGGAGAAATATAAGAAGCAGAAGGGAGCCGACTCCAGAGCCCGAACCCGAGCCTCAACCAATATTCAACCTCGAGGTGCCCGAAGCTTCAAATGTCATCTTGCCAAACGACACACACCGGGCTAGATGGGCGATACTCTACTTTTGTCCATGGTTTAATACATGGTGTCCCGATGAACATACTCCTACTAATTTAGGTTTATTAGAGGATTTTTAGAGTTATGTGTGGTAGAATTGATTGGCATGAATTTTTAAATGGGCATTGGGCCACTTATTCGGTTATCACACTTGAATTTTTGAGTAGCTTTGAATTGGTGGTTCGAAAAAGAAACTTGATAGGAATTAGGTTTCAACTGAGGAATGAGCCGAGAGGAACTAAGTATTGATGATTTAAATGAAATTTACAAAACCCCGACTTATGGGGTTTAGGAGCACGAGGAGTTTGATAAGGATAGATTTTGGAGAAAAATAATTGGGAAACGAATCTACATGCCAGGTACCTCAAAGGCGTCTAGTATTCGAAACCCAGTATTCCCTTATGTTCAGCGAGTCTTAGCTGAAATAATTTTTGCAAGGGAGGAGAGTAGATGAGCGTTGAGGGTAGATGAATTATTCATCATATGGTGTATGGCGTCGGGGACTGAAATTGTGCCAAACGTCGGGGCTATGATAGCCCGGTAATTTGATAGGATAAGAAAATTTGAGAGGGGTAAAATTTGTATTAGGGGGATGATTACCCCTATCGCTAAATATTTCAATATTAACTTGGATGGGTATGAGGAGGCCGCGGGGCCTAAATTGATTGATCTGACTGTTCTAACTGCTATGAAAATGATAAAATTTGATAGGCGTGATTACTGATTCAATCAAGCAGATAGAACAAAGGTTAGACTTCCTAACCTCGAAGCGACATCCATTAGAAATAGGGGTAACTGGTTGCTTAGGGAGGAACAAGGGGCTACTGCTCAAGAAGAGCATGATGAGCCAATGAGGGAGATGCCGGAATCCTCTAGGCAAGGGGGTAACCGGCCATTGACTATGAGTGAGAGGCTCGAAAGGATGGAAGCTGACGTGGGTAGATTGATAGATGACACGTACCAATTAATGGCTACGGCTAATGAGTATCACCAGGATTACTCACAGCTATTTGATGCCATCACCCAGCAGCAGCAGCATATGTACGAGATGATGTCTCGAATGGACCAGTGACATATCTCCCAGGGCCACTTCCCTCCACATCCACCACCACAGTGATCCATGTAAGTACTTATAACGCATTTCTCTTTCTTTTGATAATTTCCTCATATGTTCGGGACAAAGCATATTTTAAGTTTGGGGGGAGGGGGTTGTCAAGAATGCGTAATTTAGTACTTTCTTGCATTTTGCATTACATTTAGAATTGCATGTAGAGCATAAACAAAATTTGATTTTATTAATATTTTTGATTTTTTTGTTTTTATTTTAGCACGTTTATCGCTTTAGCACGTTTAATTATTTTTGTGTGTGATTTTTAATCAAGGTTTTCGAAAATGCCCAGCTTTCGTTTGATTTTACTATGAGCATTTTATGGAATGAGATAACATACTTCTGGGAATAATGTGATGAATTGTTGGAAGATGTCATTTATTTGTTTGACATTAGTTAAGAAAATTGGATATTTGAGCATGTTGCGAAAAATAAGCCTGTGAGCTTTTGTGCCTTAAACTGTTTATGCGCCGCCCGGGAGGGGGAATAAACTATCTTAGGAATTGAACCCATAGAATTGCATGAATTGGTTTTGAAACTTTAATTGGCTTTAATATTGAAGAAACATGTTGAGATTATGTGCCTAAGGTTGCTCCTGTAGTTGTTGAAAATACTTGTGGGGTTCGCAAATTTATTTCTTTTATTTCTTTATTTTCGATTTTTATAACACTTGAGATTCGGTCGCTTCAATAAAATTTGAGTGTGATGTTATTATAGCCTAAGTGTTTCACATATCAATCCCTGAGGAATACGACCTTGCTTGCCATTATTTTATAAACTACACCATACACTTGCAGTTGTAAAACACTAGTAAATATTTAAAATATAATGCTATTGCTATCCTCACAACTTTCAAAACCACAACATTTGGTCCACCACAGTTTCATAAAATAGAGTTAACTTATATATGAATATACTTTTATTTTGATGTTATATAAAATACACATTAATTATTTATAATCATTATTCATTACTCATGATTCATGAATTTTAACTAAATTACAAACTACGTAATTAAAAATATTGGGTGCATTAGAGTGCATCCATATTTGAGGAGTCATATTTTGATGAGACTTATCTAGAAACCTCTCATATTAGGACTCTAACATAAATAAGGGATTGATATATATATATATATATATATATATATTGAGATCTCTCCCTACTATCAGATAACTTACAAAAATCGTTCCCCTCATAAAAAAGAAGAAGAATAATCTCTCTCCTAAAATTTCTCTCTACGGTTTTCTTCTTGGAGAATCACCAAAGTCTCCAAGGGTCTAAGGTGTGTGTTTATTCGGTGGAGAGAGAAGGACGTTTACCTATCCCGTTTGAAGTACAAGAAGTTCGTGATACGAGAAGGGCATTGTCATACATGGATTTATACACATCAACGAAGAGGGCTTGTAGGCGAGTCATAGATCTGAGTGAATTGATTCATCCGCTGCTAAGGTAATTTCGATTCATATATATTATGTGGCTTACGTGGCTTAATTGCTAACAGTGGTATCAGAGCCATTATGGCTCGTTCTCGCCTATTTGATGTGTTTCAGTTTGATAATCCATGAAATTTATTTTTTATTAAAAAATTCAAATCTTTTTATTCATTTTTTACTCGATAGGACGATTGATTTGATATATTATTCATATAAAATGGATTTGAAACGAAAAAGTTATTGCCATTTGAAGTCTTTTAGAAAAACTAAATCAGCATGGGTATTCGTGCCAATGTTAATAATGTTGGTTTATGTATTGACCACATGGGCAGACCAGAACTGTATTGGCTACATGTTATTTCTGTTTCGTGCTTTTTGTACGCCTTGTGTTTATTTTTTTTAATCATATATAGATAATTTGCATTGAAATCCGTGCCAAGGGATTACTAGCCTTGGTGGCGAAATTTTCGATCTCATTGAATTAAAGAAAATAATAAAATAATTACTTGGATCTCGATAAAAATCTTAGAATTTATACAGTGACGGATGCCCAAATAGCAGCTTTTTCTGACCTTTATGGTAGTGGCAAATTAGATGGCCAGAACTATGCAATGTGGCATAGGAAAATTCAATTTTTACTTCACAAAGAAAAGATCCTTGAACATCTCACCACTAGTATGCCTAGGCCAGTTGAGCCAGAAAATGGACAAAGTGCCCAATATCGTCGCGATATGGACGAGTACAATAAATGGGTGGATCAAAATAAGAGTGCGCGCTTTACTATGCTAAGCTGCATGCACGATCATCTGATCTATGAGTTCGATCAAGTATGGTAGCACTTTGGCTACAAGACTGAGGGCTCTTACCCTTAGGTTCAATCAGTATGTACTTGACCCAAAGCACTCGATGACCCATCATCTTGATGTGATGAAGGACATGATTCAGGAGCTTCAAAATGCTGGATGTGAGCTCACAGATGAACAACAAGTTTTGGTTGTCATAAGGTCACTACCTGAGCAGACTTAGGGACACGTTAAGCTTGTGTTTACACATAATGAGCAAATTTAGACATTCGATAGTGCCGCCAATCATCTCAAACTTGAGGTTGACCGTCGAGAGTCGAAACAAGCACAAACAGCTACTCTTGTCGCACATGTTGGACAACGTAAGCCTAAGAAGGGCAAACGTTGGAACAAGCAAGGTGCTGGACAAAGCTGTATACAAAGTCAGAACTTGTCCCTACAAGGTGACAAAGCTATGAAGCGTCGTCGAGGAAAGAGGGGTGGAATGAAGAAGGACAAGTGCTTTAATTGTGGCAAGTTGGGTCACTTCGCTCGTGATTGCACTGAGCCGAAGAAGGTAGAACCCACTCCTAGCTCTTTTTATTATTTTGTTTGTTCACAAGTGTTTGTTGCTAACTCTCTCCATGGTTGGATTGTAGACACAGGAGCAAAAAAACATGTGCAAGGGATCGAGCGGGATTTGTAAATTATCATCGATTGCCAGCATGCAGCCACTACATTGCTATGGGGAATGGCACACGAGAGGAGATTCTTGGAGTTGGATCATACCAGCTCAAGCTCAGCACTGGGCATGAGCTACTCCTTAGTGATGTGCAATATGCACCTAGCATTCGATGTAATTTACTTTCAGTTTTAGCACTTTCTAAGCATGGTTTTTCTTTCTTGTTTGAGCACACCAGCTTGTCTATTTACTTTGGCAAAGACCTTTATGGCTTAGGATTTATGAATAATGGATTTTTCATATTAGAATTATCCAATGATTGCGTTTCTTATATTTTTTCTACTATTGATATTATTTCTGATTATGTGAAATGGCATGCAAGATTGGGACACATAGGACAAGAAAGGATGATTAGGTTAGCTCGAGAAGGCTTGTTGGGCCACCTCGCTAAAGTTAACCTTCTTGTGTGTGAACCATGTCTGGTAGGAAAAGCCTGCCGGAAGCCTTTTGGTAAGGGCTACTCATCCTCTAGAGTTAGTCCTCTCGGACATATGTGGACCTAGGAATGTGAAGGCACGACACGGTTCATCCTATTTTCTCACTCATATTGATGATTATTCGCGCTATGGGTCAATATATCTCTTGTCTCACTAGTCAGAAGTGTTTGATTATTTTAAGCGATTCTTGACAGAGGTTGAGAACCAAAAAGCGAGGAACCTCAAAATCCTACGTACTGATAGAGGGTGAGAATATTTGTCTGATCAATTTAGACAAATATATGAGGAGAAAGGGATCATACGACAATTGACGATTCCATACACTTTGCAACAAAATGGTGTTGCAGAGAGAAGAAATCGCACACTTCTCGATATGTCCAGATCGATGATGGCGCAAGCGAATATTCCTATATCGTTTTGGGGAGATACAATTTTGACTGCAGCCTACATATTAAACCATGTGCCTTATAAGTCAGTTCCTTCGACACCTTATGAGTTATGGCATGACAGAAAGCCTAACTTAGAAGGTTTGCGCCCTTTGGGGTCAGCAGGATTTTTTCACAACACTTTTCATAAGAGTGGAAAGCTTGGTCCAAGAGCGGTAAAACATATCTTTATAAGGTATTGCGATCACTCAAAAGGCTATGTGATGTATGGTGAACACCCTAATGGAGGAATAACAGATATAGAGTCTTGTGATGTGAATTTCCTTGAGGAGGATTTTCCAACCATTGGTGTAGTCAAGGGGGACCTTGAACTATTCGAGTTGCAAGATCCTCTAGGCGGCGCACAAGTCCCTAGCGAGGGTGAGGTTTCAAAATCTCATCTAGTAATTGACGGGGATAACGTATGCAACCCCAAATTCAGTGGGAGTGACCTACTGGAGAAAAACTTTGAAAATCCACAGATAAGTCAAAGCAAACGTGGAACAATATCCCATCGGCGTTTTGAGATCGAAGGGGAACCATTCATGTGTGCTTCTGTGGATGTTGATGAGCCAGCTACTTACAAAGAAGCTGTGACTTCCCCCAAATGCAAATGAGTGGATAATTGTTATAGAAGAAGAGTTAAAGCTCAATGGCTAGGAACAAAGTCTGGGAGCTGGTCGATCTTCCATCTGGACGTAAGACTATTGGGAACAAATGGGTTCTTAAGGTTAAACACAAGGTAGATGGATCTATCGACAAATATAAGGCTCGACTTGTGGCAAAGGGTTACACCCGAAGAGAGGGTGTAGACTATGTAGAGACATTCTCCCCTATGGTGAGATTTGCCCCTATTCGCCTTATTCTAGCTCTTGTCGCCCACCTAGATCTGGAATTATTTCATATGGACGTAAAGACGACATTTATCAATGGAGAGCTGGACGCTTGATACGTTCTATTTATAGGGCAAATAGGTCAAGAGCGCAAAGTATGTCGCTTGATACGTTCTATTTATAGGCTGAAACAATCGTCCAGACAATGGTACCATCGATTTCATCGAGCTATCATCAATATGGGCTTTATGATGATCGAGGAAGACCATTGTGTGTATGTCAAGAGAAGTGGGAGGAATATTTTGATACTCTCACTATATGTGGATGACATTCTTTTGGCTGGAAATGACATGGAGATGATTGTCGTCACTCAGAAGTGGTTGTCCTCTACTTTTGAGATGAAGGACATGGGAAAAGATGAATACATACTTGGTGTTAAGATACACCAGGATCGTTCTAGAAAACTATTGTGTTTGTGTCAAGAGACTTACATCAATAGGATTCTAGAATGTTTTCGTATGGAAAATGCTAATCCTGCTGACACACCCATGGAAAGAAATTGTATTCTTAGCAAAGAATTATGCCCCAAAACAGAATAAGAAAGGGAACACATGGCTAAGATTCCATATGCAAGGGCGGTGGGAAGTTTGATGTACGCAATGAAGTCTACTCGACCAGACTTATGCTTTGCAGTTGGAATGGTGAGTAAATATCAAAGTAATCCTGGGCGCGACCATTGGGCTGCCGTCAAAAGGATACTTAGATATTTGAAAGGTGTTAAGTTGGTTTTTATACCAACGTATTGAGTACTCTAGACGAGGATTTTGCGTTTTTTTTGGGTATTTTAGTGTCGTTTGAGTCGAGTTTGTGTCATTAGTTGTCGTTCGAGAATCGAGACTGATCTTGATAGCCGAAACTGGTTAAAAACGATGAAAAACGTGTTTGGGTGGTGAAGATCGCATTTTGGGAGCTAAAAAACGGAAATATATCGAGCAAGATCGAGCACCGCAACGCTAAAAACCCGCGCCCTTGCAAATAAAAATTACGTACGGATGAGGGTATGGGCGCGCTGCAGCGCCATGCCGGGCACGCTGCAGCGCGTGGTGGACGACATACGCAGCAAATCGGTATAGCTGCTGCAGCGCCAACAACGGGCTGCAGCTTGCGTAGCTAGGAGGGAGCGCGGCTGCTGCGCAATTTCAAGAATTTCTTGTTGCGCGGCAGCGTATGGGCCTGAACGTATTTTGGGCCTTTTTGGACGGAATTTTTAGGGTTTCAAGCCTATAAATAGAACAAGGGACGTACAAACCGGGGGTTGGACATTTTGGGGAGCACAAGGGACGATTTTGAGCAAGGAGAAAGAGTTCGGGACGAGATTCGAAGGCATCTATCTTCTGGAAACAGAGAAGATTCCTCCTTTAATTATTCTGAATTATTTTTCTAGTATCTTTGTTGAACCCTATCAATGTATAATTACTTCTTCATGAGTTTGTGTACATCTATTATGAGCTAAACCTATTTTTCTATGGGATTGATGTAACTTATGTTTGAACCTATGTTTTGATTTCTAGTTTATGAAATTTGCATGTTTATTAATCTATTTGTGCTATTTGATTTGATTGCATCTGAATTATCTGATCAATAGTTTAGATTGTTTGGTGTGTTTGATTTGACGCTCGAGAGAGGTAATTGAACGCCTGGCCATAGAATAACACAACCTAGGGTTTCATAGAATCGAGAGATTTATGAATCTTCTGAAGCCTGTGATAAAATATTCATTGAGCGTATTATGGTTTAATTTATGATTTTTATAGAGATATCGAAATCAGAATTTGGAACCTAGAATCACTTGGCACTCGAGAGAGGAAGTGATAAACGGTAGGAATATTGGCCTATAGATTGATAACTTGTGATTAATAAACTGGATTGAAAACATAGGGGATAACTAGGTGAAACCAACCCTCTAGAATTCATCTTCTACGTGTTTGATTAATTGTCTGAACTAATTATTTGCTTATTTTTAGTTTTATTTTTAGTTTAATAAATTCTCATCTCTTTTCGATTTCTAGATAGATTATAGTACTTAGTATAAAATTCGATAACAATCCCTGTGGAGACGATAACCCTACTTTCAAAACCTATACTAAAACTTGACACCGTACGCTTGCGGTAAGATTTTCGCGATCAAAATGGACAAGTGATCTTGCTTTGTACTACTATGGAGGTAGTTTGAAGCTAACTGGCTATAGTGATGCTGATGGATTAGTGGATAAAGATGAGCGCAAATCCACATCGGATATGCATTCTTATTGGGAGCGCCGCTATCACTTGGTGTAGCAAGAAACAACCTTGTATCTCTTTATCCACCATGGAAGCTGAATATGTTGCTTGTACGTCAGCAGTCCAAGAGGCAATCTGGTTGAGAAGATTTCTTCAGAGTCTACGCATTACGGCGCATGTTGATGATGCTAGTTCTTGTTTATTGCGATAACACATATGCACTAGCATATGCTAAGGATCCCAAGTACCATAGGAGGACTAAGCACAATGACACCATATATCACTTTATACGAGAGAGCATTGCGTAAGGTCAAGTTGTTCTCAGGCATATTTCTACTAGTGACATGGTCGTTGATCATTCTACTAAGACTTTGCATAGAGATGTGTTCCAAAGGCATGTAGAAGTATGAGACTTTGTCGGATTTGAGTATATGGGCATGTATGAACATTTTATTGATTAATGAAATTTTGTTTCTCATTATTTGTTAGTGTACTGTGTCTAATGATAAATATGAATGTCACAAGGCTTAGATTGACCCACTCACATGGGCGATTGTCCTGGCGCTTTGAAAGCGAGCAGGATGAGACTCATAGATCATTTTCGCACCAACCAGGGGATGCGATCGCCTTCACGCTTGGAACAACGTGGAAGGTTTAAGTTTAAATATAGTCGAATTGTATAATGTTAAGAGCTTGGCATGAGTCCAAGGTAAGATCACACTTTGATCGATTATGAAGTATGTCCAAACTCTTATGAAAGCTTTGTTTGTGGCGAATGTGTGAACTATCATGTGATACTTTGAGAGTGACTAACTAGGAAGTAGTAAGACGCAGTCGCACTTGAATAGCGACATGACTAAGAATTGTATAATGTTAAGAGCGTGACATACCCGAGTCAAACATTTGAGTGGGAACTCCATCATAGCATGCATTCATACTACATGTTCTTTGAGACGATCTCATAAGTGGAGTGATTTGAATGGATCCCCGCGTGAGATGAGAATCATGAGGACGTGATTGTGTGAGCTCTTATTGTGTTTTTAGTACCCTTTAGGACGGGATGTGCCATGAGGTGTAATTAATGACACTACTTTAGCATGTATCCAATGGCCATGTGTGATGCGAAACCAGTCGGAGCATAACTAGGAAAACTTGATATATATAAGACCAAATATATGATTGACATGAGGCCGAGAAAAACTAAGTTGGTAATGCATCTTTGTACTATGGCTCATAGGGACCTAATATAAATAACTAAGTCAAAAATACGTTTGATATAGTCATGAGCATAGATACATATTCGAGAGTCAAACATGCTCTACTTATTATGTGAGGGATCATAGATGCTTGATTTGGTACAACCACATAGTTTGGGGTACATAGTGAAAAAAGTCATTTTTGGAGTTACGAATGTTGCTTATGAAGTTATGTTAGTAAGGTGATGACTTAATATAACTCTCCTCGCAAGTTCTTTCTCGCTCAATCACACACTTTATTTCGAATACATTAACTACATGAAAGAAGAGACGTGAGATGAGAATCATGAGGACGTGATTAACGAATGAGTCGAGTCAAATATGTATGAGTGGGACATATTGGGTGCAATAGTATGCACCACAAGTGCATCCATATTTGAGGAGTCCTATTTGGATGAAGTCTTATCTAGAAACCTCTCATATTACTTGAAACAAAAAATAAACATAAAAAAGCCCTAAAAAACGGACCACCTAAAATTGTCTCTCAATATAAATAAGGGATTGTGATATATATATATATATATATATTGAGATCTCTCCCTACTATTAGATAACTTACAAAAATCGTTCCCCTCCTAAAAAAAAAGAAGAATAATCTCTCCTAAAAACTTTCTCTACGGTTTTCTTCTTGGAGCATCACCAAAATCTCCAAGGGTCTAAGATGTGTGTTTATTCGGTGGATATTCTAGTAGATCCATTGGAGAGAGAAGGACGTTTGCCTATCCCGATCGAAGTACCAGAAGTCCGTGATACGAGAAGGGCATTGGCGTACGTGGATTTATGCACATCAACGAAGAGAGCTTATAGGCGAGTCGTATATCTGAGTGAATCGATTCATCCGCTGCTAAGGTAATTCCGATTCACACATATATGTGGCTTACGTGGCTTAATTGCTAATAGAAAAAAATCATCTTCTTCATGTACATAAGAAAATCATGCAGTTGCCAATCTTAGTGATAAAATTAAGTCACATAATTACAACAACCAAATTAACACCGTAGCCTAATTACATTACATGTTCATGCGTGGCCCTAAGTCATTATTATCTGTTATATTAGTCTACTATGCCATAATTAAAGAGGCACTATAATGAAAGTGGTTTCTTGAATGGAATTATTCTACTTCACAAAATAAATAATGAACGAAAATTCATTACTTTTCTGTAGCTATTTCTTTAATATTAAATTATATTTTTATATATCTATTCGATCCACAAAATCATTAGATACTATACATGCTGTGTACTCAATATAATGATGGATTATGAGAAGTAAGATATTTGAATTGTCTATCATTAATATACTCTATCATTAATTGTATTGTTCATCTAATATATCATCTTAGTTCGTAAGGGGTGAAATAATTACCACTGCCCTTCATTTTGGAGTGCTTGCAATCTCTAAGAAACACTTGTTAGTTTTTGGCTGAAAAAATCACTTTCAAGTGTTTGCTTATACCAACTCCTGCTTTTAATTCAGCTTTATTTAATCAGAATTTAAAAGCAGGAAGATGAGTACTTTAGATTTATGCTTCTAATTTGACTTATACAAACAAAGGATTAATTGCACTTTTGGTACCCCAACCTATTAGCGGTTTTCACTTTTGATACCCGTTTTTTTGGGCATATCATTATTAGTACCCAAAGTTTCAAAATTCACTCATTTTTGGCATGTTCCATTAGTCATCCGTTAAACACAACAGTTGAATTTGGAGTAGCAAGTTTCCAGGTTAAAAAAAACTAATTTCCCGGTTGCAATTGACGTACGCTTCACGGCATCTTCAGCGTCGATTCAGGCGACCCCAAGTATCGTTCCACACTCATTTTGAACGTATCCACAAGCCCTACAATGCCTAGTGGTCAATTTCAGGTTTTGAGTTCGTCTCTGGCGCCAATTGACGATAATTCGAAAAACTCAAAGTTTCATTCAAATCCAAATTACATCCAAGATACTTCTCCAAATCCAAATTTGAGCATATCATCATCTTCCTCATCTCAAGGCACACAAAGCTCACTCCTCAATCGGTCCTATTTGGCCCGAACCAAAAACGCACAAAAAGGGATCTTAAAATTGATTTTCCGACTTTTAGGAGCATGTTTCTCCATGTTTACTGCCGAATTGGCCTCCGGCCAAAAAAACAAAGTTGCTCAGAATAAAATTTCGAGTCAGAATGCACCATCCCTGTCCAACAGTGCTCCGACGCCGGCCGGTCACTATTCACCAATCACTTGCTACAGTAGGTCGTCCGTTAGTCTTTAACAGTTAACTAACGAAACGTGCCAAAAATGAGTGAATTTTTGAAACGTTGGTAATAATAATGATATGCCCAAAAAAGTGGGTACCAAAAGTAAAAACCGCTAATAATTTGGGTACCAAAAGTGAATTTATCCCTACAAACAAATAAACAATTTTCTAACTTTTCGCAAAACACCCAACTTCTGATTCTATTTTCAAACACTACTAACTTTTGATTTTTAACTACTTTTACTTCTACTACAATAAATTTCTTCTTTTAAAAGCATAAATTTTTGCAAACACTCCCATAGGATGTTGCAATATTGCTACTTTTGTTTATCAATAAATTTGCCTTTAAATATACATGCCAAAAATCTCAAAGCTTAGATTTTCGGGTATATATATTATTCTTTCAAAATTTATTAATGCAACTAAAATGCAGAATATATTCTTTCTTCAAACAATTATACATCGCTTTTTTTTTTTCAAGTTTTATCATACAAATTATGTTAGATGCTTAGATCTTGTCAAAATATTATAAGAAACCAATAGTAATTGTTTTGGAGAAATTGAAGAAAATAGAAACTTCTATTTTCATTTTTTTTAAATTTTATTTTTCTTCCCTTCTCTCTCTTATTCTTTTCTTGACGAAAGCTTTTGGCGTGACCTTTTGTAAAAAGAAAAAAAGAGGAAAGGCAAAAACAGGCCCATGTGACATATATATTGGTGTGTACCTCTAACCATTCCAATTCAACCACTCAAAGAAAACACCCAACTGCGTTTGATTTCTCATAGTCAAACGTTTTTGGGTTTTAATTTAGCATATATCATGCAGAAAATATTTGTCTCTCTTTGACTTTGAAAATCTGTGGTATTTAATAAGTATACTTCATATGCTTACTGTATAGCAATTTTCCCACAAGATTTATTTTTTTTGGTTTCTGGTGGACTAATTGAATAATAGAGATTTCTGGGCATTCAGCATCCTGTTTACCAGTTTGGCGTTCGTTTTACGAGTTATTTCTTGGAGGAGATTGAGGAGAAAAAAGATTTTTTTGATTTTAATTATTTTGTTTTTTTATTTTTGCTTCAAATATTCTTTTTTCCCCGATTGAATGCATTAAAGGGTTCGTTCGGCATCTTTAAACTGTTCTTGATGATGTTGCTTTTCGGCAAACCAGTTGTTATCTGGGGTATAAATTAAGGTGAGTCGCTAAGTCTAAGGGACGATTTCTTTTATTTCCAGTTAATACATTGCGTTTCTGATTGTCTTGAATTAGATAGTACATTTAGCTAGAGCGATCATTCTTTTGAATTTGTTGTGTACATTTTTGGTTACCAATTTAGAAGAGCATTTGTCCCTCAGTATTTTGTGATGTTCTGTGTTTTAACTATTTGGGCTCTTAGGTTAATGATCGCTGGGAGATATGGTATTGTAGCTGTACATCTTTTGCAGTATTTATTTTTGTAACTCCCCCCCTCCCCTCCCCTCTTTTTCTTTTTGTTTAGTATTGATGAGGATTGAAATTATTTGGTTTTTTCTTGTGCTGCATTCAGCTAGCTATTCCTTGTAGGCTGTAAAATTGCATTTCGACTTGCAGGGCTCGAAATATAGTTTGTTTCTTTCTTGTCCGTGATGCTACTCACTGTATATTTGGTGATAAAATGTTTCACTGTATTCTGTCCTATCACATTGAGGTTCTGGGGTTCAAATTTGTGTGATCCTGTGTTTGGAATATCTAAAGCTAAATAAGATGTGAACTCAAACTGAAAAAACTTACAAAGCTGAAAACACAGGCTGGTTAGCTTGTGTTGTTGAAATTGTTTGTTCTTATCAATGTAACTTGAAAGAGATGTAACTCCAAATGATCTTACATCTAGTATCAAATGCAGGTGCACCATTTCAAGTTGTTTTATATGTTATTATATATACTGTAGCTTGGAGGATAAAGCGTGTGGTTAACAACCACAGCTACAGAAGAAAACTTTTCTTCATGTTTAAGTGTGTATAATGCTTCCAACCCTTTATTTAATGTTTTTCTGCTCATTTAGGCTTCATTGACTATGCGCCAACTACATTTCACCTAATGGGCTGGCTTAGCAAAATTTTCAAGGGTTCAAACCATAAAGTTTCAGAGGGGCGGTGTGATTGGAGTTATGAAGCTGATACAGTAGAAAATCATCCATCTGCATCGTGGGTAAGTATTATTGCTTACTTTCTCTGTCTCTTTGTCATGATGAAGACTCACTTCTAATGTGAAGTTAGTTATACCTTATATCCACCATTAGGTTCCTTGATTCATTTTGATAACTTCATTAGACGCCTTCATATTTTCTCTTTTGTATCTCTTTTCCCGAATCTTGATGGCCGACTCTAGACACATCTACGCTATGTTTGGAAGCATGAGATATGGTTTCTTGAATTGAATGTAGTTATTTCTGATTTTACTTCACAGATTCTAATCAGCAACGAAGTCATTTTAACTTCATCTTGCCTCTAACTTTTTGATTTAGTAATATCATATCCAGAGTATATGCTACCTAGGACCATCTATTCTTTATATACTCTTATTACATCCATTTCCATTTTTAGTAGCATCGGAGGGTACCTAGTGCACTTTAGTGCTCCAAGGTATCAAAATATCAAATCGCATTTTGTTGTGTATTAGTCATGCCTCGATGTGCTCTATATCTAGATAAATAATCAAATGTGCGAGTGATAAACATGAGCCGACAAGAATGTGGGAGCTCGCTTGGAGGAGCTAGGTTGGTAGGAGTAATTGATTATGGTGTCATAATGGAAAAAGTAATCTCATAGGCTTTGTAATCCAACTTGAATGTTAGTCACCTTAACGATATGAGTAGATTCATGAGCTGGGTAATTCGAAAATTGTTATTGTGCGAGAATGGTTGCATGTCTTATTAAAGTCTTATGTTAGTTGAATAGGTTGAGAGGATAAAAATGGATTTTCTTTTCACATTTTCATTGATGTTCTTTCGGATTATTGTGTTTGACTATATACTTATTGATTCTTTTCCATGGAAAGCTTATTCATGAAACAATAATGGTATAGGACTCATGGTCCGAGATTGAAGACATAGACCGTGCTATTGCATTATCTCTTTTGAGAAGAAGACCAGAGAGGAAACAGTGTGATTGGTGAGTTCGTCTCGCTTTCATTATTTAATAAATGGTTCTCGGAATACTTCTATTGGGGGCTAGGGTGATGGCTAAATTTGAAATTATATGCCTTTCACATAATTGTATATTTCGGAAATTTGGAATCGGGTACCTACGTGCACATTGTTCCTTTTAAGATATCTTGGTGAAGAAACTTATCCATACACCGAATTACTTTGCATGGTTGGCAATGCAACTTTTTTCTTGTATAAATTTTCATTTGTTCCAAAGAATTTCACTTTCTTGGTCCAGACTATAGTTAATTATTTGGTGTATCATATTTCTCATTACTTAGAGTTAGAGCTATCTTCTCTACATGTGTATGATCAGAAAAATCTATTTGCATATAGGCTATAATGAATAGTTGGAATTTCTATGCACATTACTTTCTTTTCCTCCACAATGTATTTTGGTTATGTAATTTATTTAGGGATAACTACATAAACCCACTTGAGGTTTGGGCTAGTTACAAAAAAATCCAAACGTTTTTTACAATTGCAAAAAAACCATTGAGGTTTAATTTCGTCTCACATTTTTCCCCTTAATAAACAAAAGGCATTTCTATACCCCCCTCTTATTTCTAGAAATATTACAGTTACCCCCTTAAATTTAAGACAAAATCAAATCTAAGGGGGCTTTTTGTAATTTCGAAGCATCTATTTTTTTTTTGTAATTAGCCCAAACCTCAGGGGGCCTTTTGTAATTATCCCATTTACACCAGTTTACTAAAGGATAATTTCATGTATGGATAGATAGTGAACCGCATAATTGGAAGAAGATGAACTACTTGCCGGGCTCTTGGGAGAGAGCTTGAATGTTGAGTCTCCCCCAGTCGGAGAGTCGAAATGACGAGTGTTCTTCGAAATGGATATGGGAATGGATATGGACATGGAAATGATGGCTTTTACCCGGCTATACATTTTCCTTATTCTACATGCCTCGAGTAAACCGATTCTCGATACTACATTATAGATTACTTGATTTCTTGTACTAGGTAATTATATATTTTGATCTTTGTAATTATGATATGGTTCAAAATATGATACTTCTAGGAAAGGACCGGACACAGATATGTGAAACTAACCCACTCTTTCATCATAACTACGAAGAAGCATGTGTTGCACGTCATTCATATAACTTTACTAAAATAATTACAACAACAACAACAACAACAACAAACTAAGCCTTAATCCCACTACGTGGGGTAAATTTATACGGATCATATCGCCCATCGTTTACGGTCATAAGCCATATTTTCGTTTATTTCTAGGTATAACATGTCATGTTTAATAGCTTCTTTCCAAGTCTTTTTAGGCCTACCTCTTCCTCTTTTGATTTGTGTGAGTGATTCTCTACCTTCTAAACGTCGCACGGGTGCATCTAAAGGTCTCCTATAAACATGTCCAAACCATCTTAATCGTGTTTCTCTAATTTTCTCGTCTATTGGTGCTACTCCCACTTTGTTTCTAATGTGTTCATTTCTTATTCTATCTAATCTAGTGTGTCCGCACATCCATCTTAGCATTCTCATCTCTCGCTACCCTCATTTTTTGTTCGTGTTCATATTTAGTCGCCCAACATTCGCTCCGTAAAGCATTGCGGGCCTTATGGCCGTTTTATAAAATTTTCCTTTCAATTTTAATGGTATTTTACGGTCACAAAGGATAGAAGATGCACTCCTCCATTTATTCCAACCCTTTGGATCCTATGTGTGACATCTTTATTGATTTCTCCGTTCTCTTCAATTATAGATCCTAAGTATTTAAAACTCTTTGTTATACTCACTTCATGTCCATCAATTTTAACCTTCGTCTCATTGTTCTATTGTTTTTACTAAAGTGGCATTCCATGTATTCTGTTTTAGCCCTACTTATAGTAAAACCTTTTGATTCGAGTGCTTCTCTCCAAACTTCCAATTTTGCATTTACTCCTTCCCTTGTTTCATCAATTAAAACTATATCGTCCGCAAATAACATACATTCGGGATGGATTTTTTGTAAGTGTTTAGTGATTTCATCAATTATCGGGATAAAAATGTACGGGCTTAGAGCGGATCCACGATGCAAACCTATATAGTGTTTGGGAATTCACTAGATATTCTGTTGGTGTCCTAATACATGTTGTTATACCATCATACATATCTTTTATGGCATCTATGTAGCTATTTTTATTCCTCTTTTTCCAATACGCGCCACATTATATCACGGTTGACTCTATCGTATGCCTTTTCAAGATTAATAAAAACCATATGTAAATCTTGTTTTCTCTCATTATATTGTTCACATAATCGTCTAATTAAGTGTATAGCTTCAATTGTGGATCTTCCGGCATGAAGCCAAATTGATTATCTAATATACTAGTTTCATTTCTTATTCTTGCTTCTATAACTCTTTCCCATAGTTTCATTGTATGACTTATTAATTTAATTCCCCTGTAATTTGCACAATTTTGTATATCCCCTTTGTTTTTATATATAGGTATCAATATACTTTTTCTCCATTCATCAGGCATTTTCTTAGTTTTTAGAATAACATTAAATAATTTAGTAAGCCGTCATGCAATTCCAACTCCACCTAAACATTTCCACGCTTCAATTGGTATATCATCTGTGCCAATTTGCTTTGCAGTTTTCATTTTCATTTTGTTTAGTGAAGTTGAATTCTACGATTTACGGTTTTATTTGTTTCATGAAGTTGAATTTCTACGATAAAAAGATTACGGTTTCTTATTCGATCTTTTATTCCTCGTCTTTCACTAAAATGTTTTCATTCTAATGTGACTTCATTTGGGTTTCTCTTGTTTGTTCATTAAAAAGATTATTTAAATACCTCTTCCATCGATCTTTTATGTCCTCGCCTTGGTTTTTTTCACTAAAATGTTTTCATTCTCATCTTTTATGCATTTAATTTGGGTTAGATCTCTTGTTTGTTTTTCTCTAAATTTTGCTATTTTATATATATCTTTCTCTCCTTCTTTATATCCATTTTTCTTATAGAAATCTTCATATGCCTAGTTACATAGTTCCATGTTTTTGCTTCTCTTTTTCTATCTCTTTTTCTATCTCTTTTTTCTATATTCTTTAAGTTCCACCACTTAATTCTCGGTATGTTAATTTTCTTTCTCTTTAAGTGTATGTTAATAAGTTTGATATCCAAAACTAGTAGTCATGTTGGGTGGTGAGGCTTTCTCCAGGTATTACTTTGCAATTTTTGCATATTTTTTGTCGTTTTTACGGTTAAAAAGTAGTCAATTTGTGATTTGTTAGGACCACTTTTAAATGTGATTAAATGTTCATCTCTCTTTTTAAAGAAGGTATTACCTATAATAAAATCATAAGCGATCGCAAAATCTGCAGGATGGTTCTACCTCATTGTTACGCGAGCTAAAGCCATATCCTCCATGGACCCTTTCATAATCTTCATTATCCTTCCCAACATGTCCATTTAAGTCTCCACCTATGATGACTTTTTCATTTTGAGGATTGATTGCATTAGAGTTTCTAAATCTTCCCAAAATTTAGCTTAGTAGCATCATCTAATCCTACTTGAGGTGCATATACACTAACAATATTTATAAGTTAGATTTACCTACTACAATTTTAAGGGATATGATTCTATCTCCTTTTCTAGTTACTCCTACTACTTGATCTATGAAGAGAGGATCTACAATGATACCCACCCCATTCCATTCTATCCTATCCAGTCCACTATACCAAAGCTTATAACCTGTAGTATCTAGTGTCTTAGCCTTCTCGCCTACCCATTTAGTCTCTTGGATACACATAATATCTATGTTTCGTCTTTTCATAATATCTACGAGCTCTATAGTTTTACCTGTCAAAGTACCTATGTTCCAACTGCCAATTCTATACTTTCTAATTTTCTTATTATCATTTGTGTTCCTCTTATTAGTGTGTGGGGGCTCTTGTGTATTTTTCACTAAAATAATTACATGAATTAATAATCCTATTGAATAATATTAGATGTAGGGATAATTACAAAAACCCCCTTAAGGTTCGGGCTAATTACAAAAAAACCCAGATTTTTCAAAAATTACAAAACCCCCCTTTAGGTTTGACCCGTCTTACATTTTTCCCCCTTCATATGCAAAAAACATTTCAAAAGCTCTCCTTACGTTTATCAAGATATTACACTTACCCCCTTAAATTTTAGACACAATCAAACCCAAGGGATTTTTCGTAATTTTCAAAGTTCTTGGTTTTTTAGTAATTAGCCCACCTTAGGGGGCTTTTTGTGATTATCCCTTAGATTTAATATATAAATTAAGAATATTAATTAAGTACCAAATTAGTTAGATTGAAATAGTTGGGTGTACTTCAAAATATTTTTCAATATATATAGTCTATAGATCAATGTGAATGACTAAATAAATTTAATATTGACTAAATTCAATGAAAATTCGAAACTTAAATAGTAGCATAATTAAATAAGTTCATATATGATCTTATGATCATATAAATCATTCTTTCGTTTGATCCAGATGGCTGAAGAAGTTTTTAACTTACTTTTCAGATAAGCTTTTGTTTTGTTTTACTTTTCGGACAGGATTACTTGTGATGGAATAGAAGATATTGAAATTATGATATACTTTGAAATAGAACAATGGTTATGACTTATGAGTCTAAAACTTGTGAGATATGATATAAAATAAGGTTCGTAAAAGTCATATTAACTCCTTGAGGGTTTAAAAGTGATAATTTCTCGTTACAACAAATTTGCTTGGTCTTTCAGCTACGACAAATTTGCTGCTGCTTCTTCTCATTCAAACTCTTTTGGTCTTTTCATTCTACTTATAAGACCTAATTAAACAAAATATGCCAAGAAAACACAATGAAAAGAAAGTAATTATTTATCTTATTTTCTCGACTCTCTTTTTCTTAAACATTACTTAAATTTGAAGACTCGTCTCACTAATTTCAAGCATAAGCATTTATATCTGTTTAATGTTTTTCTTTATTAATTTAAGCATATATATCGCAATCCATTTGGATTTATTTAATAAAGAATATACATTTAATAATTTAATCAAACTGATAATTGAACCTAAATTAAGATGTGAAAGGTTAAAGGGCATATCCAACATTGTGATATTTTTTTTTTTGGTGTAAAGATAAATTACCAAGATACTAATTTCATAATTATTTGGTTTTTCAAAGAAATCATTCTGTGTAGTCTGAACAATAGTACCGAGAGAATTTTGCAAGACACTTAGAAGTTTTTCTGTTTGCTTAGAAAACTTTTGTTTACTTTCCATCAGCTTCGGAACTTCCAACTGTTGTGATAATGATATAATGTTAAGACAATGCACCTATATTTTCTTGATATCCGTTAGTACTTATCACACGGTTACAACCCAAGTTGATAAACTGTGCTTCATAATCTTACTTGCATTTGCTGTGGTAGGATTTGTGCTGGTTGTAACACAGAGATTGGCCATGGAAGATTTTTAAGTTGTATGAGTGCTGTCTGGCATCCAGAATGTTTTAGATGCCACGGATGCAGCCAACCAATATCTGATTACGAGGTACATAGATTCTCAGTCGTCCATGAACATATGGTAGATAGCTTATACATTCTTGTAATGGTATTCAAATTGACTATTTATGCCATATGCTTTTATAGATCTGAAGTCTGAGCTACATATATGAACAATTTCACGTTGTGATGTTTATGCTAGCATCTTTTTAATGATAAATTAGTCTTACACTTTTGGCTTAATGCGAAAATAGTGCCATAATTTTTTTAATTTATTTACACTGACTGATCAATACAGATCAAGCCCAGACTCCCAGTAAATATTATTCAGTTCTAAGGAATAAAACTTAAAATTATGTTCCTTAAAAACTTCATTTCTGCAATCAATATTGGATACAGATTCATTATATGGTATAAATATATTATCATCTGGCATTCCATGACAATCTTACTATCCGGGTAATTTGCATGTCCATTTCCCAAAACCAACTTAAACTCAGATAATCAAACTTAATGATGAATTAGATCTGTATTTATGCTTATTCATTGAAATGTTTGTTAATAATGTCATACGGTTCTAATGCTGTAGACTTCTTTACTCCAGCAAAAAATTTGTAATCATAGTTTTGGAACAGATAACATAAATGTATTGATTTTTGTTTAGGAGAGAATTGACTTTAAAGAATAGATAAAATCATAAAATTGAGAACTTCGAATCTCTTAAGATTAACTTCTAAATGATTTTGTTAGTTGAATAAGAGGCTCTTTGCATTAAAGTTAGGTCCAGCCAAATCATGTTTAAGAATATAATCAAGTTGTTAATTTTTTTGAAAATAATGGGATGTTTGCACCTGAGAATCATATGCTAAGAGAACAAAGTCCTACCCAATATTTTTTTTGTAAATACCAATACTCACAGTGATGGATATGATAAATGTACTTGAATCCTGAATGAATCAGTGAAGAAGAATTGATGAGATTAAGAAAAGTTTATTTCGTGAATGGAGAGCTTTCAAACATCACTAACTTGTTTAGGATTATAAATTTTGTTCATTTTGTGGAGGAAAAAGTTGGTTACAGTTTTAGTCACCAATACCCTAAACAAACATACAATTACCAGATAACTCACAATTTTGGTAAGTAATTGAAATCGTGTAGTTCAGGATCGAAACAGTTATTTGATGTGCACTTAACTACCTTTACATATCAAATTACATAATCTAAGTTGGTATCTGTGTACTGCAGTTTTCCATGTCTGGGAGCTACCCGTATCATAAAGCTTGCTACAAGGAGTCCTATCATCCAAAATGTGATATCTGCAATCACTTCGTAAGTATCTCATGCCGTGGACAACCGAGTTCATTATCTCTTAAATTTATCTTGCACAATATTTTCCCTTGCCATTCAAAACATAAGGTTACTACCATGACTATTGGCTCTGGGAAAATACATTGAAATGGTGATTGATAAACTGGAATGTGTTTAGTTGGAAATGAGATAGACTATAAATGGGATTCAGGGGTAATGGACTCAAATCACATGACATCAGATCAATTTGCTGTGTATATGAATGAAATTTGTAGTTTTGTACTGCAATCATAGTTTCTCTTTCATGCATTCTTAAGGTTGATAAGCTGCAAAGCATTGCCATCGGATTAACAAGGTAAAGGGACCTAACATACTCTCATTCCCATATTTTAAAACTAATCTGTAGTTTATGCATTTAATATTTTAATTCACGGGGTAAATTTCATTTGGCCCAATATGTTTAAATACTCGCTATTACTACCGGTTTAGAATCCATTTAAATTTAGATAAACATTGATCAGCATACGAGGTTGGGATTTCGAGGTTGTGCCGAATGACCCCTGGGTGTGACTGTTATGAGAGATTTGGTGGTTGTGTGTGACTGAGGTCTTTAAAAGGATCACGAGGAGCTGATGATAAGAAAATGGTGATGGTGGTGGTTAGTGAAGTACTGAAGGAGAGGAGTGTTAGGTGTTGAGATACGGAGATGGATAGTGGCAGCCATGGACTGGGCTAAGAGGTGAGATCATGTATAGAGGGTGGAGTTTATGAAGAGTGGGCGTGTTGAGGAAATGGGAGGTAAAGGAAAATCATGCATCATCAAGTTGATTGAGAGTAAATAAAATATGGGTACATTTCCAAGTCCATGGTAATAGCCAAATCCACGGGAGAGCGGATTGCACACTTTAGGACCTTGGGAATGACTTCTATTTTGGAACCAAATAAACTGATATAGGATTGGAACTAGACTCTAGATTGCCAATTCCATTACTAACCCATTACTGCCGAACAGGTGCCAAAATAATTACTTAAAATAATTGAAAACCCATAAAAAATATGCTACTCATTATCTAACAATACCTGTTGCTTTTGTCAAAAAGTTAACTTCTGCGATGGAATAGAGGAACGGTATGTTTTCCCTAATACTTAGAATGCCATGCCCACTAAAATATGTGCATCCTCCATTGAACGTTAATTTCTTGGGCTTCAAATAGCAGAGCTCATTTTCTAGCACCGAAATATCATATATTTCCATCTTTTATATATTTTTCTGATGGAAAATGCTCGTTTTCCTGTTTTGTTCCATTGAGAAGGTTTAATTCTTTGTTGCTCCCCCTACCCACAGATTCCTACAAATGCAGCTGGACTTATAGAATATAGGGCACATCCATTTTGGTCCCAGAAATACTGTCCAAGTCACGAGCATGATGGAACTCCTCGATGCTGTAGTTGTGAGCGAATGGAGGTAAGTTGGACTCAACCCCAAATCTCTGCAAAACCTCTTATTGTTACGGAGAGAACCTAAACAGATTTTGTTTAATGGAGAATTACAAAAATTACCCCTAAGGTTTAGTCTCACTACAAAAAAAATTCAATTATCTTTTGAAATTACAAACACCCCCTTGAAGTATTACCAATACCCTATTGTTTCCCCCTCATTAGGTGCAAGTTGTAATATAGAAACATATGTTAAGGGGGTATTTGTTTTTGAAGACAGCTGGGTTTATTTGTAATTAGGCTAAAGTTCGAGGGTAGTGATTGTAATTATCCCTTTTGTTTAATTTATTTACTGTTAAATTAGTTTGGATCTTTTGCTTTTGCAGTCATTGGATGCAAGATTTGCTGCCCTTAATGATGGTCGAAAGCTCTGTTTGGAGTGCCTTGACTCAGCAATTATGGATACTGATGAGTGTCAGCCCCTTTTTCTTGATATACAAGAGTTCTATGAAGGTTTAAATATGAAAGTGACACAGCAAGTTCCATTACTATTGGTTGAGAGGCAGGCACTGAATGAAGCAATGGATGGAGAGAGACATGTAAGAAATGTTTCTAGTTCAATCAAGAAAAAAAAAAGGATAATACAAAAAAAACCTGAGGTTCTGGTTAATTACAAGAAAAAAACCCATAGGTTTTTGAGAATTGCAAAATCTCCCTTGAGGTTTGATTCGTCTTACCTTTTCCCCCTTCATAAGAAAAAAACATTTCAAAAACCCCATTGATATTTATAAAAATATTACAGTTTACCCCTTAAATTTAAGACAGAATGAAACTTGAGGGTTTTTTTTGTAATTTCTAAACATCTCTGGTTTTTTTTCGTAATTAGCCCAAACCTGAGGGGTGTTTTGGTAATTATCCCAAAAAAAACTTTAACTTTGTTGGCAGGATTATCTAATTTGCTGTTCTGTCTTTTCTTGACAGGGGCATCATCACATGCCTGAAACTCGAGGTCTCTGTCTTTCTGAGGAACAGACAGTCAGCTCTGTAAGGCCTTCTGTTACCAATTTTCATTTCTTAGTCTTCTCTCTTGGGAATGTTTCAATTATGAAATTTATCTGCTTTTGGATTAATTTCACTCTTATTTTCCATATGGATTACCAGATATTGCGGCGACCAAGGACAGGAGGAAATCGAGTAATGGGCATGAGAACGGAGCCTTATAAATTAACACGACATTGTGAAGTGACAGCCATCCTTATTTTGTATGGTCTTCCAAGGTATTTAAATTTAGGGTAAATTACAAACCCATGAGGTTTAGTCTAATTACAAAAGAGTCCATTATCTTTCAAATTACAAATACCCCCTTTTGTATTACAACACCCCTTGAGGTCTGTATTTACTTAACTAATACCCCCCTCAAAATGTGCAATTTGTAAAATAGAAACAAAGATCAAGGGGGTGTTTGTATTTTCGAGCTGGGTTTATTTGCAATTAGACTGAACCTCAAGGGCAGTTTTTGAAATTAAACCTTAAATTTATCTGTTATTTTGGGCTTATCAGAAGTCTGTGTTAGTTTTCTCCGTTTAATTGATTAATGATTTCAGGTTACTGACTGGATCAATATTGGCTCATGAGATGATGCATGCTTGGCTGCGACTTAATGGTGCTTTCTCACACCTTGTCTCAGTTCACTTTTGTCTCATACCGTTTCCTATTGTTGACAAATCAGCATGTTATTTCATACAGTTAATTGTTAGCCAAACATAAAAATTCAGAAAAACATGGGTTTTGTGAAAATCTGAACAGGGAAAAGATAGCCAGAAAAAAAAAAAAGAGCTGAAAAGATGAGATGGTGTGAGGAACAACTTGAGTTCATTTCATATCTTGCTCTCGTTGTTTCTTGCCACCAAATTTAACTGAACGAAAATTCTTTTGTAATGATCTATACATGGAAAAGGTAATCAGACAAAAAGCAAGTATTGTACCTTTTCAGATAAAACGCAAGACAAATTATGAGATGTATCAGAGATGAATAACAGATTTCTCGATCACGCTTGATGTATGAATAATTAGTGGGATTAGTAGTGGTTGGTAATAGCTGTAATTCTCTGCTCTATAAATGATTCAAAAGTAGCCGACGGTTCATATTAGATGGATGAATAAACTTGTACCATATGATGATCTGATTATTTGCTAACCTCGCAATCTGGTGTTTTTTTTCCAATGAGTACTCTTTCAATAACAATAGAGATAATTACAAAAGCTACCCCTGAGGTTTGGGGTAATTACTAAAAAACCCAGAGAAGTTTCAATTAAAAAAAACCCAGAGAAGTTTCAATTAAAAAAAACCCTTGAGGTTTGATTCCACCTTACATTTTTCCCCTCCATAAGATTTTTTTTTTCAAAAGCCCCCTATACATTTATAGAAATATTACAGTTAACCCCTCAAAATTAAGACATGAACATAATCAAACCTTAAGAGCAGTTTCTGTAATTTTAAAACTTCTCCGGGGTAGTTTTTGTAATTACCCAAACCTCCGGGGTAGTTTTTGTAATTACCCCAAACCTCCGGGTTAGTTTTTGTAATCATCCCCATAAAATATGACCTATTTGTTTCTAATTTTTGTATACATCGAAATATTTATTTACCAGATACTTACTATCTGTACTTTCAAATTTCAACCATAAATCGGAAGAATAAGATGCTATTAATTCCAAAGTGTCATTGATTGAGCAAGTGTTATCCTTTCTAATAATATGTTCATTTGCGTAAGGTTTTCGAACTCTCAGACAAGACGTCGAAGAAGGTATCTGTCAGGTCCTCGCTAGTATGTGGTTGGAATCTCAGATTCTATACATGTCCGATAGTAACAATGCATCAACCTCATCATCTTCCTCTGCTTTCACGTCGTCAAGGCAGGGGGCAAGATCTCCATTCGAGAAGAAACTCAGTGTATTTTTTAAACACCAGATTGCAACCGATACATCTGTGGTGTATGGAAACGGTTTTCGAGCTGGTAATCAGGCGGTGCTAAAGTTCGGGTTACAGAGGACCCTTGATCACATCAGGGAGACGGGAAATTTTCCGTACTGAATTTTGTGCCAAATATGGAGAACATATTCCTTTTTTTTTTAATTATTTATCAAAATTATAGCTTGGCCTTTCCATGTATTAGCATTAAGGCCATTCTCTAGGAAATACATGTGAGTCAGTACAGAAGTTTTCAGAATAGGTTAGGGAGTCATTTTTAAACATTGTATATTTTGAAGTCCTTACATGTACTTCTGAAAAAAAAACAATAAAATTCATATTCATTTTCTCTTTCTTCTTTTGTTTGACAAACTTCTCTTTCAGTGGTCTAAATTGTTAATTTTCTCACATGCTTGTTGCTTTCCTTACAACATTTTGCTGCTTATCTAGTAATATTTATTCTTGGTAAGGTAATCTCGTGGTCTAACATGAACTTACCAAACTCAGGCTTTGGGAGGGTTTGGTGATTAAGTTGTAAAAGTGTTTTATTTGTGTGTAAAAGTCCAATCAGAAGCAAATTCAGAAATCAAAAACACTTCCTACACCATTTGAATTTTGATTATATTATGCAGAATCAGAAGCAGAAGCAGAAGCTAGTATTCGAAAATACTAAGCGGGTGTTTGCAAAAACTCTACTTTTAGAAGAAGTAATTTATTGTAGAGAAGTAAAAGTAGTCGAGAACATAAGTTGGTTATTTTTGCAAATAGAATCAAAAGTTGAGAATTAGAAGTTGAGTGTTTGGTGAAAAAGCTATAAAATTGCTTATTTGTTTGTAAAAGTCAAAATAAAAGTAGAATAGAAATCAAAAGCACTATTAAAAACTGTTTTTTTTAGCCAAAAGCTGACAATCACTTTTTTTTAAGGGTTTACAAACACTCCCAAAGTAGGGATACAATTAAGACTAACATCCTGCTATGAAATAATTGTACACTATCTGCTAAATTACAAAGGATGAACTAAAGCTAGTATTTTCATTTTCCTTGCACGATGCCATCTTGTTCCTTTCTCCACATACTAGTTTATTTATGTTAAGTTGCAGTTTCAGAAGAACCGAGACAACCTCAACCATGTCGGGTCGATCCGCAGGATCTTGTCTCAAGCAGCTTAAACTCAATTTCACCACTTGTAATGCAAATCCTATCCCTCCATGTCCCTCAAGACCAGGTACAATAAAATGAGTCAGCTCAGTTTCTGCATTATGGCTTTCCATAATATCATCTATCGTTATCGAAAGTAGTCTTTCTCTGCCATCCTGCTCATAAACAGGGCATTTTCCTGAAATTAGTTCCAACAATATCACTCCAAATGCAAAAACATCGACTTTGGGAGTAATCGGACCAGCATCAAGACACTCGGGTGCCATGTATCCTTTACTGCCAGCAACCCTTGTAATAACATGACAATTTGGTGTTGTTGCAAGACTGAAATTCGCAATCTTTGCTCGAAAATTGCCATCAAGAAGAATATTGCTGCTGGTTATGTTATTGTGAACGTACCCTGGATTGGTGAAGTTGTGGAGATAAAGAAGCCCATTAGCAACATCAAGTGCAATACGAATCAACTCGTTCCAGCTTTTTATTAATACGTCTTTCGATTCTCTTCTGCTGAGCCATTCTTGAAGTGAGCCGTTCTTCATGTACTCGTAGACAAGGTATGTTTCATCGTTATGTTGGCAAAATCCATCAAGTTTTACTATATTGATGTGATTTATCTGATGCAGCATTTTCACCTCATTCTCCCAATTTCCACAATTCTTCTTCTTAACCGCCAAAACTTGTTTTCTGAAAGTTCCGACGTATACGCATCCCTTTATCCTGTTTTTCGATCCGAAATTTCCGGTCGCCTTCTTTATTTCGGAGAATTTGAAGACTTTGAGGGTTCGATCGAATTTTGCAATTTCAAGAATCAAGTCCTTTGGAGAAGACATATTTGCATTTCTTCCTCTAATTTGTGGAACTTGTGTTCTTTTCTTACGAAATAGAAAAACGAGGACTAAAAGTAGAAAGATTATCATAGATAAAGCTCCTCCGGCTATGCCAGCAGTCGAAAGAACACTTTTTGATCGATTTTTTACTACTACAGGAGGTGGCAAAGGCGATAAATTCACAGTATTATAACCGCGACTTATAGTTTGTGAAGTTGAAGGTTCGTTTGGCAGAGGAATTAATATAGTTGTGTAGGGGTAGATTATCGGAAACTCATCAGAAACACCATTGGCTTCACTCATATTCGTTACACTTACATTGAACCGTTTACTTAACGCGTAAACAGTATCGCCCTGGCCGATCGTGTAAGTTAGCAAAAACTTTGTCCCACTTGCAGCTTGTTCGCTCGTCGGACATGCGCAACGAAGTGGAACTCGTAATTTATTGCCAGGTTCAGAATAAATATTCGCACGTCTAATGGAATCGCAGGTTGATAATCCTTGGTAAGTATCGTTTGCGATTGTGTAATAGCTTTCGCGCTCGACTGGGACCTGGTAGGTTGTGATGGCTTCATAGTGCTGATTTGAACATGAGCAGTTTACTGGAATTATGACTTCTTGTCCTGTCGGAAAAACTGTGAACATTGTGACGTTGTTGATTTTCGCAGTTTCAGTTTGGTCGGACGATGTGAGAGCTGAAATGACAGGAACTGTGTTATATGGGAATTTTGCTGTGAAGATGAGATAAGCCTTGCAAGAAGGGTATTTTCCATTACATGTGTAGTGATGAAAAGCTGTTTCGTCGTCGGTGTTTTTACAGTCGAAAACGGCATTTCCGGAATATTTTTGCTGTGCCTTAATCCATGAAGAGAAGAAAATGAGAGTAATGAGAATGTTGAGAATCCAGTTCATGGTGATGGTATTTTTTCTGGTTTGTGAGAGATACTGAGAATTTTTAATCCATGTTCTCTACTTAAATTAGAGGTTGTGCTACAGTAATAAACGCGTCGTGAGATTATAAAATTGGAGGATGGGATAAACAAAATTGACTGTAATGACAAGGATAAAGAATTTTTACAGAAGAAAATGCAAAAGTTGCTATGCAACGTTTGCAACATGACAGGGAGGTAAAGTAATATATAGGTGCATCAGTGTTGTTTTTCGTTTGGACGGAGGAATTTGAAGGCCCACCTCAATTATTCTTGAATTAGTTATGTTAAATTCCCCGTGAATCAAGTGTTTCCAGATGGTCAAGATTATCAAGAATGAAGGTTCAATGTCTACTATCAGTATTATTGTAGCAAGTCCAATGGCGGAGACAGGTAGGTCATATTGGACCCGCCGAGATAGATAGTGTTAAAAAATAATAATAATAAGTTAGAGCTTAAATTGGGAGTGTTTGCAATAACTTACAAGTGATGTATTCTATTAGAAGTAAAGTAGTCGAGAATTATAAGTTGGCAGACATAAAATTAGAATTTGAAAATCAAAAGTCGAGACTATTTTGTGAAAACAACTTTAAAGTGTTATCCTACTTTGGATTCTGATTATATGAAGCACAAATTGACCTTCACAAACACCAAAAGATAATTTTTTTCAGCCAAGAGTTGAGAAATATTTTTTTTTTTGTTGATTGCAAACACTGTCATGATTTTTCTTTTAGTTTTGCATTTGACTCACCCCTATAACGTGCTAGCTAGCTCCGCCATTAGTTGCAACAATCCAAACGGATATTTACCGAAATTTCTCAATGATACATTTACTCTAAAGTCTAAAGTACACTCAGGGGGCATTCTTAAAACCCGCGGATGGAATTAAGGGGGTTTTATTGGTCTCTAAATTTGACTGAGGCGTGTGTTTGTGGCTTGGCCCTCTATAGAACCTAGATCCAGTTTAAACTCCTAGCATTTTTTCAATTTTTATTTTTTTTGGATGAATTATTTAAAAAATCCAAAGTGGATTGGTAGATACAACTAGAACTGTCAAAATGAGTCCTGCCCAATAAAAAGGTTGGACTAAACTTTGATTTTTAGAGGCCCGAAATTAACTGGGCCTATTTTGCCCGGCCCACTCAACCCGAAAAAACCGGGCCGGCCTATTCGGTCCGATTTTATGTGTATTTCCATGAAATGGACTGGGTTGGGCTACAAAAATAGCGAGCTGATCACTTTTTGGCTCGGGCCGACTTCTCATTGGCCTTGCCCACCCGACACCAGGCTGGCCAGACCCATCCCATTTGACAGCTCTAGATTCAATTGGTTCAACTGCACATCATTGGTCGATCAGGTTCCATAAATCCTAAATAACTATTCTTACAGTTTAAACGAAAAAAATGATTAAGGCCAGTCATGTCGTTCAAAAAACATTATAAATAATTTAATTTTTATTTTTTATTTACGTTTTAGGAAGATTAAAGCATTAAATTTAGTGATGACAATGGATCTGGGTAAGATTCAGACCCGAACCAAATCCGCCCCAAATGGGACAAATTTATGGATACGAGGTGGGTAACATGTATTGATTTTTAGACCACAACGGATTTGGACAAGGTAATGGATATAGTAGGACCCGACCCAGACCCCAACACACATAATTAGTTTATATATAGTTTGTGTATATTAATTATTTTTTTATAAATTAGAATATATTGTTGTGTACATTGATTGTTGTTCAAGAGCTCTTGATTTATATATGTTGTTGGTGTTTATTTCATAATTCATATAATATCTAAGAAATTATATAAATATCACATTTGACATAATTTTTTATAGCACTATTCTGAGTAAAAATCATATAAATTTGGCCAAATATATGAAGTTGACAAGTCTAATTAGTTTAATGGGTCTTACCCATTAGATACGGTATAAGTTGGGTCGAGTCGGGTCTAGGTCTAAGATGAGACAGGTTGGGGCGGGTCTGGTCCTTATTTCCTTTCTTAACGGGCCGAGTCTCAGATTTGGGCGGACCCGACCCGACATCCCTAATTAAAGCTGGTATTTTTTATTTAAATTTTTGCATTGTTATGTTTTTTTCGTTTGTTATTTAGATTTATGTATTGCATGAATTGGATAGTGGTCCAGTGATTTATGTATTTAGAATGTATTGCATATCAAATACCTATTATATTATTATTTGTAGATAAATTGGTCACAAAAACTCCTGTCAGACCGTCTAACGGGTTTTTTCCGTTAGGTGGATCTAACCCGACCCGGGTTTTTTGGTAATTTCATGCACCGATGGCATATTTGTAATATTCTGGGACAGTGCATCCGAAAAGTATTAGTAGTTCCTTGAAAAAGTATTAGTAGTTCCCTGGAGAGTATTTTAGTAGTTCTCCTGAATATAATTAACTTTTTCTCCCGAAAAGTATTAACAGTCCCTCAAAAAAGTATTAGTAGTTCCTCGAAAAAGTATTACTAGTTCCCTGGGGATTATTTTAGTAGTTATCCTGAATATAATTAACCTTTTGTCCTGAAAAATACTAGCAGTCCCTCAAAAACGTATTAGCAGTCCCTCGAAAAAGTATTAGTAGTTTTGTATTTGTAGTTCATTGAACAGTATTTTATTAGTCCTTCTAAAAATATTATTTTTCTCCTCAAAAGTATTAGTAGTCCCCCAAAACGTATTAGTAGTCCTCCATAAAATTAGGTTTTCCACTTAAAGATATTTAGTTGTTCCCCCTAAAAGGTATTATTGGTTCTACTGAAAAGTATTAGCAGTTCTTCTGAAAAGTATTAGTACATTGACTACTTGAAAATATTTAATAGCCCTCAAAAAAGTATTAGTTTTTTCGTCAAAAGTATTAGTATTCCATATGAAACGTATTAGTAATTCCCCTGAAAAAATATTAGTTTTCAACTAAAAGGTTTTTAATAATTCCCCTTAAAAAATATTTATGTTACTACTAAAAAGTAATAGTAGCCTCTTCAAATGTATTGGTGATCCCCCAAAAAGTATTAATTTTTCTCCTAAAATATTATTTTTTTTTCCTCGTAAAAACCTAAAACCAATCTATACATTTTTTCTAGACAACAAACTAAGAGGGTGTCTGGCTAAACTTATTTAAAACATCTTATAAGCTCCTACATCCGATAAGTTTTGTTTTAGGAGCTTATAAGAAATTAGATCTTATTTTAAAAATAAGTTGTCAGAGTGTTTGGATAAAATAAAATAGTTTAGCTTATAAGCTGTTTTTATATCTTATAAAATTATAAAGTATATTTTTGTCTTTTGAACGTTTAAAATAAGGAGCTTATAAGCTCTTTTAAAAAAAGTTGGGGTGGAGGTACTTTTTTGTTAGGAGCTTATAAGCTCTCTGACAGCTTCTTTTTAGAGCTTATAAGCTCTTTTGGAAAAAAATTACCAAACACATTTTAAGAGCTTATAAGCTCTTAAACATCTTACAAGCTATTTTTAAGAGCTTATAAGCTCAGCCAAACACCCTCTAATTATTACTATCAATTATTATTATACTACAAACTAAGCCTATGACCAAAAATTTCATCAGCTCATGAGAGTTAATTCATTAACTTTTCACCTTTCTTATTTTTCTGTTGATCTTTTTTCATTTATGTTTTTTTCTTTTTACGGGAATCGGGATACATCAGGGAGACAAAAAAGATCCTTTTATTTATTTTCAAATTTAAATATTTGTTTGGTTGTTTTTCATTAAATGGAGTCGAGTGTGGAGGTCGAGCTTTATGAGAAATATTTCTAGTGTCTCTGTTTTTGTTCTGCACAATTCAAGGCGAATCTTGTGATGTCGGCTATTTCTGTTCTTTTTTTTTGTTAATTTACAATTGTAGCGGGTCAATGGATTGGGGCATTTGGGCAGGTATCTGGATCCCTCTAATGGATTAGATCCGTAAGACTGTCTGACAAGAGACTTACCTTAAATTGGTAGAGTAACTATTGTTTACTAGTACAGTTTATATGAACAGAAAATATAGAATGCAATAACATAATAATTACAGAATTAATATAAAATTAGTTTGAATCTGTGTTCAACGTACTGCTCTTAAAACATATTCGTTCCCTAATTTGGACGTCTATTTTCCAGGATAAGATGGAAAAATTGGATTACCTCAAGCCTGACAAATTGAATAACGCCTGGAAGACATCATCAAAATGCAATTGGAAGCCAAAGAAAAACAAGAATGATATGCAGAGGAATTTCCAGTGCATATGTTGAGTGTGGTCTGATTGCAGGAAAATCAGCTGCGCAATATAGATATATATATATAGGATATGGATCAAATAGGTCCTCCTACTTGGGGTGAGTCCATGGGGACACATCCTAACCATAGATCAACAATTTTGGGTGGTCCAAATTTTTATGGCTTTTTTATGTTTATTTTTTTGTTTCAGCAATTAAAAAGGGTAGGGTGGTAATTTGGCACTTTAGAATCAGTTACTAAGATTTCATTCCCTCTTTCACGCGATTTCACCCACTCTTCACGCACACTCTCTCTCTCATGCGTTTCAGTTTCAAAAAAATTTCTCTGTTGCTTATGTAGTATAGGTTTGTTGCTTATGACTTACTTATGCAGTTAATGTATCTGTGATGCATGTGTAGTGAATATTCGTTGCTTATGTAGTATAGGCTTATTGCTTATGTAGTATGAGTTTGTTGCTTATGACTTGCTTATGTAGTTAATGTATCTGTGGTGCATATGTAGTGTATATTCGTTGCTTATATAGTATAGACTTGTTGCTTATGTAGTATGAGTTTGTTGCTTATGACTTGCTTATGTAGTTAATGCAATTGTGGTGCATACATAGTGTATATTTGTTGCTTATGTAGTATAAGCTTATTGCTTATGTAATATGGGGTTGTTGCTTATGACTGCTTATGTAGTTAATGTATTCGTGGTGCATACGTAGTGTATATTCGTTGCTTATGTAGTATAGACTTGTTGCTTATGTAGTATGGATTTCTTGCTCATGATTTGCTTATGTAGTTAATATATCTAAAAGCACCATGACACATCTATACAAGCAACAAATTGCATCTTCATAAGCAACCTTCGAACTGTAGTCGCGTTTTAGCAACTATGGCGAATTGTCTGCAACTTTTTTCAGCCCTTGGTAATGCGTTGAAGAAGAAAGATGAAGAATTTCTCACAGTAGTGCGTTGAAGAAGAAGGAGGAGGATTGCTACATGATTTTGTTTTGAGATTTGGAAGGATTGCGTGAATCCCATGTATACGTGAATACCATGAATATTGCTTTGAGAGGATGACTAATTTACCCCTGTGTTTAATTAACTAGCTTGTAATTTGTAATTTTGTCTCTTAAATCGCAGCCCTTTAAAAAATTAGATATATGGTTAGGATTGGTCCCTATGGACTTACCCTATGAAGTGGTCTCATATAACCCTCTCCTATATATATATATATATATATATATATGTGTGTGCGTGTGTGTGTGTATGTGTGTGTGTGTGTGATTTGGTTCAAATGAGATCACCCTTCTAGGGTGAAACATGATGGACTAATCTTATCCATTCGTTTATTTTTTTAAGGGCTGAGATTTTTCTGATTTTTTCGATCTTTTCCCATTTATTTTAATGCAATAAGGGTAGAATAGTATTTTTTTTCCTGTCCAGCAGTTTTTCTGGTAGCTTTGACTTTTTGAAACCGTTTTTATGGACTGAGATTTTTTTAATGACGTTATTTTAGGAGGCGATTTTTTTTCTTCAGATTTTCTATTATTTTTCGGAATTCAGCATAGTTAGGGTTCTTTCCGCTGCTTAGATAACTATTAGATAATGCATATTTAGTTGTTGTAGTTGCAGTGTTTATGACACTATATATCACACAGTTGAATATAATATACTGCATATTTAGTTTTACTCACTACATAGATAGATTTTAGATAATGCATAGTTAGTTGATTTTTTTTCCATAGTATACGACACGTTGCATAGTTGGGTATATATACTGTGTATTTTAGTTTTTTACACTGCATAGATAGCTTCTAGGTAATATATGGTTAGTTGATGTTTACTGCATAGTTTTCAACTATGCAACATCTTATAGTTATTTATGCGTCATTTTTCATAAGTATCATTACATCTTCTTCTTCGTGAAAATTACAGTTCTAAGAGTTTGTTTTAATGACCATGTTCGAGTTCACCATGAATGTCTACTCCATCTACGTTGTCTGTTGAAGTTTCTTCTAGAATTAATAGTGTTTCCTCAACAAAGACTGAAGTAATCTTCTGAGTTTCTTTGCGTCAATACAGCTCTGCCTTTTTTTTTCCTTGTCTAGAAATTTATCAGAGAATGTTAATGGCATGAAGAGAAGAAGACGTATGATTTGAGGTATGGAGAGAAATCTGGTAGAGAGAGGTCGTGATTGATTCATTCCTTCATTATAACCATTTATTGTTATAATTAGATTACAATTGAGATGTGTTTTGACATTGATACCCTTTAGGGGATTAAATTAATTACTTAATGTAATATTAATTCATTAATTTTATTCTTAGCCTTTGATTATTATAGGGGATGATTGAGATCGGTTCATACGGTCTCACCGCATGTAATAGTCTCATTGGATCCAATCTTATATATATACATATATATAAATATATATGTATATATATATATATATGGACCTGAGGATCTGAGAAATTAAAGAATGTCTGATGTTGCAGATCAATTAACATTTGTTGTTACACAACAATTAAAATGTGTTGTTATACAAATAAGTTTGTAGGTTACAATATTAGAACTAATGTTATTGTTGGTACTGATTTTAAATTTTAAAAATAATACATTTGCTTTTGACAAGAAGGATAAAGTTCATTCATTTAAATACGAGTTCTACAAACTACAAATAACAGAGGGGGGACTAGAGTCCCAAGTGACAAAGCTAGACATGGAATCCGTTGCCTTAGCAAGAGCATGAGCAACTTGATTCGCTGACCTCCTAATAAAGACACAAGAAACTAGAGGTAGTTCCTTCAGACAATTCACACAACCAACAATGATACTACCAAAGTAAAATTCTTGGACTTCTTCCTCTGATAGCTTTGAATAACGCAAAGGAGTCGATTCAACACAAACATGATTACCAAAAAATCTCCCTTAATCAAGCTAAGCGCCTCACGGACTCAAGCGCCGACAATTTCTAGGTTATTGATCCCATAGAACACTCCTTTTTAACATCCACAAATCTACCATCAGAATCACGAATGATGCAACCATAGCCAACCTTATCTGCTAAATGATTGAATATTGCACCATCCACATTGCACTTCAATTCGCCTTGTTTCGGTTTACTCCAAGTCCCAGCACCATCCCCCACCTTAATGTGCCAATCCGAAAATTCTACTTGTTGAGCTGACTCCCACTGGATAAAAGAAGACGAAGTAGAATTCACAACCAAAACATCAACTTTATTCTTACCTTTCCACACTACTTCATTACGGTTATTCCATAGAGCCCACATCATCATCACCACCATCTTTTTGTCATCCAATGATAGAACGGCCGAATTTGAATTCAAACAATTAGTTACATTTGCTTGTCCATCAATTCTCAATCCCACTGCTATTAGATTCCAACAACATCTTGCAAATGAGCAGTTGAAAAAAATATGAAAAATTGTTTCAACTTCATTATTACATAATGGACACATCGAATTCACATCAACTCTTCTTTCCAACAGCCTGGATCGTGTTGGGAGACAACTTTGACATGCTCTCCAGACTGTATTCTTTGCTTTCGGGGGAACTTTTAAAGCCCAAAAACTTTTTTCACTCAAAATTAGGATTAATTGGATATAGAGCCAACCCCTCACAAATGATCCGATAACCACTTTTGACAGTGTAGAATCCTTTTTTGTCTCCTTCCAGAACCACGAGTCCTCCAATCTAGAACCTGATAAAGGTATTTTTAGAATCAGTATTGCATCCCTCACCTCAAAAAGGTCCCAAATAAGATCTTCATCCCACTCCAAGGTATCTGGCTTCATTAATGCAGATACAATGGTTTCTTCCAGCCCTTCTACTTATGGTGTGATGAAAAAAGCATTATTAGAATCAGGCAGCCAAGGGACACCCCAAACTTTTATATTTTTACCATCTCCAACTTTGCGTGCACAATTCGAAATGACAACATTTTTAGCCTCCCAAATACTTCACCACACATAACTAGGATTATGACCCAAAATTGCCAAAGAGAAATCCTCATTAGGAAAATATCTTGCTTTAAACACACGAGCAACCAGTGAGCTGGGATTTGATATAAGCCTCCAAACGTTTTTACCCAATAAAGCAAGATTAAATTCACGAATTCGTCTAAATCCCATTCCTCCTTTTGATTTTTGGGAGCACATGTTCTGCCAAGCTAACCAATTTATTCCCTTTAAGTTTTGTCCCCCACTTCCTCACCAGAAAGAGTTCATCATTTTTTTCCAAATATGCACACCATTCCAAGGGTAAAAGAAAATACTCATAGCATATGTTGGAACAACTTGAGCCACAATTTTTAACAAGATCTCTTTACCCGCCCTGGATAATAGTTTACCCTTCCAATTTTGAATTCTATTCCACACACGATCCTTAATAAAAGAGAAAATTTCTTTTTTATTTCATCCCACCAAAGAAGGCAAATCAAGGTAATTACCATGATTCGTTGTTAGATGCACGTTCAGAATATCACAGATTTCTTGCCGCGTTTCCAGTCTTGTATTCTTGCTAAAGGAGATACAAGACTTCTGGAAATTTATAATTTGCCCAAATGCAGCTGAGTACGCTTGCAAGTACTCACTAATGGCCCGAGTTTCTGATAAATTAGCTTTGAAAAAGAAAAAAACTATCATCCGCAAAAAATAAGTGAGATACTTTCGGTGCGCCCCTAGCAACCGCACACCCATGATAAAATCTCTTCTTTCATAATCTTTAATGATAGCTGACAGTCCCTCAACACAAACCATGAAGAGATAAGGAAAAAGCGGATCACCTTGACGAAGGCTTCTTGTTGGAGTAATTTGATTCAACTCAAAACCACCATGGATCACTCTATAGCGCACTGATGAAACACATAACATGATAAGATCGACCCATTTAGAGTTAAAGCCAAGTTTCAGCAAAATACCTCGAAGAAAAGGCCATTCAATTTTGTCATACGTTTTTCTCACGTTGACTTTTAATGTTGCCATCCCATCTACTTCTTTTGTTTTCCTCTTCAAGTAATGATTAATTTCAAAAGCCACAAGGATGTTATTCCGTCAAATCCCAAAACTTTTGATAAAACACTGGATTCAAACCATCGGGGGCTGGTGATTTATCCCGGTGCATAGAGAAAATGGCCGACTTAATCTCGTCTTTTGAGAAGTGCTCCAATAACATTTGATTCTGCTCTTGAATAATTCTACCTCTAACCAAATTTAGAATTCTATCCAAATCAACATCCTGCGAAGAATATAGCTGTGAAAAATATTGGAAGATATGATCCCCCAGACCATTGTTCCAATCCAACATATTCCCAGATTGGTCTCGAAGTTCTGAGATTTTATTTGTTCTCTTTCTCTTTGACGCATTTGCATGAATTATTTTTGTGTTCATATCCCCTCTTTTAAGCCAATAAAGTTTTGATCTTTGTTTCCAGAAATCCTCCCGTTGGGCCAATAATGAACTATAAGTTTTATGGGCATTTACATATTCCGCCACTGACTGTGCATCCTTTTGCCCTCTAAGTCTTTTTAATTTCTTCTTCACCTCTGCTATCCTCCTGTTAAAATATTTCCTCCAATTATCCCCCAATTCTTGAGATTAACTCCAAGGATATCCAATCTTTCCACCAATGCATTCCCAGCACTATCCTCCCGACACTTCTGAACAACATTACGACAATCCCTTTCTCACAACCACGCATTTTCAAAACAAACTTAAATCTTCTGTGAATAAAATAGGATAGACCCAAATCAAGGAATAGAGGGGAGTCAAAAGATGCTGCTTCTAAGTTCCAAACTTTATAATTAAGAAACATTAAAACCCAATCTTGAGAGGCTAAAGCCCTGTCGAGCCGTTCTTCCACCCAATAGGGGTACCACGACCCCTCTCCCATGTGAAGGGGTATCCAAACATACCCAAATCCATCAAATTACAGTAATTAATAACCCCCCTAAAACCTGTAAAAATCCATTGAGGGCACCAACTTACCTCCTTTTTTCTCTGTTGGAAAAAGAAGATCATTGAAATCCATTATTATGCACCACGAGTAGTGTGATGTGATTACTCAACCTCCTAAGAAAACCCCATGAGTCCCTCCTTCGATTTCTTTTTGGGTAATCCATAAAAACCAATTAAAGGACATGGAGCTAAGTTATTAAGCTTTACTTCAATATCAATATGGTTTGAGGAAAAACTCAATAACATGGCTATTCTCTCCTCTTTCCAAAACATAACAAGACCTCCATTTGTGCCCTATATAGTCAATGAGAAATATATTTGTAGGTCTCGAGGGTAATATGTAAAGTTTAGAAGGGGGAGAGGGTTGAATAAAATTTACCAACTTTTTAATTTTAGTCCTTTTAAATATATTCATAGTTAACTCAAATCAACTACATCCTTGAGGGGCATCTAGGTTGGCCTACACACAACAAGGTTACCCACTCAGCGGACTCATTGACTTTGTTGATAGAATAACTTAGTTGTTTTCAACTAACGCTTAGAAATGCAGTTGATTTTGTTTTGTCAATGGAAGACTTTTCACCCCTTATAGTTTTAAGTTCGCTTTTCAACACTTATTTAGCAATGGTTATTATGAGTAGACTTTAAGCAAGTTTAACTTATCAGCAGATATAAAATAAAGCAAGAAATAAAGTATGCTGAAAAGTAAATAGACACAAGCGGTTTTATAGTGGTTCAAGGATGGGGTAATTCTTCTAGTCCACTCTTCTCTAACTCCTGGAGAAATCAACTAAGTAACTTCACTAGGTTACAAAGCAGTTATACAGTCCGAGTCAGCTTTGATCACACAGTCTGCTGCTCCTGAGACTCGGCTTCTTCACAAGACAGTTGTCCTATTACTTCAGCCTCCTCCAAACCTTTGGATTTTATCACGTAGCCCTCCAATAGGTTCAAAGCATCGGTTCAATATGAAACCTCACTACTTCTCCTTCAACCTTGGAGAGTAGACCCCTTTGTTCTTGAAAACAAATTTTCCTCTTCAACTAATGAAGTAGTCTTTCCTTCACTGAGTGTGTTGGATTGATTTCCTTCAAATTTAAGCTTGAGAATTTCTTTGAAAAGCTTGAGAGATGTTTGCAGGTTATTGTTTGATTACTTGTATGCTTGTTCGTAGATTGGGTAATCTTCTCTCACTTGCTTCCTCAGCCTTTTAATAGTGCACATTTGAAAATATGTCCATTGAAGAGATAGACATAATTTTCAAATCACATTTCGTAGGTTGTTGGATTGTCTTATCTTACGGTATTGATGGAGATCATACCATGAATTAAATGCTCTATAGTCTTTCCTTAATCTCGACAGGATTTCAGGTACATCTCATTGGTTCCTTGCTTTTTGCACTCTTTCAGCAAAACAACTTTACCGCTGGCAGCCAAACACATGCCTATTTCCAGCAAAACCTTGACTTATCTTGACAACGGATCTCTTTCAGTTTTCTTTAAGTTTTGTCTGCTGCATACCCCTTTGACATTCGATTCCAATCATTTTGGAATGACTTAGCTGTCAGTTAGTTGGCTGAGACAACTTTTCTGTCACTTGACTGATTCTTCACTTCACTTCACTCAGCTCCCACACAGTTGGGTCTTCATTTCAATCTTCAGTCGAGTTTTGTAATCTTCAACTTGGCTGTCTTCAACTCAGCTCATACAACCCTATCTGTTACAAGTTGAATTACATAGAAATGGGGTGCCAACTTCCTAATCTAAGTTTTACATGGTATCATCAAAATCTATACATAAATTTTCCAACAACATCCCTTCGTATTTTAATTTATTACGATCCAATTCAACCCGGTTCTTGTGTACCGTAGTTTCAATCAAGAAAATGAAAGTGGGTCATTTAGCTTGGACTAGGTCCAATAAAATTTGAACTATTCGTGGGTTGCCAAGTCCACGACAGTTCCAACATAAGGAACTCATTTCTTCAAGTGGGCCTAGACCCCAAGACCAACCTCTAGTCCATTTTCTACCAAAGCACAAAGGGATTCTGGGCCTTCAGTTAATAAAAGCCCAGCATGAGAATTTTCATTAACTCTGGATGGTTCAATACGGTGCCGCTTTATATCATATAGAATTAATTGCTCAGCATCACCTCCATTATCTTCTACATGCATGATTATAGGATTGACAAATCCATTTGCTGAATACATGTTGTAAGCCCCCCTCTCTCTCCGATTCTTTGCTAGTCAAGTGGCTACGATAATCTAGAGGGGGTGAATAGATTATCCGGTTTTTGATTTTGCCCTCTTTTCCGTAAAACTCAAGCAAAGATGAAATGCTAAGTGCGGAAAGTAAATAGCACACGTCGATTTATAGTAGTTCAACCCACCTAGGGCCTAATCTACTACCACCCCAGTATATCCGGGATGGATTTCAAAAAGAAAAAAAGATTTTATTAATTTACAAAAATTAATACAACACCTTGAGGATTACCACAACCCTCTTACACCACCTTGAGGATTACTACAATCCTCTTACAACACCTTTGAAGATTACCACAACCTTCAAACACCTATCACCTAGATCACTCAAGTGTATTCTTACAACAAGAATACTCACAAGGATGTCTTGTGTTATGATGACCAAAATCAAGATTACAACTCAATAATGATTGATACAATATGAGTACAAGTGTAATCAAGAATTGAAAGCCTAGACCTCAAATTTGTGCAAGTGAAAGTGCTAAGGCTAATACAACAAGATATATGAAAGTGTTTGCTTGATTGCTCTTTGCTTGTGTAGAGTGTTGTATCTTGTTGCTTGAATGAAGCCTCTATTTATAGGAGAGGACTTGGCTTTCATTTCAGGACATAGGCTCCTCCTTGGGGAGTGATTTGCTGCAAAAGAAACCATTTAAAATCATCAATAGAGAGTTAGAAATCAATCCCACAAAATAGGAAAAAGGCATGTCGAAAATGCAACGGATAGTTTGATAAACAAGGGTGCGACCGGTCACGCAGAGATAAGATTGAAATTGAATTTCAGTGAATTTTTTACGGGTGCGGCCACGTCGCCCTTGACTATGATCGATTGAGGTTGATAAAATTACGAAACAGAGAAGATCGAACAAAAGAGCAACTCCCAGGTCGGTGGCCGTCACTCGGTCGACCACCTGGTTGACCTCGCCCTCCCCTTTTTTTTCTTACGTCCCATTTTTGTTTCAAAACTCAACTCAGTGTACGGGCTGCCCTATAGGGGCGACCGGTCGAACTGAAACAAATGTGTTGTCAATTTTTATCAAAAATAAACTCTAAAAAATACTCCAAAAAATAGTAAAAACATTTTAAGTCGATCGAAAGTATTTAGACAACATATAGGGACATTGTTTTGGTTTAGAAACTCATTTGAACAAAATCGAACGAAATCATCAAAATCATGATAAAAACATTTATCTAACAAACTCCCCCTTTTTGATGATTACAAACCAAAACAATTTTCTCGAGGACGATTTTGAAACCAAATAAATTTTCCGATTTTACGAGTGAACTATCCGTTAAAAACATTTCATACAAAGCTCCCCCTATCTATGAGCATATCAACACGAGATATTGCATAAGCTAGAAGCACAAGCTATAAGAAGCTTATATAAGATGCATAAGAACATCATAAACTAAGAAGCTCCCCCTGTCACAATGCTTATAATCTTTTGCAATTGAGTCCATAATGCAAGCCATGGACTAGGTATTCTTGGCTATAGGAAGCCATAGCTTATAGCTTTTATAACGAGCTTGTATTAGCTTCTTTTGGCTAACGATATTTCATGTTTCTCCCCATTTGGAATCATCAAAAGAATGTTAGGATGATAAAAACATCATACAAATTCATCAAAGTCTTATTTGAAGAGACGGTTTATAAACCATTGAGCAATTTTAAGCTTAAAAACCAAAGAAAAAGGGAGAAATGTATCATGAAGAGTTCATACGCTCGGTTTATTTGCCAAAACATGATCTCAATAAGTATTGAAGACTTTTGAAGTGGAGACTCATGTAGAAGTTGAAATATTTATTGTGACATTTCATCGAACACTTTGTGGGCGTGAAAATTAAAAGAAGTTGTATATAACCCTTGTAAATGATTCAAGCCAAAAAAATTCATCACCAATTCACATCAAACACCATACAATACAACATAATAACTAAGCTCATCAAGATCATATGCAAAAAATATCAAGAAATATACAAGAAAGTCATAAACTCGAGGGTTTAACCAATTGAGCAAAAGAAGAAAAATTCTTACCATTTGATCGGAAAAGATGAGCCTGATGATGATAAACATGCTATATAAGGTCCAAGTTGTGAATTTGAATGCATGAAAACAAATTTTGAGTGAAATTTGTGTGAATTTGTCAAAGGAGACGAAAAATGGCAAAAAGAAGTGAAAATAACTAATCTTTGAAGACAGAACGATTTTAAACCAAATTTTGGCTTAGGGCGGCCGTCGAGCGTTGAGGCGACGGTTGCCCTCAACCTCTTTGAGCCTCTTTTGTTTTGTCAAATTTTTCAAAATCCGAATTTTCAACCAAAAATCAATTTTTCGCCCCTATGTTTTAAAAACATGCAAAATGTAAACGTAAACTTCATTCAATATGCATTATGCCTAACCGAGCTCGTATGGACGCAAAAGTCTCGGAAGATAGCAGTTTTGTAAAAATGTCCGCTAATTGATCTAGAAATGGTACAAAAGATATCTCAATTTTTCGTTTTGAAACACAATCCCTTAGAAAATGATGTCGAATCTCAATATGTTTAGTACGGTTATGATGAACCGGGTTTTGAGCAATATTAATAGCGGATATATTATCACAAAAGATAGGTACGTTTTCAAAAGAGCATTTGTAATCCGCTAAGGTTTGTTTCATCCAATGAAGTTGTGTACAACAAAAGGCGGCGGAAATATATTCGGCTTCGGCCGTTGAAAGAGAAACACGATTTTGTTCTTTGAAAACCAAGAAACTAGGCAATCGCCTAAAAATTGACATGATCCGGAAGTACTTTTCCGATCATCAATATTTCCCACATAATCCGAATCACTATAACCTTTAAGAGAAAAATTTTCATTCTTTGGATAAAATAGACCCTATTGAATAGTGCCTTTCAAATATCGAAAAATCCTTTTAACGGCACTCATGTGAGATTCTTTGGGATTGCTTTGAAAACGAGCGCATAGGCATACGACATGAAGAATGTCCGGTCTACTAGCGGTTAAATAAAGTAAACTACCAATCATACCTCGATACTTTGATTCATCCACGGACTTGCCTTTTGCATCTTTGTCAATTTTGACATTTGTTGCCATGGGAGTAGAAACGGTTCTTCCTTCTTCAATGCCGAACTTTTTCAAAAGTTCTTTTGTATATTTTGATTGCGAAATGTATATGCCTTCTTGGCATTGCTTAATTTGGGGTCCAAGAAAGAAGTTGAGCTCCCCCATCATACTCATTTCAAATTCTCCTTGCATCAATTTAGAGAATTTCTTGCACAAAGAATCATTAGTAGCACCAAAGATAATATCATCAACATAAATTTGCACAAGTAAGCAATCTTGCCCTTTTTCAAAAACAAAGAGAGTTGTATCAACTTTACCCCTTATAAAGCCATTTTGCAAAAGAAAAGAGCTAAGTCTATCGTACCATGCACGGGGTGCTTGCTTTAAACCATACAAGGCCTTTTTAAGTTTATAAACATCATTAGGCCTAGAAATATTTTCAAACCCCGGAGGTTGTTTTACATAGACTTCTTCTTGAATAATACCATTTAAGAAGGCGGATTTAACATCCATTTGGTAAAGTTTGAAATTTTTAAAACAAGAATAGGCAAGTAAAATACGAATAGCTTCTAAGCATGCTACGGGTGCAAAAGTTTCATCATACTCAATACCTTCTTCTTGACAATACCCTTGAGCTACTAACCTTGCCTTATTTCGAACAATGTTGCCTTCATCATCAAGTTTGTTAGGAATACCCATTTTGTACCAATAATAGTTTGAGATGGAGGACAAGGTACTAATTCCCATACATCATTTCTTTTAAATTGATTTAACTCCTCTTGCATCTCTAAGAACCAATCCTCATCCTCAATGGCCTCCTTAGCATTCTTAGGCTCTTTTTGAGAAATAAGAGCTTTCTCGGCAAATTTTCTCCGGGTCATCACTTTGTCAAGGGGTTCACCAATAATTAAGATCTTTTGGGTGATCTCCCTTAAATTTCAATGCAACAGGAAGATCCGAGGTATCACCTCTATCTTCTTGAGGACCATTTGAAGTGGACGGTTGATCATTTGATGTAGCGATTGATCATCAACTTGAACAATTGGTTCAATAATATCCTCTTCATCACTTTCATCATTAGGTATTCTTTCAACACCCGAAGCTTCATTAAATTTGAAATGGATGGATTCTTCAACAACTCCACTAGTCTTATTGTAAACCCGATATGCTTTGCTTTTTGTTGAATATCCCATAAATATCCCTTCATCGGCCTTAGGATCAAGTTTGTCCAATTGATCCTTGGTATTCAAAATAAAGCATTTACAACCAAATATCTTGAAATAACTAATATTTGGAGTTCTACCTTTCCAAAGCTCATATGGAGTTTTATTCATTTTAGGACGAATATAAACTCGATTAATGACATAGCAAGCGGTACTTACGGCTTCGGCCCAAAAATATTTTGGAAGTAAAAATTCATTGAGCATGGACCGACTCATCTCTTGTAGTGTCCGATTTTTCTTTTGGCTACTCCATTTTGTTGAGGTGTCCTTGGAGCCAAAAATTATGAGCATATCCTTTGGTTTCACAAAAGACTCTAAATTCACCATCAAATTCTCCGCCTCGATCGATTCGAATAGACTTAATAGTATCTTCTTTTTCATTTTTAATGAGTCTACACAACTTAACAAACTCATTAACGGCATCGCTTTTATTGGTAAGAAAAAGAGCCCAAGTATATCTAGAAAAATCATCGACAATAACGAAAGTGTAATGTTTTCATTTAGACTTGCCGTACCAATATCCCCATACAAATCAAGGTGAAGCAATTGTAGGGGTTTGGTTGTGGAAATTTCATTTTGGGCTTAAAACTACTTTTAACTAATTTGTTCTTTTGACAAGTGTCACATAAGCCAAGATTTTCAAAATTCAATTTGGGTAGTCCTTTCACATGTTGGTTTTTGTAAATATTTTTCAAATTCTTGTATCCAACATGTCCAAGTCGCCTATGCCATAAACTAGTTAAATCATTATTGGCGACTAAACAAGAAACATTTTGACTAACCAAATTACTTGTACAAATTTTGTAAAGATTGCCTTTTCTATTTGCTTCACAAATAATTTCACCATTTTTAAGTATAAGACATTTTTCTTTATTGAAGGAAACATTATAATTTGAATCACAAAGTTGGCTAATACTTATCAAATTAAACTTAAGCCCTTCAACTAAAAGAACATTACTAAGAGAGAAAGAAGAGTTACCAATTTCTCCATTTCCAAGAATTCTTCCTTTGCCATTGCCGAACATGACCATACCCTCTTCTTGGAGCTTGATGTTGGTAAAAGTTCTCTCCTCCCGGTCATATGGCGTGAACATCCGCGTCCACGAGCCATTTTGAATCTTCCATTGTTGTTATAGCCCCTATTACCTACAAAAGAATTTCTTTTAGGTACCCTATAATTTTGGGGTCCATGGGGGTTAGTCTTGAGACCTTTGGGTCTCCAAACATGTCTAGAGCTATTTATCAATTTGCAATTATTAGCATAATGTCAACTTTGCCACAATAAAAACAAGTAGGAGTATTATAACTATTAGCACGTACAAAAGTCGGACCTTGGTTATTTTTCTTATAAACACTTTGAAATGGCTTATAACCAAGTCCCAATTTGGAATGCTCACCTCTTTGTGCATCTAAAATTTTTGTGACTTTATCCGTGCTTATGTTGAACGATGCACATCATTTTTCAAACATTCAATATCTTTTGTGAGCGATTCCTTTTCGGTTTCAAGAGAGTGAACTCTAGTAAGAGTAAGAGCATGAGCTTTGTCTAGAGATTCATAGGAGGTAAATAATTTTTCTTTTTCAACCTTAAGCTCCTTATGCTCCTTTTTCAAATTTTTGTATTTAACAATTAAATTTTGAAACTCAATTTGCAATTCATCAAAATCACATTGCAAGTCATCAACTATGGAGGAAGTAGAAGAATTAGAGCGTACCTCATTGTTTTCATCGTCTATGGCCATGAGACCGTGTTCGGTTTCTCCTTCCTCATCGGTTGTTTCGAGTAGTTCATCCCACGTTTTGACCTCCGCATTTAGAGCCTTCTTTTTCGTGAAAGGCTTCCTTTTCTTTTGCTCCTCTTCATCGAGCTTTGGGCAATCGGCAATGAAGTGCCCGGGTTTTCTGCATTTAAAGCAAGCATTATCTCTTGGTTTTCTTGCTTTATTTTTATTCACAAATTTTGCAAATTTTCGAACAAGTGCGGCCGTCTCCTCATCATCATCATCATTATCATAGTATGCATTATTAGAAGAAGAAGCAAGACCTTTAGGAATAATTTGCATACCCGATTGATTTATGGATGATTTGGAATTTTTCCTCTCCTTGAGATAGACTTCATAGATGAGGAGGTTTCCAATAAGCTCGTCAAACTTTAGTGTCTCAAGGTTTTGTGCCTCCGTGATTGATTGCCGTTACTTTTTCGGACCATGAGCGGGAAGAGCATTCAATACCTTAGTCACCTTGTCTTCTTCGGAGATGACTTTACCGAGGCCACAAGAGGATTGACAATATTATCAAGTCTTTCCACCATCTTGGAGATGCTTTCACCATCATGCATGTTAAAGTTTTCAAAGTCTTTAACAAGCATGGTCTTTCTTGCTTGCTTGACCTTCTTAGTCCCTTCATAAATTGTCTCCAATTTTTCCCAAACCTCATGTGCCAAACTTATGCCTCTTATGCGATTATACTCTCGGTGAGTCGTAAGATAACAATGCAAAATATTTAAGGCCTTCTTGTTTAGAGAAAGCCTTTTTGTCGTTTTCATCGAACTCCTTGAAAGGTTTAGGAGTCGAGGTGCCATCCTCCGATTTCTTGGTTGGTTGATCAACTCCTTCAATGACCACATTCCAAATGTCGAACCCGCACCCTTGTAGAAAGCACTCCATACGGTCTTTCCAAAATGCGTAGTTGTTGGCGTCGAATAGTGGTGGCTTGTTGGTGGAGGCGCCGGTGGTGAGATGAGCATCATATGTAGCCGTGGATCTTTCTTCTTTACTCGGAACGAGCTAGCCAAAGAGTTTGGCTCTGATACCACTTGTTAGTCCAAGTGGCTACGATAATCTAGAGGGGGGTGAATAGATTATCCCGGTTTTTCAAATTTTGCCCTCTTTTTCGTAAAACTCAAGCAAAGATGAAATGCTAAGTGCGGAAAGTAAATAGCACACGTCGATTTATAATAGTTCAACCCACCTAGGCCCTAATCTACTACCACCCCAGTATATCCGGGATGGATTTCAAAAAGAAAAAAAGATTTTATTAATTTACCAAAAATTAATACAACACCTTGAGGATTACCACAACCCTCTTACACCACCTTGAGGATTCCCACAATCTTCTTACAACACCTTTGAAGATTACCACAACCTTCAAACACCTATCACCTAGATCACCCAAGTGTATTCTTACCACAAGAATACTCACAAGGATGTCTTGTGTTGAATGATGACCAAAATCAAGATTACAACTCAATAATGATTGATACAATATGAGTACAAGTGTAATCAAGAATTGAAAGCCTAGACCTCAAATTTGTGCAAGTGAAAGTGCTAAGGCTAATACAACAAGATATATGAAAGTGTTTGCTTGATTGCTCTTTGCTTGTGTAGAGTGTTGTATCTTGTTGCTTGAATGAAGCCTCTATTTATAGGAGAGGACTTGGCTTTCATTTCAGGACATAGGCTCCTCCTTGGGGAGTGATTTGCTACAAAAAAACCATTTAAAATCATCAATAGAGCTGTTAGAAATCAATCCCACAAAATAGGGAAAAGTCATCGAAAATGCAACGGATAGTTTCTTCGATAAACAAGGAGTGCGACGGTCGCGCGAGAGATAAGATTGAAATTGAATTTCAGCGAATTTTACACAGGGGACCGGTCGGAGGGTGCGACCGGTGTCGCCCTTGACTATGATCGGTTGAGGTTGATAAAATTACGAAAAAGAAGAAGATGGACTAAAAAAGCAACTCCAGTCGCCCGTCCCGGTACCACCTGGTCGACCTGGTCGCCCTCCCTTTTTTCTTACGTCCCATTTTCTATTTCAAAACTCAACTCAGTGTACGGGTTGCCCTATAGGGCGACCGGTCGAACTGAAACAAATGTGTTGTCCAAAATTTTTATCAAAAATAAACTCCAAAAAATACTCCAAAAAATAGTAAAAATATTTTAAGTCGATCGAAAGTATTTAGACAACATATAGGGACATTGTTTTGGTTTAGAAACTCATTTGAACAAAATCGAACAAAATCATCAAAATCATGATAAAAACATTTATCTAACAATTGCCTCCTTAACCACATTCTTACCTTTTTCTCGGGAATTATTCTCGAAAAATCCTCTTGATTCATCGCTAGAATCGAATCGTCGTTTCAACTTTGTAACCGCTCTACACAACATCGGACTTGGTTTATGGCGGATTATTTTGGAGCCAACTCTTTCGCCGGAAGAAACAAATTGATTATAACTAGGAGCTCATGACCATGTCCCATATGCTCTGTCATGTAGTCGTGCTCGGAGAATCATATAATTTTTCGCAAAACTTCTCCGAATGACCAATATGGCCCAGAAAAAATAAAAAGGTTGGCAAGCGTTCATACTTAAAGTTAATCCCGGTTCAAACCAGTCTCCTCCCGATTTTTTTTTTTATTTTCATTCTCCTTTTGATCGATTTCCAGGATGTCAAAGTTAACTCGATGCGCATATAATTTTTCCATCATCTCTCAAATATTTTGGGTCACTTTCCACAAACTCACCAATAAAATTACCAATGTCCTTTGCAATCTTTTCCGACATAAAGCCCACCGCAAGTCAAAAACTGTACCCACATAGCGGTATTAAATAACAACACTTTGAAGGTTATTCCCTAATCTCAAGTCTCTTTGTTAGAAGGAGCATATTATCAAACGTCCCGGGCCATTTGATTCTACTCTCTGCACAATCATTTCATGAAAGAACCGAAATAAATACATATTATGATTCAACTCCTTGATGATAACACCTTTGACAGGCCGCCATAGAGATGCCAGAGTATTTTTCATCGCCATAAAATTGTGATTCGGTAGTAGCCAGGCCTACCAGACACCATTGAAATTCACTTGCAACATGTCCAGGTTCTATGTTATCCAGAACCAAACCATCGTCTTCTTCATCTTCCAGTCGTAGTCGTTTGTAAAAATCTTCTGAGGAGAATCCCATGATGACACTGATTGACAAATAATAAGAAACTAAATAGTCAGAACTTGCCACAAAGACAAGACAAATCCTTAACCTGCCATAGAGACGAGATTTTTTTTTTAAAAAGTTGAGGAAAAATATTTTTGCAATTTTTTGTAGATTAAGTATTAGTAAATCATTGCCCTGTTGAATTTTTGTTCTTGGTTTGGCATTTGATATTAAGCTGAACAAAATACTTAGAAGCATTATAAAATAATACATGATTGAATTAAAAAAAATTAAAAAAGTTTTGCAAAAACTTAGGCTATAATGTGGCTAGATTTGGTGATGTTATCATATATGCTAGTCAAACAAACCTTTATTTTCCAATGTGGGGCAAATGCACGTACATTCAAGAAGATAACCCACATGTTTTCTTCTTTTCATTAATTCCACTACTCCACTTTAAGCTTTAATTTATCATTCATCCAAAAACCATTTTACAAAAACAAATATTCAATTTTAATGTCCTCGCGGAGTAGAACAATAATCTACTTTTATTTTTGTCAATAGACAAGCACCTAAAGATGTGCACTTTTCTTTAATTTTCCAACACTATTTTATATAATATAATTATTTTTAGTGACGATTACAAAAAAACTCAAAGATGTTTCAAAATTACAAAAAGCCGCATCAGGTTCGATTATGTCTTAAATTTAATGGGGGTAATTGTAATATTTCTTGAAATATTAGGATACGATTTGAAATATTTTTACTTATGAAGGGAGAAATATAAGCGGAATCAAACCTCAAGGAGGTTTTTGCAATTTTCATAAACCATTAGGTTTTATTGTAACTAACCCGAACCTCAGGGAGATTTTTGTAATTATCCTTAAATTTGATAATTTTGAAATATCTATATGTTCCATTTTAAGGCATAATTAAATTTGAGATTTTTTTATAATTTTAAAATATCTATGGGTTTTTATATAATTATTAGCTCAAACCTCGGGGGTATTATTGTAATTATCCGTAAAATGAAAATATAATGCATTGACATCATATTTGTTAAGTATCACAATGAAACAACATATTCGAGTGCTTAAACCTAGAGGCAAAGACAAATCATTTCATCTTCCCGTGTTCATATCGCACTATCGTGTTTTTATGTTACCTATCTTCTTTGATCTTAAATATAACAATAAATGTAAATTTAACTTAATTTTTAATTTCGTATTCGTGTCGTGTCGTATCATGCTTTATCGTGCTATTAATCATTGTAATCGTGTTTGTAATCATGTTCATGTCGTATTACCGTATCGTGTCACTCATTGACAGCCCTACTTAATCTTACCCTTAAAAAACTTATTTGCCACAATAAATGGTAATTTGTGGTATAAACCATTACTCCTTTTTGCTTAATCATCATATTGTCCAATGACTTAGCCAGGAAAAATATTGGGGTGGACCGATATACGAAGTGGAGTATAGTAGGATAAAAAATTAATAACAAATATATAAATTCTAACTAAAATATTTTTTAAAAAAAAATTCTCGATATAATTTTTCTTTCGTTTTTTGAAATGGGGGGAGGAGGGCCCAAGTTGGCCCCCTGCCTCTGCCCTTGATATTGTCGCTCGCGTCATGTTAACTAAAGCTTCATATGGCTCACGTCCCACAAATCTTATGATTTTTTTCTTGTGTACATATCCCTGGGAGGGGAGAAGTGTGAGAATCGAACCCCAAATTTCTAATATGAATTTGAGAGTTTTAATCTTTGGACTACAATTATTGTTATAGTAAAATTCTTACAACTTGAATGACAATATGCTGAAAAAAATTAACTTTTGGTCCCATTAGACGTAACCCTGATGATTTTAGTCCCATTAGACTCACTTTTAGTCCTAAATCGAATTTTTCACCAAAAATAGTCCCACAGGACTCAGAAACTGAAAATCTTGTGTTGCTCCGTTAAAAAAATAACGAAAATCGTTACTGATGACAAAAATGGTCCCATAGAACACCAAAGTTAAATTTTTAACGACAAAAATGGTCCCATAGGACACCAAAGTTAAATTTTTAACCACAAATAGTCTCATTATTCTTTTTTTGGTTAAATTTAATATTATTGATGAAAAAAATTATTTTAAATTTTATATTTTGAGTTATTTATTAAAATTAATATTGTGAATGTCCCACTTTTAAACTAAAAAAAATCTATGTCCTTCAAATATTTTTCTAAAAAATATCTTTTTCCAGTGCGTTTTATTTCACTAAAACAAATTTTCTTATTCAATATATTTAGAAAAATAAATAATTTTCCTATATTTTTTTAGTTTAAATCACTTCTTGATTTTGAAAATACAAATAATTACAAAAATCACATTTACGTATTGAAAAATATATGTAGTTCAACTATCAATAAAATAAAAAAGTTTGCGATATTAAATAATTTCATAATTGTTCAATATAAGAATTGTTTTTAAAAATTTTAGAAAAATAAAATTGAAAATATTTTAGTATAGTTAAATTATAAATACTATTAAAAATATTTTTGTAATGTTAACCTAGCTCACATTTTTTTTATTTTCAAATAATATATTTTTATTTTATGTTTTTAAATCAAACTTTACATATATACACATACATGCACTTGGTTATATGAGACCAGTATCCTGGGACAAGAACATAGGGATCAAAAAAAAAAAAAATCAAACTTTACATATATACATATACATACACTGGGTTATATATGCATGTATTTTGATCTTTTTTTTGTATTACACATTCACAAAAAAAAATTAATTAACATCTATTTTTAAAAGTTATTTTTCAGAAAATTTAAATTTTATAAGTTGAGTTATAAATTTTATCTTTAATTTACTTTGTTAATTTTCTTATTAAAATAAATGATACATGTATTTCATCTTTTTTTTTGTATTACACATTCACAAAAAAAAAAAATTAATTAACATCTATTTTTAAAAATTATTTTCCAAAAGAATTATTTTATATAAGTTGAATTATAAATTTTATCATTTAATTTACTCGTTAATTTTTTAATTATAATAAATAAAGAAATAGTAACTTTAATGATAATATCTTTTTAAAATAGATATTAATTATATTTAGTTTTTAGAGAAAAATTCATTTTTGATCCCATTAAACTGAGCACCTGATGATTTTAGTCTCATTGTTCTCTCTTTTAGTCCCAAATCGCAGGTTTGACTTTCAATTTGATAGGTTTGACCGTTAATTTATTAATGGCGGAACCATTTGTGTGACAAGAACAATCTTATGTGACTATTTTCAAGTCATTGAACAAAAATCATCGAGTAATAAGTTTAATGGGAAAAAAGTAAATTTTCTCTATGCTTGCTCTATCTTCCTCAGAACTATCCATACGAAAGAATTTTGAATTAACGCTAAAAAGAAAAGAGAAAATTGGGAAAAAGACGAGAGAACACTTTTGGACTTCTTCCACTAAACATAATGTGATGTTTACCTAGCAAGGAAAATATACTTTGACTTGGTCTGATCAGATTAAGACGAAGATGTACTCACAATCCCCGACACAGGATCTTGTTTCTATGGATCCTTTGAAACATTCATCGAATGAAATTTTTTGTCGACGAAATTTTGTCAAAATGATGTAGGAAGGAATGCTTAGTTTGAAATACAATAAAGATTTTGCATATATTTAATTAAGAGAAAAATATTACATCATCAGCTAAGACAAAAATTAAGGATAAGAATTCGTGGACAGAAGAAAAATCATTCGGTCCCAGACAAATTTTCTTATGCAACATTTGCCCCATAAAGGGTGGCAGAAAAACTTATAGATGCCCATATAGTGTTGTTTTTCTCTTGGACGAGTAGAATTTCAAGGCACTGGCCATTGGATTATTCTTAAATTAGTTGTGTTAACATCAAAGTGCCCGTAACACCTTTCAGAAAGCTATGCTCTACAGGAAAAAGATTGCAGTTCGGCTCACATTTTAAAAAGCTATACTGAAATGATTACAAATGATCACACCGTACTAAAGACGCAAGATAATCCGCTAGCTATTGTGGTTTATTCCAATGTTGTTGAATCAAGTTCGCAACTGAAAGAGAGTGAGGAAACGGCTTTGGCTTCAACTCATGATTCAATATCTCAAATATCAAGCTATCTTCTTAACTTTGATTTTTAAGTTGATGTAGATAACTTAGAAGCTTTAAAGACCAAACTAAGTGACTCTTCAACTACTCCGTTTGATATTCACTCATGTGATTCCTCAAAAGCTATGAAAGCTATGACAATTGCGGCTCGAGGATCCTGGGCCGATATTTCACATGTTATATCCCAGTCAAATTTATAGACGATCAAGATGATACTCGAGCGTGTGCTAAAAAGACAAATGCAATTGCTATTCGAAAATCCTCTAGAAAGAGACGCGCGCCCTTCATTTAAATTGTATTCTTAAGTTATTTTCGTTGTTTTTTCTACAATTTATCATTATTTTTTCTTTGTTACCTGATCGGTTTGTGATCATGACTTTTTTCTTTATTTTTATATATTTTCATTTATTTAAAAAAATCAAGGTGCCCGTGATTCAAAGTGTTTCAGGCGACGATTGATGGCTCAAAAGCTACCTTTAAAACCGTAGGCAAGTGCACCTATCGTTTTATAGTATAGATTATTAGTCCAAGTGTCATTCCACGAGGATTATAAGTACTAATAATTACCGTCTTTTTGTTATTTAATCTAACAATTTTTTGAGTTTTTGTTTGATAAAGAATCTAAATTATCGAAGTGTAAAAATGAAGTAAAATTTGTAGAATAAGAAATCAAGAGATAGAAGTGTGTTTGAATGTAAATCCCTCTAGAATGTTTTTGTGATTTGACAAGTTAAAAGATTCAACCATAAGCCCTTAAGCAAAAACCAACCTCTTTTAATAAAATCTCATGCTATGTGGACCGTAGAAATTCCCGATTTAAGTTAATCCCTTTCTCAAGGCGAAAAACTCCTAATCTCAAGTTGATTAAGCGAAATCTCTTTCTAGTTAAAACCCCAAGATTGCATTATAACGATTTATGAATTCCCATATTAGGTTTGACCCTAATCCGGAAGATTTATGTCGTCCTATATCTAGGATTGCATGCAACTCTTTTCACTTATATAGGTTCTATTTCACCATGAATCTCTCGATTTCCGGATGAAAAATAAACTTCAAATCAATATTGCGCATATATCAATTCGAATGAGCGAAGCATAATATAAGTGAATCACACAAAATATGAAGATTTTATTAAAAACATACACACCTTAATCACAAATCCATTCTAGAGTTCATTACATTCAAACACTAGGAGTTTAGCTACACATGATTTTGACCAAAGAATAAATTACACAAGAAGATGTAAACATTGTAGACATGGTGTACTTATCTTTATCAAAATCTCAATTGACTTGATGATGTTGCTCCAAGCCTTCTTCCCCAATGTTGCCTCAAGCTTACTCCTCCAAGACCCTTGACCCCAATTTTACTTAATGAAATGAATACAATGAATATTTTCGAGTATCTAATTGAATGCCTCTCCCAACTTCAACCCTTGGCTTTTATAGGCAACCAATACATTGATAGTACTCTCTTTTGTTAAACAATTGCCTCCATTTTCCTTGTTGGTTGGTGAATTCTTGTATTCAAGTGATGAGGAGGGACATGGAGACATGTTTCAGCAAAATAGGGTGTTAAAAGTGTACAAAAGTGGCCAAAATGGGTTGGTTGGTGAGTTTTCCCCAAATTCGCAAAGAAAAGTTGCAAAAAGAGGTCCGGACACGCCGTGTCGCCCGACACGGCCAGGCCGTCTTTGTTTAATTGTGCGGGCACTCCGTCGACATGGCGTGCTTCCCAACACGGCCAGGCCGTGTTCCCGGACACGGCCGTGTTGGGAACACGGCCTGGCCGTGTCGGAGGCTGTTTTGTGCGAAAAAATCGAGTTTTTAGCTCGGCGTGAACACGGCCGTGTTGCCCGACACCCCGCCCGTGTTGGACAAAAAGGCCCGAAATGACGCGCGTTTGGCTTGGAATTTCGGCGTTTTTGCATCCTTAAACTCCCGGTATGTTTTGACATGAATCCATGGTCCGAAATTCACCAAAATTAGCCCCGAATGGTCAATCTACATCAATAAAAGCACCCGGAGTAATATGAACTATGTATAATCAAAAATTTACAAAACTAACAATAAAATAACTCGAATTCTACTCAAATATACACATAAAACGTGCATAAAAAGACCCTTATCAAACCACCTCCAACTTTGAACTTTGCTTGTCCTCAAGCAAAACATTATATCAAAAAGAGGGATTCAATAAATCACAACACAAATTTTTTTTTTTTTTTTCTTTTTCAACACATTGAACACAAGCGAGTCAAGTTCTTAGCCTTCTCAACCCGAATTAACCATTCAAGTAAAAAAATTATTTTGCAAAGCGATCGATTGTCAAGAAAGATAGTAATATCGTAGGCATTATTGAGACTTGAAATATCACGCCACAAATATTGATAGTTATGAACAACTTCAATTCAATAATGCTATGAAAATACAAGAACTCAATGGATCATAGTAGTTAGCTTACTAGTCATATAACCAAGCTTCTTGAACTTTATTGGAATGAGAAGTCAAGGAGTATTCATTCTCCTTTTTTTTTTTTTTTGTTTTTTTTTTTTTTTTTTTTTTGGGACCTTCTGTTTAATTGTAGATGATATTTTGTGGATGTTGGTAGTCACTTTGTGATAGTACATTTGATTTTTGCAGTCTAATGTTAGTTTTAAGCACCGAGAGCTAAATTTAATTGAATGTGTAGGGCATTGTGTTTTTAAGCAATCTTGTATCATGTATACTTCTAAACAGCTGAAAAGTATCAGTAATTATGTGAAAAGTATCAGTAATTACACGAAAAGTATCAGTATTATGCATTTGGATATTTAAATTTTGGAAACATAATTGAATACTTCTAAATTATACGAAAAGTATCAGTAATTCTGATCGATACTAAGAAGTGATAGATTTAAGGAACTAACATGTTAAACATTAAAAACTGGTAGATTTTAGAAAAATATCTCTAAAATAACAAATGCAACCTAAATTGCCTCATTACAACTAACAAATTTAAGGAAAATATCTCTAAAATAACCGAGAATTCGGAGTCTTTGAACCAAACTCCTTTGCTTGAGAATAATCAGAGATGTCACTTGTTTTCTTCTAGTTCTTTTCCAAACTTCCCTTTATTCTTTTTCTTCTCCCCTTTGTTACGGACCGTGTGGGATCTTGCAATGTGTTAGTCGTACTTGAAAAATCAGACGATTTGTTTTGCCCGGTGAAATTTTGCACATTTGTCAAGGCACTAAAGCAAGAAAATCCCTTTCGTAACCTTCTTTAATGATTATCCTTGCTTCTTCATTTTCTTTCTTGGCATTTCAACACAAGATCATAATATCTTCGAACCATTTCATGACGCCAAGGAATGCAATCATTAGGCTTGTCAGGCTTCTCAATTCTCTTATTTAAGATGTCCCATACTTGAGATTTTTCCATTCTTGTCCATGTCTTAAGAATATATATTTCCGGTATCTTTACATGAGAATGAAGATGAAGGACCCGTAATGAATGTAAACACAAAATAGCACATTCTTCAAATTTCTTACAAGTGCATGTTATCATGCTTCGCAATGGATCAAACATTACCTTACTTACATCTCCATCGCCAATATGAGAAGAAACATCATAAACATTCAATATCTCATCCTTATGAACTAGAGTGCAAGTAGTAGAAATTGATGCGATAAACTCACTCTCAAAGTCTTTAAACATTGTTAGAGTGTATACCTTAAACGTGCTTTAACAACCGACCAATGGTATGGAAGTCGATGGTATTGATCTTTATGATTGGAACTCATCATTTTGTTCTTTCATTCTCCAATTCTTCACTAGTTCCTTAAAAATACCATAAAAATCAGTCAAACTTGTTGTCTTCTTTGTATTGAATCCCATGGCGTTGTTAGTACTTTCACTCATTTGTGAGGAAAGTATTCAATGAAAAAAAGAAATATTTGCTTAAGGTTGTGCACCATTTTTCCTTTATCTCATACAATCTTTTAAACCATGTTTGATTCTCGAATCCGTACATTGAATTATGTTACTCCAACAGTTCTCAAATTCACTTCATCTGTAACCCGACAAGCATTTCCTAAATGCATTCTTAAAAGAATTGTTTCTTTTCGATTTGCCCAAACCTACTTATTGCATTCGGTAAAGATGCCATTGGTATAGCTTTATGTTTTATCCTAGGAATACTGCATGAATAATTCAGGATTAAAGTAACACTTTTTTGAGTAAAAGTATTTGTTTTATACGATAAAGTACCATTTGTTCAATTCGGTCAAAAACAGAAATCAAGTAAAATGGATGAAAAAGAAATATCATATAGTCAAAGTATCGATTTTTAAAGTATATATTTTTATGATAAAGTTTTATGTTTTCAATTTAGCTACGTACATTTTCTATTGCGTTAGAAATCGCTTGGTCTTGGTTAGTGAATATAGTTATAGGACACTTTCCTCCCATGGCTTTCTTAAAAACCTCAAAAAACCATTCAAATGTTTCAGTCTTTTCGTTCGATAAGAACGCACAACCAAACATCACATTTTCCAATGATGGTTGATGCCAACTATTGGAGCACATATCAAATTATATCTGTTTGTGCGATATGTTGTGTCAAAAATGACGACATCCCCAAATATTTTATAATCTTTTCTGATCATCGAATCTCTCCAAAAAATATTGCTCAATTTGGCCATCTCATCTAGCTTAACTCTAAAATAGAAGTCCTCCTCATCGGATTGTTCTTTGGTACAACATTTCAACAAGTGTTTGTGCATCCCCACCTTCTATTTCTTTCAATTTCAGACGATTCACAAAATTTAGATGATTTTTTTATAGTGTGTCCTACACTATTATCTCCTCCACTTCATGTACCATATAACGGTGTAAGAATCTATCGGTCTCATTAGGAAGAGACCATATCTTCTATCACTTTGCCCTTTTCACTTGTAATCTTTCTCTCGAGCGATGAAGGTGGTTCCACTCTTTTCTTGTAAACGGATGATTATGCTCCGTGACATGGCTCAATACTTCATAAAGAACTTCGTCATTTAATTTCACACTCAATGAAGCATTACATCCAGACGTGTGATAGGAAAATTTTTCTTTTTTCATTTTTGGAATTTATGTCCAAATTTCCCGATCTCCTAAATCCTTCACAAGAGCATACAAAATATTTTTCTTTCACAACTCCATTAGCTTGAGTTCGAGTTGTTGCTTTACGAATGCTAAAGACAAGTCTTTGCTATGGTCCCTATACAACTTATGCATGTCATCAATTGTCTTCCTTTTCAACCCAACAAGGGAACCCGATACATCCACAGAGTCATTGGTGTAGTCTAGAAACATTTAAAAAAATCACTTTGGATGATTAATAGATGTTGGTACTTTTGGAGAAAATAGAAATACTTATTCAAGAAAATGTGATACCTTCTCGCATCCGCCTCTGTGTTTTGGTCAGATAGTATCTCTTGAATCCGATTTTCACCTTCAATGACTTCTATATCATCTTGATCACTAGAAACAATAAGTATCGAATCCAAGTTTTCACCTATATGTATAAATGAAATAAATTTTTACATCAAAATATCTAGTAGAATATCACTTTTTTTTCAAGTAAATATAAATTTGTAAAATTTAAATTCCATAAAAAAGTATCATTTTTTCCATAAATAGTATCACTATTTTTAGCAAAAGTATCATATATAATATCAAGAGTATCACTATTTCTAGTAAAAGTATCATATTTAAATACAAAAGTATCATTATTTCAAAGCAAAATTATCATATTTAAATACAAAAGTATTATTTCCAGAAAAGTATCATTTTTTCAATGCATGAGTACATTACCTTCCTTCATCAATGAGATGTGTGCATCTTCATTCTCCATTGAAGAGATTATTAAAAATCGTACAACAGGAGGTGGAAAGTGCAATGTAAGGATGACAATGAAGCTTTTTGCTGCACCAACAATGGAGATTCTTTCTTACAGATTTTAAACTTTTTGTTGAAAATAGGTAAATGTCGACTTACCAAAGTGGAGCTTTTGTTGTTATGAGATGGCGAAAATGAGCTTTTGGAGGAGGAGATGGCGAAATGAGCTTTTGGAGGAGGAGGAGTCATGTTCGATTAAACCTGCGAGGAGTCAGGGGTTTTTTTTTTTTTTTTGAAATTAGGTTTTTAATTTTTTTTTATTTTGAGCTGCGCAGTGGCCCTGTTCCATTGGGCTTTGCATGTGTCACCGGGCGGGTCGAGAGGTCAATTCGTCAGGCGGTCGCGGACCTTATTCTATTAAAGTACGGTTTTTAAATTGCCAGCTATCTACGCGGGTTGGGGCTGGATCGGATCGGATCGCGGGTAGGACCCGTCTTACGGAATAGGATCCGTAAGACGGTCTATGGGAGACCTTCTTAAAAGAAAAGACAACAATTTCATTGTTGATTCGTTGTTTGATATCACGACTAGAATTATTTTTATTAAATGTGTTTAGCCGTTATCGACTTATCTCAAACAAGGATCGAAATTCGGATAAAAAAAAAAGTTAATTCATTTTTGAGATAACAACCGAGTCGTTAATCAAATCAACAATCCACTTTAAAATTTTAACACCCCAAAACTAACCCCATGTGTGTAATGTTTTTGAAAAATGCAATTTTCTACCAAAAAAGCCGTTTTTTTTTTTTTTTTGTTTTTTGGGAAATATGATAAAATGGTAATTTATATATATGATAATTGAGGTAAGTGGTGGGACCTACTTAATTGATATAGTTGGAAAAAATTTAATATCTAATTGTATAAAACTCATATTGATTGGTCCACTTTCAAATATTAATTTGGAAATGATAATTTATATGGATATGAGTGGTGATAGTGGGCTCTAGCCATGTAATATAAGATAAAATTAAGTATGTGGCGGTTGTAGTGGAACTCATTAATGTAATATAGGATTGAAAATGACATATAGGTGTGAGAATTAAGAATATAGGGTTAAGATTGAAAAATAAGAAGTTGAAAAATTGATATTTCGAATGAGATTAAGTAAAACAAACATAATTTATATATCTCAAATAGTAAAAAATGGGAAAAATCTCATTCAGATGGAAACCTTAGGTTGTGAAATATTTTCCAAAATTTTCATTTTGGAGTGAACATTTTAGGATGTTTGATTGTTTGAGAAAAAAAGAAAAATTTTCAAAGAAAATCTCATTTCTCTCCAAATTAACTCATTTGCTCTTTTCTCTTTCACATTTCCCAATACCCAATTATAATATTTATTTCTCTCTCATCTCCCAATTTATATAAATAATTCCGATAATTCCTTTAATTTATTACTATTTTTTTCTTAATCGTGTCACCAAAAGGTATAAAATGCCTATTTTTGGATCAAGTTTTATTTTTGTTCAATTTTCTTACATTATATTTCACACTATTATTTTTTTTTAAAACTTTCACAAACAATCAACATTTCTAAAAGATTCTCTATTACATCAAAATTATCATTACTTTTCTCTACACATCCAACTTTCACTTTTAAAAAACAAAATTCACCACTATTCTCTCAAAAAATGAAAATGGATGGAATGAAAGTACAACCAATCACAAGACCGATCAAGATTTCAAGAATGAAGATACTATGTCTTATTATTGTAAATTTCCAAATCAAAAAAGGGATAATTACAAAAAAAAAAAAAAGTGGTTCGGACTAATTTGAAAAAAAAACTCAGATATTTTTGAAAATTACAAAAATCCCTTAAGGTTGTTCCGTCTAACATTTTTCCCCTCCATCACCAAAAAAAAATATTTCAAAAACACCCCTGACAAATATATAAATATTACAGTCACATCCTTACATTTAAGACAAAATTAGACTTGAGAGGTTTTGTTTTTGTAACTTCGAAAATTCTCTTTTTCTTCTTGGTAATTAGCCCAAACCTCAGGATTTTTTTTGTATTTATCTCTAATTATTTTTTTGTAATACTGCAATTTTTAGGGTCTCGTTTGTTTACTTTCAAAAAAATTGTTTGATGGGTTAGCCGTATAATATAATATATAAATATATAGGGGGGATCCAATGAGACCACATTTTATGGTGAGACAGTGTGGACTAATCTCAACCCTCTCCCATTTACATCAAAGGTTAGGAATAATTTGGGATAATAATACGTTAACCATTTAATTAAATCCTAGAAAGGGTAAAATTGTCAAAACAAACATGTGGGGACCATCCAAATATGGAATCAGTTATTGGGAGGGAGAGAATCACGTTGGGAGAGAGAAAATTGCACTGGGGAGAGAGAAAATCACGCATGTGCTCCTCCATGCAGTATACTGTACATTTATCATAGATTTACTGTATACTTAACACTATTTTACTGTATGTTTAACATAATTTTACTGCATATTAAAATGGTCAAACAAAAACATGTGGGGGCCGTGAATTAAGGAATCAGTTATAGAGAGAGAGAATCACGCTCATTAACATATGGGAACCGTGAATTAAGTAAATCAGTTTATAGAGAGAGAGAGAGAGAGAGAGAGAGAGAGAGAGAGAGAGAGAGAGAGAGAAAATCACGCTCATTTTATTGTACTGTATATTTAACATATATTTAACACTATTATATCTTTGTATTTTAACATATTTGTCGCATATTACAATTGTCAAACAAAAACATGTGGGGATTTGTGAATTGAGAAAACAATTAACAAGATTATTCTCAGGCACACCAATAATTACGGTATACGAAATAACAATAATTAAAAAATCAATAACTAATAGACACAAATCAATTAACTAAATTATTATACAGTAAACTATGTCTAACTATACAATAAAATCAAGCTATGTATACAATAAACTATGTCTAACTATACAACAAAATCTAACTATCTATACAGTAAAACTATGTCTAACTATACAATAAAATCAGACTACCTATACAGTTAACTATGTCTAACTATACAATAAAATCAGACTATGTATACAGTCGCCCACAACGCGCTGTTCACTTTTTCTACCTCTTTTAGCCATGATTAACAAAACACCAGTCCTGACACAAAAAACCTAAAATAAAGTGCCAGAGCAGAGTATATAAAAACATACGGTAAAAATTAACTAAATAAGCATCAAACACATATAAGTATACAATAAAAATCTCCTAATTTTTTCAACAAATTCATGTATACAAAAAACACATAAGTATACAAAGCAAAATACATAAGTATACAACAACATAAATACATATATAAAAAATTAACTACTTATACAGCAAAACACATATAAGTATACATCGAAAAACATATAATATACAGTAACCTACTAAAATATAAGTATACATCAAACATATAAATCCGTCTTCTTCGACTAGAAAAAAAACTAGAACCCCCATTAACAAAAGCTTAACCACCATCACCGAAAAAATACATGAAAGAAACAAACTAAACCCTAGATAACGATTTTAACTCGCAATTGCATTCTCCCCAAAACACAACAAAATCGCAATAAAAAATAAAATTAAATAAACCCTAGAGTTTCACAATTAAAGTCGAAAATGTTGGAAAAAAAATTCTTACCGTGTTTCAGAGATGAAGAAGAAGACTGGTCTCTTTCCCTCAGCAAATTATGCTTCGCCTTGAGAAGACTGATTGAAACTCGTCAGATTAAAACCAGTGAAATGGATTTTTTAGTTTTTCAAATATAAAAGTTCAAATCCTTTAATAAGTAAACACAAGACATTATTGGTAACTTTTTTGCAAATATTAGCAGTAAAATATATGCATATAATATACACAATTGACATTACAAAGAAAAATACACATAAATAAAATAAAAAACCAACACAACCATCCAAATTTCTAGAAGTGAGAGAAACTTTTACTCAATCCGTTGACATTAACGGAAAACCATACGAGGTCTCTTCTGTAAGGTAAATATGATTTCTTCTTATCCCCTTCCTTAATTGCTCTGTTCCGTACATACAGCGCCTTGTGCGCCGATGGCGCTCCGGCAGCGGGATTTAGGGGGAGATGAACGGTTTTGTGGGAGAGATGAACGACTTTGGGGGGAGTTACCAATTGGGGGTGAAAACTACTAATAAGAAACTGACCAATTTACCCTTATTTGATTTAAAAAAAAGACTACTAAATCAGTCAAATCTCAACCATCTAAAATTTTAAATCTATGGACAGGATTAGTCCACACTACCTCACTCTACTATTCCTATATATATACAGGGGCGGCCCTGGGGCAATGCACGTGGTGCCGCCACATAAGTAGGGTTTGTAAGTCCAAATGGAACTATAATTTCAAAGGGGGGTGAATAGATTATCTCCATCTTTTCGATTTCGCCTCTTTTTTGAACCGAATCTCAAACAAAATAATGAAGGTGCGGAATTAAACAACACATCGATTTAAAGAGGTTCAACCCACCGTGATGAAAACGTTTTTTTAAAGTTAAAACCAACAATTGTTTTTGGTAAAGGGATGGATTTCAAAAAGTTAAAAGTTTATTAATTTGAAATTTTAATACAACACCAACTTACAACAACACGTTTTAGACCAAATGTTTCAACAACACCTTCAAGAACTTTGATTTTTTGAAGATCACAATAATATATATAGATAGTTTAATATATTACTAATATTTAGTATAAAACTTAATTGAATATTAACACCACCTTTTTTCTTTTTCTTCCTTTTTCCCTTTGAAGATTGATAAGCTATTTTAAAAAAATTAAATAATTATCAAAAAGATAAACAAACGATTTTGATTAAAAGCACCACAACTTGAAACACCTAGAGATCACCCAAGTGTATTCTTACCACAAGAATACTCACAAGGATATCTTGTGTTTGGTTGATGAATTACAATCAAGATTACACTTTGAAAAATATTACGGTTCAAAAGTGCAAGTGTAATCAAGAATGATGAGGGGACCCCGAGATGTGAAAGTGATAGGCTTAAATTTTCACAATAATGTTGAAATATTAATCAAAGATTAGTTGTGTATTAATATCGACTTGTTGTTGTGATGTCTTTTTATTTGTTCCTCATGGACTTGAGTTCAAATTTCCAATAGGAGAGTTTTCTTTTTTTGAATTCCAACATGGTCTAATCTCGGGGAGGCTCCTCCAAAGGCTCCTCCAACATGACCTTGAGGGGCAATTGCCTCCATATTTTCTTTTGTCTACAAATAAGACAAAGAGATTAAAATAACTATTTGGTTGTTTCTTTTTATGTAACTATATTTTTCTTTTTGTAGAAAAACATATGTGAAGGTTTTCGTTTTTCCATTCTATATAATTATTTTTTCCCACCTATCTATTTAACTTTTTTAATCTAACTATACATTTTTTTTTTGTAAAACAAAAAACATAATTGAAGAATTGAAAGAGTCGCCCATCTTTAAGTCCTCATTCCTTCCTTCATATTAGCCATTTTTTTTTCCTTTTGCAAAACCAAAACTTACAGAAATACGATTAAGATGGTTTGGACATGTTTATAGGAGACCTTTAGATCAAAAATAAACGTTTAGAAGGTAAGGGAATCACTCACACAAATCAAAAAACATTTTAAACCAAAAAAGACTTGGACAACTATTAAACAAGACATGTTATTAAAAATAAATAAAAATATTTTGACAAAAAGTGTTGTCGCGATATAAATTCCAATAAATACTCCGAAAAATAGATTAGAAACTTAGTTTTTTTGTTGTTGTTGTTGTTGCAAAACTAAAAATTAGATTGAAATATTTAAAAATGCAAAAAGATCAATTTTTCATATCTATTTTATTATTTTTTTGTCTTTTCCGTTATGATAAATTATATTGAACAATCTTTTTCGAAAAAATTTATTTTAAAAGATCGAAATGTTAAGGACAAGTATTGTATTTTGTTATTATATATCTTATTTTTAATGTTAAATCAATAAAACTTTTATTTTTAAACAAGGGGTCGACTTTATTATTTTTAATTTTTTTATGTAAACACAAGGGCCTTATTTTTTTATTCGCTCGAGACCCCTCGAAGTTTAGGACCGACTCTCTCTCTCTCTCTCTCTCTCTCTCTCTCAAAAATGGAACCGGGCGGTTTTAATATATATATATGGGGTGAGTTCTTGTGAGACCATTTATGGATGGATAAGATTAAAAACATTAGATATTGTTGCATTATTTAGCATCATTTCCGGATGGGGGCATTTAGGAGAAATCATAAAAAATCGTCCAACTAGAAAATAGGAATTACCATATCTATTTTCTTTATTTTCTATGATGCAATCAATTATAATAACATTCAAAATATTACTAATCTCTAGCAAAAAAAACTTATTTGTTTCCTTTAATTTAGGGATGCAATCATTTTTCGGATGGGGACATTCAATGTATATTTTATATGTATGATGCATATATAGGTTGTAAAAAAGTATTAAGTTTTTTTTTGTTGCACCTTAAATGAAATAATTATGTATTTGTTTTTAAAAATTTACATGCATAGATATATAAAATATGATGTATAATTAGATGTTGTATCTTGATTTAACGTTTAAAATTGGTTTTATGCATCCAAGTGTTAAGAATTTAATAATATGTTAACACGTCCTATGTATATTTAGTCTAATAATGAAGCATATATAGGTTTTAAAAAATATTGATTATTTTTTGCTTAAATGCAAAAATTAATAGGTTTTTTCTTACAATTTAATCAAGGTGTAGTTAGATAAATTATGATGTATATTTCGCATCATTTCTTGATTTAACGTTAAAAACTGATTTTATGCATCCTTCAAAAAGTGTTGGAAGATTAATTATAGGTTATGAAAAAAATCGTTTTTTTTTTTTTTATTCGAATGCATATTTAGTAATCTCTGGGGTATGATGCATATATAGGAAAAAATATTAATCGTTCTTTGCAATACATTAAATGGAATAATTATATGTTTTTCTTCCTATTTGGTTTTCATGCATAGTTAGATAATATGATGTATATTTATCATTTCTTTGCTTTAATAATTAAGGTTTTCGGTTTTTGCAACTATATGAACAATTTTGAAAATTAATTATTCTTGTTTTATAATGATTGTATCAAATTTTTTTTGCTAAATCATTCCCAAAAAAGATCTTGGTGTTCAAGATGCATTCAAATCTCGTTTTGGGCGATAATAAAAGGGGTCAAATCTATCCATAATTAATTAGGCGCCATGTGTAATTTATATATCCTTTTGCAAAACCAAAAATTTTTACATTAAATATACATTAAAAATTGAACTAATCTACACCATTCAAAAATGTAATGGATGTCACACAAATTAGAGTCTCACGGTCTCACCCTCAGGATATTGGTCTCATTAAACATGTTATACCTAAAAATAAATATATATATATATATATATAGATTGGTTCAAATGAGACCAACCTCTTCGAGTTAGTCCATAAGACCGCATATAGACCATTGATTTTGTTTTTTAATGCAAAACTAAAGATCTCTTTAGTTATTTTGGGTTATTAAGGGTATGATTGTATTTTCACCATTTTATTATTTTTTTTCTTATAGAGATAAAGTTAATTGCTAATTAATAAAAAATAGGATCTTTTTTATGAGTTTCCGCTTTTTTTGGGGGAAATAACCATACATTTTGTTATTTATATCTTTTTAATGTTAAATCAATTCCTTTTATTTTTCCTCCACTTTACGGTTTTTAACAAGTAAAAAATCCTCTCTCTTTTTCCTTCCCCAAATAATCCCCCTTTCTTTTTTAACCCTAACCTCTCTCTTTCTCTTCTTCTTCCCAAATAATCCCTCTCTTTCTTCTTGTGAGACCATTTATTGGATGGATAAGATTGAAACATTTGTTTTCTCCCCAAATAATCCCTCACTTCCGGATGGTAGCATTTAGGAGAAAAACAAATTCTTTGGTAGGCGGTTGTGTTTAGAAGAAAATAGGAGTGCCATTTAGTTTTCTTTAATTTGCGTGTGCAAGGTCAATCTCTTTTCTCTTTATTTGGCCCAAATCCGTCAACTTTAAGTTTGTTTTTGTATCATCAAGTAATTTTTTGGTGGGTTTAGGAGTACGATTTTTGTGGAGAAGATTTGAGGAGAGGGGGGTTTTGTCGTACGAGTTCTTGATTTTGAAGGTGTTTTTGTTGTTTTCTTCTTATGTACTTTTTTATTTTTCCCAATTTCGTTAATGAAGGTCCTCTCTGTCGCAATTTGTGAGTTTTTCAAGTCATCATTTTTAAATTTAGTAATTTTGTAATTATACTGATAACAAACCCATAACAAGTATGCATATTTTATTATTAAGTATACCGATATAGTTTGTTAATTATACAACATTAAGTAGTATATAAGCAGACTTTTGTATTCACTTTTTCATACATGAATTAAGTGTTTTTGTATGTGGGGGGTTGTGGTGTATTCTTGCTATTCTTACATGTTATGCTAAGTAAACAGAGATTAAGTAGAATGTAAACAAATTAGTGTATCCCAAGTAAGAAACACATAACAATTATGCGATTTTTTTAAAAAGTATGCGATATATTGTGTTAAATATACAACATTAAATTTAATGTAAACAGACTTTTGTAGGCATACTTGTATACTAAGTATACAAGTCTGTCATGTTAAATATACAACATTTATGGGAATATAAACAAATGAGGTTTAAAATCTTGATACGGGGTTGTTTTTATGTAGGTGTTTTGTGGCTAGTAAAATGTCAAGTGAAGAGTAGGAAATAGAGGTCAATAGTGGTGCGAGCATAGTTCCGAGAGGCGAGCAGCCCAAAAAGAGGCGAAGGATTGACAGTTCATATCGACACGCAAGTTAGGGGAAACCGAAGGTTTTGGTTGATGCTCTTGCTTTTATGAAACCTGCACAGGAGAATGCAAAGACGTGAGATGGGTTTTGGGAGTCTGTTTTCCTGAAATTTGAGGATTTCAATAATAAGCTCACGTATTGGTTAATTGAAAATTTCAATCCTCTAAGTAGTGAACTTGTATTTGTGATGGTAGGTTTGTTCACATTGAGAGTGAAGATGTTGGTAGGTTGTTGGGATTCCCTAACAGGGGATGTGGCTATTGAAAGGAAGAAAAAATCGGGGAGATGTGCGTTGTACGATGAGTGGAAAACAATGTTCCCGAATTTCCAGAGAGTGACTGCGGGTGATTTGGCTGTGAGGATGATGGAGTGCATAGACGGCGGGGACTAGTTCAGAAGGCATTTCGTGACGCTTGTTGACAACGTTCTTATTGGAAATTTACAGTGTGGGTACATCAACCCACTTATTCTGGATTGCCTCGACGATGTGTCAAGAATCAGGGAGTTTAATTGGTGGGATTACACATTGAACACCCTGATATCTAAAAGAGTTAAGTGGGATGGGATGAACAAGATTGAGTTCAACGGCCCGGTGCTGTTGCTAACGGTAATTTGCCATTTATTGTCTTTTCCAGTTTTTTAGTTTAATGTGGTGTCACTTATTTAATGGTTCGTATATGTAGGTGTTTTATTTGGATAGAGTGTGTGTGCTTGGGAGGGATGTGCCGAGGACTCTACTGGCTATGGCTTCATGGACCGTGGATAAGTTCAAGGAAAGAGTTTATAAAGAGTTCAAACATGGTGGATTTGGGCAGGGATATGTGCAGGGACCATATTTGGGAGGGCCTTCACTGCAACCTCAGTTGGAGAGATTGGTGACTGGTCAAGAGAAACAGTCATCTCATCCCGGGCCTTCGTCGGCAGGCCACATTGGGCAGATATACAATGTCATATGTTGTATAGTTAGTTGATTTTTGTTGTATACATAAGTCACAGATATTGTATACTTGGTATGATATAAAGTTTTTTTTTTAAAAATAATATATGTTATATATTTAGTTAGTGTCTCTGTTACACTTAAGATGCATATGTTGTATATTTGGCATATTACATACATGGTTTATATCTTTTTGTATAATTACTTGACGTATGTGGTGTCTTAGTTTATTTGTAGTTGTATAAGTAGCTCAACATAGGTGTATACATAATGTAACTTTGCTGTATAGATAGTTATGTTACAAAAATTGGATTCATGTGTAGCATTTGTTATCATACACTGGTCAGTTTTGTGTATAATTAGTCTACATATATTGTATACTTAGTTTACCAATATTGTATTTTTGGTCTTATGCATAAATAGTTTATATTGTAGTATTTGTTGCATACTTAGTTTTGTGTATAGTTAGTCTACATATATTGTATACTTAGTTTACAAAGGTTGTATGATTGTTCATAAGCATACATAGTTTAGTTTGTAGCATTTGTTTCATAGTTCAGTTTTATATTGACTTTAAATCTGTTTTCTGTATATTTTATATGATTGTTTTTATGTTGTATTCTCTCAGCAGGATTATATTGGGAATATTAAGGCAAGGATTGCGTGTCTTGCTTCGGATGTGGTAGAAATTATTTCGTTAATTCGGGATGCACCTTCTGATGTGGTGGAGGTCCCTGAATTTTCTGAAATTGGGGTTGTTGCTCAGAATCTTATATGCCACAAGACTGTTCAAGTAGAGGGAACATGGGCTGGAGAGGATTTAGTTGGAAGCGAGAGTCAGCAGGCTGAGGCATTTTGGAGCAATCCCGACAACATAGCATTGCTTGAGAAGATGGAAGCTGCCATTTGCAAGCGGGATGAGTTTGAGAAATGGAAAGTTGACAGGCCTAGTTTTAGTCTTGGTTTAACCCAAGAACAAAACAATGCTAAATGGGATGCCGTGCTTGGGACATCACGTCTGTATGCGTAGGAAGAGGAGGAAAAGGAAGACGATGAGGAGGAAAAGGAAGATGATGATGAGGAAAAGGAAGATGATGAGCAGGTAATTTGCATTATTTGTTTTGCATAATTATTTATTTTTTTGCTGGACATATGTGTTTATATATATTTTTTTATCAGCAGGAAGAGGCTCCGATTGTTGACGGTGCGAAGAGTGCGGCTGTGTCTGAGAAGGAGGGGGCGAAGAAGAACTGTGAGAAGTTGAATGTTTATCGCCGAAACGAACCTCGTCAGAAAAAGAAGACTCAGACATTGACGTCCCCGTTCGTTGAGCGACAGGTCGATGTGATGTCTAGGTTGAATGAGCAGCAGAACATGATTGTTAAATGGTTGTTTGAGAACCCGGAAGCTGAAAAGTAATTTAATTTTTTTTATGGTCAAGTATACTATAAATTTTAGTGTAATTAATGAATTTTAAATTTATTTTTTATGTATTTCTCTTTTTGCAGAGATGAGGCCATTTTTAAGGCTGGTCATATGACTATTACAAGGGAAGACTTTGTGACTATGCGTCCTGGAAGTTACTTGAGTGTCTCCCTGGTCGATGTGGACGAAGATTCTGAATGCCAAAGAGTCTGTCAGGAGCAAGGGTTTGCCATTTCGATTTTTTGCTACGACATATTCTACGATACTCTTTTTTTTTTTTACCATTCACGCATGTATTCAGAAAATAAATGTAAGGGCATGTTTGGTATGCATAGTAGGGAATTAATTGCATGCAAGTGCATGTAAATGTATGTTTGTGTAGTTAGTCTGGCAGAATTGTATAGTTTGTTATAGTTTGGTCGATTAATGCATTTTTATTTTCGATCTGTGGATTGTATATGTATAATTAGCTCAGTCTTATTTTATGTTTATTGTGAAATAATTATGCATACTTAGTAATATTTTAGTGAATTTGTACAATTAGGAAGGTTAACTTATTTAAGCTGTTTTTGGGTTACTCTTTATTGTTTTAATGTTTATGTATATTTATCAATATTTAATTGTACGAGTTAGTTAGATGCACATGTTTACTTTTAATATTTTCATCTTTGTCATTGTTTTGTACATATACATGTATAGTTAGTATACTAGAGTTGTTTACTTAATTCGAGGATGTGTATAGTTAGTAGATCATAGTTGTTTACGTAGTTAGTATACATGTATATTTAGTATATTTGATGTGTATAGTTCTATATTGGAGTTGTTTATGTAGTTCGGATGATGTGTGTAGTTACTATATTTGATTTGTTTATGTATAATGTGTACTTTGCCAAATGAGTCGCATACTAATCTTTTTTATTGTATACTTAGCATTCCTTTATTGTATATTTAGCGTATTGTTTTTGTACATTTTCATTATTCTTTATTTGTTTATATTTTTTTATATTTGCATGTAGTTGTATTTCGTTGTTACACCGCCTGCAGGCAGGATGATGATAATAAAAATTTGGCTTTATTTTCTCAAAGTCTAGATGTCGAGTTTGGTGATGTTAATCCAACAAAGTTTGGCGTTTGATATGGTATTTATTTTATATATTCATTTTTAGATTTACAACATTTATTTTCAAACTTAACTAATATTTTCTTACCTTTTTCGAGTTTTTCTTTCCAATATGCAAGAAGCGAACACCGATTGTTGTTGTGTTCGATATGAAAGGAAGAGTATGCACGATTTTGGATAATTCTTCCATTGGTGGAACCAAGTTGAACAAATACGAAGATGTGCCCGCTAAATTGGTGAGTTTGAACATGTATTTTTGATATGTATATATTTACATTGCTTTGATACATCATTTTCTTCATATGATTTTTTTAATTGTTTGTTACTATCGTGGCGGAGTTCGCGCCTTTTCTCAAGATTTTGACAAGCAAAGGTTGCGTGCAGATGGGTCAAGAGATTGGGCAACTCACTCCAACCAGAATTTCAATGCCATGGAGAGATGCACGAAACAAGGTCGATTGCGGAATATTTGCAATGCGGCATATAGAAACGTATATGGGTGGAGGTTTGAGGGGCTGGACATCTGGTTTACGTAAGGGCGATGCAAATCTCATGTGTACCTTCCGTTCCAAGTACGTCGACGCTATTTTCCTAGACGACATGAACGAGTTAAGGGGGAAGAATTTGGCTGAGTGCAAGAAACAATGGACTGGCAAGAAGCCAGTGTAGAAGTTGGTTTTATTTGTGAATGGTGGAATACTCTAGTTTTTTTTTTGTTAATATCTGGTAACTAATAGTGGTTGTTTTAAATGGTGTTGGATCTGTTTTGTTTTGGTTGTTTTAAATGACATTGGATCTGTTTTGTTTTGGAATGTTGGTAATTCAAACTTTGGTACAATTTATTAAGTTGTTTTGCTTATTGTGTTTGTGTCATCTCATTTTTTTATCTTGTATGGTGTTGTTAATACCTGGATGCAGAAACTTGTATAGATAGTTGTATCGAATTGTATATTTAATATGTTACATTTGCTTACTTCTGGATTATTTTGTATTGTATATTTTGTTGTATAAATCAGGTTAATATAATTGCTTGATTTTTAAGAGGATTTGTATTTTTATGTGGTGGGATTGTTTTTGGATTGTATGGGCTATTAAGCATTTCTAGTTCGGTGGATTTGTATAGTTTAGTGACATGTATAAATAGACATATCGGATTGTATATGTAATGTGTAGAATTTGTTTATTTTTATTAATTGAATGTATTATTCGTTGTATAAGTAGATTAATATATATGTTTAATTAGTTATCTTGAATTGCTTATTTTGTACGGTGGATTTGTATACTTAGTTAAATGGGTGGTTTTCTGATTTTAGTTCAGTTGAATTGTTTTTAGTGCTATGTACTTGTATAAATAGATACATAGAATTGTATATTTAATGTAGTGCATCGTCTATTTTATAGTAGTTGAATTGTATTATATGTTGGATAAGGAGATTAAGGTATTTTGTATAAATATTAAGGTACTTATTGGCGTATCTGATGCGATTGTTTACGAAGTAAAACAATTCTGTTTGCTTAGTGTTTTTACTTGCATATTTAGATGAATGTAATTGTATATGCAATAAATGTCTAGAGAGAAAAAATAACTTTAAAGATAAATCAACAAATCACTCAATGTATCAAAAAAAAAAGTTTTCATACCAAATAAACTGACAGAATTGTTTTTTTTGCAAAAAATAGAAACATTGCACTAAGGCGTGTCGTCGCGTTTTGGACATGTTCGGCTGTTATGCGTTCCGATCTCACCACATGTTCCACATTTTCTTTTGAGCTTTGTACTTGCTTTAATGGCTTTCTCTCTTTGGCTCTGAATTCTACTTCTCAGATTACTGCCGCTGCCTTTGTTTTTTGCTTGTTTTGGTGGTAACACAGAAATATCAAGCTGTGAGGTTGACCCACAATAGGTCTCTAGTACTGACTTCTTGGTTCCAAAAGACGGTACATGTTGCCCATCCTTTAACAATTTCGCCTTTTCTTCAGACACAAGTCGTGATAAATTTGATAATTTTTCAACATTCCCTTGCGCTAGACCAATGCAGGTGTGGAAGTCGGACCAAAGGTTGTTTAGCGTGATTGCGGCTTCATCGCCCCCCGCAAATTGATAAATCTGGCCAGATCTTGTGTATTATGTTATTGAGGGAGTCTTCATCCATCGTCGAGCTAAAAATTTCATAGGTATTTCCTGACAGTCCTTTAGTATTACGAAAACATGACAACACGGTAAGCCCATCTGTTCGAACATTTTGCAGATGTAGTTTATCATTGTCTCCGTCTTATAATTTACGACATCAAAAATTCGACTTGTTTTGTAGGAACACTTGTTTTCGATTATCGTAGGGAACACTTGTTTGCATCGTCGATTATCTCGTAATCATGCACTCATAGCAGGCTGATTTAATTTCTGTGCTAACATCGGTAAATACAATGTGTGTGTACACTGAACATGCATGCTTTTCAATGGTCAGTTTTGTCTTGCACTGTGGGAATGATGTTTGGCAGATGTGGTCCAATTTATCTGTTGTATGGCGTTGTGACTCTATTCCACTTTCAAAGTGCATGAAAAATTCAACCAAGTTCGAACCAGGATTTGTGTAATTCCCAAACCAGCTATTGGTGCTCTCTGACCGTGAGGTAGTTTTGAGCAAACCACTCATTGGCACATTTGTAAAATAAGCTGGTATCCAACTTCGTCTAATCTCATACAAATGCATGAACCATGGATGCGATTTTAGACTAAAGTCAGTCATAATATCATTCCATTGACTCTCAAAATCTGGTATTAAAATGCTGCCATCCCACACGATTGAATTTAGACGATTTATGAAATTTTTATCCTTGAACAGGGTGTGACCGACTTTTACACTAACCTTTTCCATTATGTGCCACATACACAATCGTGTTTTCTTTGTCTTGAATATTGATTGTATTGCTTTCTTCATTGCGGATCTTTGATGCATTTACTATATAGTATGGCTCTAACGCCAACGACTTCCAAGAACTTTGTGAACAACCATGTATACGACTTTTCATCTTCCTTTAATATAAGTCCAGCTGCAAATGTCACATATCGGCGATGGTTATCGACCGATGAATGGGGCAAAAACCATTTTATGCCTGCACATTTTGTTATGTTAAGTTTATGGCATAAATCTATACTGGTAAATTAGAACATGTATACAACTATACTAAACTAAGTATACAACAGCAACGAAAACAGTTTTAATCATACAATTATAGTAAAGTAAGTATACAACTTCAACTAAACAAGTATGCAATTCATCAAACTATATATACAGCAGTATAGGAGTTTGTAAATCAAATTCGATGTACTAACTAATTTTAGCATATAGTTCACTGAACTTAGTATGTAGTTTCAATCTATGTAGCATACAATACAAATGAACAAATAAACAACAAAACAATCATATGTATATAATTTAGATGTATTAATATACAAGTCCACTCAAAAAGTATTTATTCAATGGAACAGATTTGCATAAAATTCTTTAATATAAACAATTCTTAAAACTAAATATACAATTGCATAAAATTAAGTATACAATTACACCAACAATAAACATGAAGATCCATTTAACCTGTTAGTATTGTATGTAGCATCAAATGAAATCACATCACCAAACGTGTCGTAGTTCCTTATAGCTTTTTGGTCCGCCCAAAACAGACCTTGTCAGTTGTTCATCTTTGTCTACATCGTAATCGAATGCCATCCCTTGATTAACTTCCTTTTGTCCGAACAATTTATCTATTACCAGCGTCGGCGCTTTTGGCTTTGATGTTGCTTTCAAGTCGCGCTTGAAGTTTTTAAAATCAACCTTTAGTGCCCCGACTTGTGGATATCCGCCCACCATCTCCCTGAATAATTCGTGTTGTTTAGAACTTCCTATATTAGCTTTCGTGCAGTTGATGATAAATTGTTGATGACCAAAGTTAAGGTTTCTATTAACTTTAAGAAAGCGCTTGAATGTATCCACTTTGCCATTGGGTGAGTGTGGCGCTCTTCAAAAGCTGCGTATTTTATAGGTGCCGCTACCGGTGTACTCGAAAATACAGCGTGCATTGCATCCGACACGATTTGAAGTCCTTTTTCGCGACCCATGTATCTGTCTTCTTTCACTTTCCCCCGGGTTCTGCGGTATGGTGTTTTTGTGTTTTTGAAGCCTCCTCTATTGCAAAGAACATAATCTTTGGCGAATGACTTCATTATTGAATCGCTTTGTTGTGCTCCTTCGATGTCGAATCCGCTAAGTGCTCCATAGTCGGTAAAATTGTACACGGTTTCCAACGTAGCGAAATGCATTCCCACTTGCGGAATCTTTTCGTGTTCCACCTACAGTATCCAATATTTTGTTGATCTGGCGAGATTTCGAGCCGTTGTACTACGTTGTTTTTTGACATCACAAAGGTTATTAGTCAATAATACAAAATGTATAAATTATATATACAGTTTTATAATATCATTCATACATTTTTAATAGTCTATACATGCACGTTTTGATTTATAAGTATACAAACTTATTAATTTATTATGACAGACAAATCCTACTTGAACAACTTACAGATGTAAATATACAACTGTTGTCTTATATATATACAACTGATAAATAAATATATACACGTTGTAATTGATGATCAAACATGCAACGAATTTGGTAACAAATGTCCTATAAGCAGATAAGGCGTAGTATGCATATACATAATGCTATATACACAAGACTTATATTCTAAACGGGAAAATTATATGTACTAAACATACAAATTACTAATTGAGATGCAACCTTCATACATGTGGGTAATATGCAAACATATAAAACTATATATACAATGTTGACAAAGTAAATAGACAAGATTCACACACTAAACATACAAAGCAACAATAATACAGTACTATATTTTTGCATACAAAGCAATAATTTAGACTTATACCCTAAATTCGCAAATTATCCGTTATAAACATACAAACTACTAATTGAGATTCAACCTTCATACAGGTGGGTAGAATGCAGACATATAAAGACTATATATACAATGTTGACACACTAAATAGACAGCATTCATACACTAAACATACAATGCAACAAGAATACATGTATCTATTTTTGCATACAAAGCAACATTATTCACTTATTTTCTAAACGGGCAAATTATACATTCGAACATACAAACTATTAATTCAAATTTTTGTAACCTACATACAAGTGGGTAACATGCAAAGACATAAAAATATATATACAATAGTGACACACTATTTAGACAACATTAACATATTAAACATACAAAGCAACAATAATAGAAGTGCATATAGTTTAGCCATGATTCTTTGATTCACAGCGTATGAATATTATAACTTCTATCTCTCGTAAATTACCGGAGGACATTCTTGATTGCGTTGTAATCATTACTTTTTTCCATTGTATAATTTTATCCAATCAAACGGTTGATGATTCCTTGCAAATTGTTAGATATCTGTCGAGTATACTATTTTTGTGGATGAATTGCAGGACGAGTTTGGGTGACAATTGTGATTACATAGATTTTGATAATGGCGTTGTAATGTTGGCGTTGAGAAGAAGACGCATATTTTTGATCGTATATGGTTATTTGTGTGATTTATGGGGGCGTGATCAATAACGGATCACGCCCCTATAATGTAGGAGGAGGTTACAATTAATAATTTTCGGATTCCAATTTTACCCTTACTATTGTATAGTTACTTTCGTAAACCTGTATAGATTGTAACGAATCTTGGCCATTGGTTTACTATTAGGATGGTCTAGATTCGGTCTTATGAACTAACCTAAGAGAGTTGTCTCACAGGATCCTCTCCATATATATATATATATATATATATATATATATATATACCTGCAAATGCATGTATCGAGACCTCTTTATATCAATTGTATGGTTGTTGCATGGGTTTAATGGTTTGATGTTCCATGTGAGTTTGATATTTCAGTGTTTGCTTGGACAAATTCATATTCATGACATTAATGTTAGAAATGTTCTTCAATGTATTGATAATTACCTCAATTAATGTCCTTCACAAAATTAATTTAAATGTTATTTATATGTTAGTTCAAACTCCAAATATAATTTTATTACCAATTTATTTATTCACAGAAGTATGATTTTAATAGAACATTTGCCATTTCCTCAAAAAAAAACATCATTTGCCATAGTTACTTTTAGAAAGGGATAAATTCAGTTTTAGTACCTCAATTATACCTACTTTTCGGTTTTGATACCCAAGGTTTCAGCCTAATCAGTTTTAGTACACAACGTTTTGATTTTTAATCAATTTGGATACCTTTCGTCAAATAACTGTTAAAACTGACCGGATGATTTGGTTGCGGCAGAGGTTTTCAAACTTTTGGATATGTCGTTTTGGTACCTATGTTTACGAATTTATCAAAATCGGTCCCTAGATATTTGCATTCTTATTTAAAGGACCTAATCTCTTCAATACTCAAACTCTTTATCGAGGGCCACGAAAATAGTATCAGAGCCTAGGTTTATTAAGAACTTTTAGTTAAATTTATTATATTTATGTAATTAACAATTGGTGAGGAGAAATTACTCCGAGAACATGGATCTGGACAACTGTCCAAGATTTACACCTTACAGGACTTATCGTCAAATTTTGACGATGTATGCACAAGATCACCAAGACAAGTTAGCATATTGGAACCACCAATATCAGGAAAAAGAACGCGCAGGAGCTGATAGGGAAACCTTGAGACATTGCGAGAGACAAGCGGCATATTATATGGGTTTCTTTACAGTAAACCAAATATTATATGTCGATCGATGAATCATCAAGTAGTCCATGAGAATGCCCATCAGAATAATGATTCCTGATGGAGTACCAGAGTGGAACGAGATACTTCCGGATACATCTAAGATCTCAAAAGATATTAGAGAAGTCCAGAAGACGGTGCAAAATTATGGCAACCGCCATATTCATTTACCTACACAAGTTCATCAGATCTAGAACCAGATGGAGACGATGGTGAAATATCAGAAGGAGACTCTTGAAATCCTTCATGATATTCAGAAATGAGTCAAGAATCTAGAGGACAGACCAAGTTCATCCGGAGGAAAGAAACGTATTGATTTCGGGACAGTACCCTATTTACACCAAAAGGGGAAACCAACCGAAGTGGTACGAAAAATGACAGATGATGAAAAGCTTATTGCTATCATCAAAGGAAAATCCGTCACAAATTAAAAGTGATGGATATGGAGAAAATGAATCTTAAAGATCAACATGACCTTCCAGAATCCTTCACAGGATTAGGAATTGTAGATTTAGAGATGAACATAGGAGATGGAACAACTTTGGTTACCTATGACCCACAAGGTAGACCAATTCCACCACCGCCACCAGTAAATCCCAATGTCGCAGAAAGTGCGGGTTTAAATCATGGAACCCAGGACGAGAGAATGCATCACGTTGGAGATTTCACCACAGGGAATGAAACACTTTCAGGAACAGGAGCTCGACCCCCTCTTTCGGGAACTCGACAACCTTCTAGAAGGCCAAATGTTTATCAAACGCCTTATGGAAGATCACATCTTGACCCAATACATCCATATGGGTTGATGTTAAATCTGGATATCCCAGATTTTAAAAATCGAGAAGTTCTCATTGATGAATGGGCATCAGCTATGAGGATTGCAGCAGGTACCCTTGATCTTACGAAAGATTCCTTCATTTTACTCCTTGAAATGAGTCTTGAGGGATCCGTAAGGATTGCATGGGATATGACCAAAGCAAGTATGAAAAGCGCGGTCACAGCAGGAGAATCACTAAAAGGAATTGTCGATGATATGGCAAGGAGAAGAACGGGTACCTCCAGAGGCAATTGCAAAATTGATGATGAGCCTAATGGAGAATCCGCAAAGTGATGTTACAATAAAAGAACAAATATCACTTGAGTATATCAAGAAGAAGATCCAAAGGAATTATAATGAAGATCTTTGGCATGGTGGGATAAGAACGAGCTCAAAGCTTCCTTAAAAGATAAACCAGAAAAGGAGTACGCGTTCATGAGATTCAAACCAATCCTTATGAATCAGGAGGATCGTAAGGATACTATATCCCAAGACTTGTTATTAATTACAAGGGGATTAATAACATTTTGGAGTTTGATGGATACTATATCCCAAGCAGAGAACATCTGGTTAACTGCATCAAAGGTGCCAAGATATTCTCAAAGTTCGATTGCAAATCTGGATTTTACTAGATTAAGATGGATGAAGAAAGCAAGAAATTCACAGCTTTCTCCACACCACAAGGACATTATATTTGGAACGTGATGCCTATGGGATTGGCTAACGCACCCCAAATATATCAAAGGAAGATGGATAATATCTTCAAAGATTATTTCAGCTTCATGTTCGTATATATCGATGACATTCTGACTGCATCAAAGAACATGAAGGAGCATCTCAAACATTTGGAAACATTTTCAGATGTTTGTCACAAGGAAGGATTAGTGCTTTCGGAGAATAAGGCAGTGATTACAACAAGACAGATTGAATTCCTCGGAATTGAAATCGATGAATCTGGAATCATCCTACAAAGTCATATTGTAGAAAATATACAGGGATTTCCAGATACGTTGAAAGACAAGCAGCTTCAAAGTTTCCTTGGAGTTGTTAATTTTGCTGGGATGTTCATAAACAATCTAGCACATTACAGGAAGGTGTTTAGCCCATTACTTAAAAAGGATGCAATATTCAAATGGGAGGATGAACATCAAGAAGGAATTAAGCAGCTTAAAAAAGTTTGCAAAAAGCTTCCAAAACTTGCAATTCCATAGGATGAAGATGAACTGGTTCTCTACACAGATGCCAATGATCATTGGTGGGCATCTGTTCTTACAAAAGCCACACCAAACGGAGAAGTGCCATGTAGATATTGCAACGGTCTATTTACAGACAGTGAAGCAACTCGGTGGCATATCAACGAGAAAGAATTCTTTGCAGTCAGAAAGGCTTTCAAAAAATGGCCTTTATTTTTACTGGCTAAAACGTTTATCTTAAAAATTGATAATTCAAGTGTTAAAGCTTTTCTGAAAAACAAAATTGAATCAAAACCAGAAAAAGCTAGAATACTTAGATGGCAAGCTGAATGTCAATATTATGATTATGATATTGTCATTATAAAATTTGATGAAAATGTTCTTTAGATTTTCTAACAAGAGATGGAGAGAATTGAAGTGATTCCATCCTCACGACCTCAAGATACCTTGGAGACCAACTTTAAATGCTACTCAGAATTTGATACCCTGGTCATCAATCTTTGAGTTGGTAGGGAAATTACAAAGGAATGATCGGGACAAAGTAACCGATGTATACGAGCATGTGTCCGGTCTCACTCTCAGTTGAGAACGACATTTCAAGGGCCACTCCTCCGGGCCGCTAATAAGCAAACGGAGCGTTTAGAGCGCAGGGCTCCCCAACCTGTAGCAGAGGATTCAAGTACCTCTAGCACAAGTCCTAAGTCAAGCGAGAAATGTTGGCCCAAGGAAAAACTCATACTCCGAGTCAAATCCGAGTTATCACATCAACCCAAAGACGTCAGGGTAAAGGACAAAGAGATCAATCTTAGGCCGATGATGGGCAATTCTAATGTTGATACTAACGAGATTAAAGTTTCTTCTTTGGCAAGAATACCGGCGAATTGGGAGGGCGATCACCAGGCAAGGGATATCTCCAGAAAAAACAAAGATCGATATTTCTGGAAAATACCCAAGGGTTTGGATGCTTCCAAATTCCATCCCATAAGAAGTGAAGAGGTGGTATGAGTTTGGGGCTTTGGCCTCGGTCTATACTACTTCACCTGCCTTCCCAGAGATCAAGTAATTGCCAAAATGGATCTAGAAAGCAGTTTATGAGTCTTTGGTCAAATAATGTCGGCTTAAAATGCGGGGATACCTTGGAAGCGTATTTTATAAGTGCGGCTCGAGCCCGTCAAAAAAGGCGGTCATGAAGCCATTCATTACATCAGGCTTCGTAGACCAGAAGAAAGAGCCTTCAAAAATATCAAGGAGGCAAATTCTGAAGAACTACAATTGGCCATGACCTTCACCGAAGATCGGATTACAACAAAAAGGGCATGGGGATTGTGGGTCTGTCTCACTGAGATGGACAAAGTCAAGTTTCCGTTCAAGTTTTATCAAAATTTAGTGAACGGATCATTCCTGTTAAATACTATGACATGGAAAACTACAAGATTTGCAGAAGACCTGTTCGAAAAGAAAAGAAATCTTCCGTGGGAAAACAAGCTGTCGGGGAGTAAAAAAACTCGCTGGAAATATTGTAATATGGCTCACATCGGCCATTGGGGACTTGTGGTCTATCCCGAATGTCAAAACTAGAAGGAACCGGAATTCGGCAAAGGATTCCGACCAAAAGTCGATCGGAGAAGACCCGACGACGGAGAAGACAAGTTACAGAAGTATCCAAAGTTTCGGGGACCACCAAAAAAGTTGATTCCCCGACAAAGTTAGAGAAGGCATGTGACTCAAAGACAACCCACTCAGCAAAGAGACAAAAGGTGGGTCAGATCTAGTAATTGGCATACAACTAATCAAGATGCTGATAATTCAAGCAAATGACGTAAGCAATAACGTCATAAGATTCTATCTAACTAAAAGACGGAAAAAGAAAAGTCATCAGGTTTTGGAGCCTTATCAGATTGCCTTGGATACCAGACAAGGAGGGTCCCAAGCCATGTGAAAATAGGAAAGAATCCACTACTCAGCAAATGGAGGAGAGAATCCAAGAAATAGAGGCATCACTTATCTCTATATAAACAAGAGATTTCGAGGAAGGCTAAAGGCATCAAACATCTCCTTAGTCTTCTAAACAATAAATTTCCTTTGTAAAATTAGTGGAGTGTTTAGAATTTCAGTGTTTTCGAGTTTTAAATTTTTAGTTTTTAATTTTATGTACAAGAGTGTGATAGCTTTTATGAGAGGCTAAACAAGTTTTCTCCTCCCAAAAGGAGATTACTAATGTAATAAGTTTTTCTTTAAGTTCTTAATAAAATAAAGGCTTTTGTTCAACATGTGTTCATAGTGTACTATTGATATATCCCTTTGAAGAATTACTCATACGCCTGGAGTAGGAAACGAACCAAGTAGTTGCTGAAGGAGTCGGATAACTTGCAGATCATCTTCCCTAAGGGTGAGGTTGAACAGTGAGGAGCAGTTTGTCAAACGATCTGGGGGCAGTAATTTTCCGACTGGTGGTGTTGCGAGCCATCTCACCCAGTGCTGTTTCGGTCAAAGAAGGTATGAATTTTAAGGGATTTATTAATTTTACGGAAGCATGTTGGGCCTGATATGGTCGTAATGTACTATTTTCATTATTGTAGCTTTTAAGTAAAGTTTGGGTACGGGAAGGGAGTTATTTTAAAACATTAGGTACTGAAATTGAACAGGTTATCCCAAGTTTGAAACCTACTATAATAGGTCAAACCGTTAGTTATAACGGAGAGTTAACGGAAAGGTACCAAAAGTGATTAATCTTATAAACATAAGGTATCAATCTTGATTAAGTTGAAAACAGGGGTACTGAAAGGGAAATTGGGGCATATATTGGGTATCAAAATTGAAATTATCCCTTTTTTGTCATTCTTATTGACTATTGTGCATTTAAAAGACAAAAAATACGTGACTAGCGACTTCACGCACATAATATGAAAGTATAACAGAATGACCCCAAACTTGTTGAGTATCACCATTAAAAAAATATTTTGCTCTAAAACCCAATTAAGAAACTAAACCTATTATTTGTACTCATCCCAAATTCATTTTGCTGATACCCACATACTACTCGTACCCGCCTAAAACTCATTTATTTTATATAAAAACTTATAATTATATGAAATTTAAATGACTATTGAAAATGAGCACCCTACCAAAAACTAATTATAATATAAGAAAATGCTTAATGTGTTAAATTCTTAATGCATATAACAAATAATCATTTCAATTTTGCAAGTCAGTGTAGGCTATTATCATTCATCAGCAAAATCAAAAGCAACACATAAATACAAATGCAACTAATAAATTCCTTAAAAATGCATAATCATTTAATTCATAAAATTACATCATCAAACATGTAATTCTATCAAGCTTCACAAAAATAAAAAGCGAGTTGATGTGATAACCAATTCAAAGAAAGTAACAACTTTATAATTACTTTGTACAAAATGAAAATTTATATTAGTCTTCTAAAAAGAAATATATCATGTCAGGTGAGAAAAATAAGTGAAAGTTACTAAGAGGACGTAAATAGGTTCAGATACGGGGTATCCGATGGGGCAAACCCATACCGTACATGTATATAAATGTGTAGTAATCTTTCATCTCTTACCTATCCCAAATTCAAAAAAGAAAATTCTCATACTCATCACATTAGGGTTTGGGTGGATGGTACTCGCGTCTACCCATCCTACTGACATCCCTAGCCATGGACTAGGGGAGCACTCCTTAGCAACACCCTGTAATCAGTGGTATAAAGTATCACTCGATTTCTCCTTTTGAGTTTTGGCGCTCGGCGCTCACAATCTTGTATTGTTAAATTATGCTTCAAGACAACAACCCACATAATGGAGCACAAGAGATCTCATGTGAAATCTCTTGCTCTATTTTATGTTCCATCTTATATTTCAATGAGAGCTAATTACAAAAGTCACTCTGAGGTTTAGCATAATAATAAGAAATACTATTATCTTTTAAAATTATGAATACCCCCGATATTTATTTTTAACTTATAAAATTGCACATTAAAGAGGCCTCGAGAGAGGGGTATTTATAAATTTAATAGATAATTGGAGTTTTTTATAATTAGAAAAAACCTCAGAGGTGGTTTTTGTAATTATCATTTCCAATAAATTATATGAATGTCATGTGTATAAGAAGATGTTAATCAGAGTTGGTAGTTTCAAGGGGTCTGGAGCGCAAAACAAAGAAGGGGGTCCCTTGTGTTTACGTAAAAATATTTAAAAACAACAAAATTAATCTTACAAATGTATGATTACTGATTTAACATATAAAATATCACTCCAACTTTAACATTTCGGTCTTATTGGGCGGCCATGAAGTCGAGAAAGAAAGTTAATAGAAAAAGAGAAAGAAAAGAGAGTAAGAGGAAAAAAATTGAGATAAAAAATTATTGATCATGGATAATGAGGTAGAGTTCTTGGCTAGGCTGGGTAGAGCGCAAACCAACCCTATAAAGGTTTTTCGGTGATGAGAACCGTAAACCTTAGCTCTCCTTGTTGATGTTAAGAGTAGGATCGGCTCCAACCCTCAACCAACACCTGCTGGACTTGATCGAACTCTCACCTGAATCCCTAAACCAATTACCTACAATTACAACCACTCCACTATTGGAGTAGTTGAAGAATTAATCTATAGAAAGAGAAGTGCGAGAGAGAGATAAGAGATAAGAGAAATGTAGAAAGAAGATTGTATTTCTGAAATGATTCCAAAAGTTGCTGATGATTACAAACTCTCATGCTTTATAGAATTTGTTTAACTAACTTCCTCTAACCGTTTACTAACTAACTCTAACTAATTTGTAACTAACTATCCAGCTGGAATTTTTGCTGAAATTACAAAAAGGTCCTTATGTTTTCTTTGCTGTTCATAACAATACCTCCCCCTCAAGAAGGCTTTTCCTCAAGCCTGGAGGTGAGGGAACTGTTGAGTGATGACGGAGTAATCTTCCCAAGTAGCCGGCCAGGGAGGTGAGACCCTTTGAATAAAGAGTTGGGTAGCTGCAGCATTATTGCGTTTGACCAATCGGCGAGCTAAAATCTTGACCGGTTGAAGGATGATGTTACCATCGGGGTTGAATGGAGGAAGATGTGGGGTAAAACACGTAGTGGGACCAATACTGCGCTTAAGCTGGGAAACGTGAAACACAGGGTGGATGCGAGCATGCGGAGGGAGTTGAAGTTTGTAAGCGACTTCACCAATCTTCTCAGTAATAGGAAATGGGCCGGCATACTTAGGGTTGAGTTTCCATAGGCGACTATGATGAAGTGAATGTTGCCGGAAAGGTTTGAGTTTAAGATAGACGAAATCGCCAACCTCGAAAATCCGTTCAGTGCGATGCCTATAAGCCATTTGTTTCATACGGTTGCGAGCTTGAGTGAGATGATACTGGAGGTGTTGCTGAATGGAGTTGCGATGGGTTAGCGATTCTTCGACACCGATAACAGAGACTTATTTGTAAGGGGCAATAGTGATGTGGGAAGGTTTATAACCGTAGAGAGCTTCGAAGGGGGACATAGAAATAGTTGTATGATGGGTCGTGTTGTACCACCATTCAGCCATAGCTAACCATCGAGACCAAGCCTTAGGAGTTGAACTGCACATGCAACGGAGATAGGATTCAAGGCATTGGTTCACACGTTCGGTTTGGCCATCGGTTTGCGGGTGGTAGGAAGTGCTCATGAGTTGTTGGATGCCCAAATGCTGAAGGAGTTGTTGCCAAAAGTTGCTAGTGAAGATCCTATCCCTGTGCGAAATGATAGTACTAGGCAGCCCATGTAACTTGTAAATTTCATTAAGGAAAATAGTAGCTAATGAGGAGGCAGTGTAAGGGTGCTTAAGTGCAATGAAGTGTGCATATTTAGTGTATCTATCAACAATTACCCAAATAGAGTCGTGGTTGTCAGACTTTGGCAATTGATCAATGAAATCCATAGTGAGATGTTGCCAAGCTTGCTCGGGGGGTTGGCAAGGGTTGAAGTAATCCGGACTCTTACGGCGTTCGTGTTTGCATAATCGACAAATAGCACACTTTTGTGACACTACTTGCTGAACCAATGTTTTAATTCGGGCCGGAGAAATGTAGGCGTAATCCGTTGCAAAGTACCTAGAATACGGAGTGACCTCCAAGATTCGAAGAATGCATGAACTCCACCAATATCTTTCGAGGTTCGTGCTAGTACCAACATATAATCGATCCTTAAACCCGAGTAGGCCATGAGAGAAAGAGAAAAATGACAGATTATAAGGTGTAAGGAGGCATTGACCATGGCTTCTTGGGCTACCTCATCTCCGTCATAGCTTGCGTCAATTGGTGATCCACCGAGGTATGAGAGTAGTCATAGCACCGCATTGACCTTCCTCTACATCCCACGGAGAGGGCATCGGCCACCTTATTTTCAGCCCTTTTTTGTATTCAATGGTATAGGAATACCCCAATAGCCTAGTCGGATACTTGTATCTGCAGAGGAGTTGTTATTTTTGTTCCAAAAATTTCAGACTCTATTTGATCGATTCAGATCACAAAATGCGCATGAAGCAAGTAGGGCCGCCACTTATTAACAAAGCGATAATGATAGCCGGTATTTCTTTTTTCAGTAAGCGGATAAGCCAAGGTTCTTGGGTCCCGAGCTTGGCTGATATATGCAAGAGGATGTTTGTCTTGCATTAAGACAAAGACCCAATCTGAATAACACGCATCGTTTCGACAACAAAAGGTTTGAAATCGGGAAGATGCAAAACGGTGTGATGTCATTATAGCATCTTTCAGGGCTTGAAAGGCTTGAGTAGTTGTAGAAGTCCAGGTGAATTGGCCCTTTTTGTGAGATCGATTAAAGCGCTTTGCAATGATACCATAGTGCCTAATAAATTTTCGTAATATCGGTTAGGCAAGAAAACCTCTCAAAGCTTTAAGCGATTTTGGGATTGGCCAATCCACCATAGCCTCGTAGCTTTGTGGGATCAGCTTCTACTCCTCGATCAGCGATAATGTGCCCCGGATATTCGACCTTGTCTTTGGCCAAAAGAACACTTGGAAGCTTTGGCAAATAATTGGTATTTTGTGACTTCTCAAAAACCAAATGGAGATGGTATTTATGTTCATCCATGTTAGCACTATAAATCGAGGATGTCATCAAAAACACTAGGACAAAGCTCTGAGGTAGTCCTTAAAGACCTGGTTCATAAGAGATTGAAAGGTTGCGAGTGCGTTTGTAAGCCCAAAAGGCATGACCTTGAACTCAAACAAACCGGTGGTAGTGACAAATGCGGTTTTTGGGATATCAGGGGGGTGGACTCTTATTTGGTGGTAGCTTGACTCTAAGGTGAATTTTAGAGAATATTTTAGCCTGGCCAAGTTCATCTAAAAGGTCATCAATTAGTGGGATAGGACATCTATCTTTGTGGTGAGGAGTTGAGTTTCCTATAGTCTACACAAAATCTCCAGGTTCCATCCTTCTTTTTTACTAGAAGCACAGGGGAAGAATATGGGTTGTTACTTGGTTGAATTATCCCACTCTCTAACATCTCTCTAACTAAGCGCTCAATCTCCTCTCTTTGCACATATGGATATCTGTAAGCATGTTGTTTGAAGGGATTGGTGCCTTCTATTAAGGGTATTTTATGGTCATGAGATCGAAAAGGTGGTAGTGTTTGAGGTTCAACAAAAAAATCATTTGTATTGGATGAGTATAGGTTCCAAGCTTTCATGAGTTGTGCACCCTTTAAGAGATTCGACACTAGAAATCATACACAAGCATCCTACTACGTGGTCAGTCCCTTTTTTGAAAAGTTTCCTTAGTCGTTTTCCATCTATCATCTGAAGTGAGGCTCAGGTTGCATTCCTTGTAATGTGGTGACTTCCCTTCTTTAGAAAATTGGATTCGATGTTTAACAAAGTCAAAAGTAATGGGGCCCAACTTCCTAAGGAAATCAACACCTAACAACATGTCACAACCCCCTAATTTTAGAACTCTAATGTGAGTGCTGAAAGTGTGGTTTCCCATCTCCCATTGGAAATCTTTACATTTAGAGTTGCACTCTATCCGCCCCATCCGCTACGGTCACAAGTAAAGGGTTAGTGTGCTCAAGTACACGCAGTGTAATTGTTTTGCTGAGGCCGGGTCTAGGAAGTTGTGTGTGTTGCCCGTGTCAATGAGGATGGATAGGTAATGCTTCCCCATTTTACCCAATATTTTGATAGTATCAGGGGTCATTTGGCCGGCTAATGCATGTACAGAAATATGGAGCTCACTCTGTTCCTCTACCTCCCCTGGTAGTTCCTCTATGGTATCCTCATGAATTTCTTCTCCTAAAATCACAAACAACTTTTTACACCTATGGCCGATATGATAAACTTCATCACAGTTAAAGCATAGATTTTGTCTCCTCCTAGCCTCCAACTCTTCAGGTGTCAGTTTTCTTATAGGTGGATATCTTTCTTGATTAGTGCTCCAAGGCTTTTTGAAATTGTTAGGCTCTATACTGTTTGGTTTCATATATTTGTTGTTACTAAAAGTATGTGGTCTAGATGATTTATCAGTTTTGCCCAGGGACTCTAACAAGGCTTCCTGTTTCTTAGCAATGTGAATGGCCTGAGACAAGTTTTGTGGTTTTAGCATTTCTACCATTTGACACACCTCATCCTTCAGTCCACTTACAAAGCTACTGATAAAATATTCCTCAGTTAGTGATCTATTCATGTGCACCATAAATGATTTCAATTCCTCAAATTTGGTGACATAAGCCTCCACAGTGGTGTCTTATTTAAGTTTATTAAATTGCCCCACCACATTGCCTTTACTCTCATTGGCAAATCTTTCTAGCACTAATTCACTGAACTTATACCATCCCATATTTTCTCTTCCTTCAATATAGTCTAAATACCAATTATCAGCCGTACCTTCCATGTGCATGGCTGCATATGTGATCTTCTCATAGTCTGTCATGTTGTTGAATAGGAAGTACTTGTGGCATTTTCTTAACCATCCGCGAGGTTCTTCACCATTAAATTTGGGAAACTCGAATTTAGGATTTCTGTGGGAGTTGAATTGGATGTCATGCTTTCCTGAATTCGGAGTGGGTAGAACACCAGCCTCATTCCTTGGAACACTTGTTTCTACTCTGGTTCGAATCAGTGGGCTATGAGTCCCCATCATTCCAGGTTGTGAAGCTTGTTTCCCTGAATTATTGCTCATCACTTTGACCAATTCATCTAATTTTTTGGCTAAATCTTCCACCTGCTCTTTTCTGGCCATGCTATTTATTTTTTCCTTTAATTCGCTGTGTTCTTCCTCAAACCACTGCAATTTGTCTCTAATTCCGCCCAATTGCTGATCCATTTCGTCTGCTTTCGAATTGATACTTTTCCCCATTATCGAAACAGAGTGCGCCGCCCAGGATCCTTGGATGATACCACTGTTAAGAGTAGGATCGGCTCCAACCCTCAACCAACACCTGCTGGACTTGATCGAACTCTCACCTGAATCCCTAAACCAATTACCTGCAATTACAACCACTCCACTATTGGAGTAGTTGAAGAATTAATCTATAGAAAGAGAAGTGCGAGAGAGAGATAAGAGATAAGAGAAATGTAGAAAGAAGATTGTATTTCTGAAATGATTCCAAAAGTTGCTGATGATTACAAACTCTCCTGCTTTATAGAATTTGTTTAACTAACTTCCTCTAACCGTTTACTAACTAACTCTAACTAATTTGTAACTAACTATCCAGCTGGAATTTTTGCTGAAATTACAAAAAGGTCCTTATGTTTTCTTTGTTGTTCATAACAGTTGAAAGTCTTAATGTTCTGTAGTCGCTGCACGAACTCAGGGGAGAGCTTCTCCGAGGCAACATTTCCAGCACGAGCAATAAATTATGAGCGATTACAAAGTTGAATAGAACAAATACTGAGAGGATACTTATTAATATTTGTGTTGTATGTGGTTGGTGGTGCACATACCGAGCTCACTTCATCTGGTTTCCTCGAGCATCTCCTGTCTGCATCCACGAAAAACCACCGATCTTTCCAGGCCTTCAAGGAGCCTAGAACCCCTTTTATCAATCCGCCAGATACCCTTTTTAGGTTACCAGATAGTACCAAACCGAGATAAGCGTGACCTTAGATGGAGTTGCCCTCCAATAGAAAAACTCCAAAATTTCGGCAAACATTAGCTGTGGATATCTAATTCGCCTCAATATCACCGAAAAACCAGTCAGCTTTGCCTAGGAATTCAAGTGGATTTGGCCAATTGGGATGTGCGAAGGGACTCGGTCAGCAATCTTGGCACAGGAAATCTAACCGTCGCGTAAAGGGTCCTGTAATAAACGACAATGTTTTTGATTGGTGCAAATTCAGGCGACTCGTCTGCATAGGGAATGTACATTGCACACTTCCCCAAATGTAATATCTTAAATCGCAAGTATCCAAGTTGGCCTATGTAATAGTACTCAGGAAATTGGAAAGCTTAAGGTCAAAGGGTCGAGTAGATGGATTTTTCGGCCGTCTTCTCCAATGACCCACCTGGCATGAATCGTCTTCTACCCCTGACTAGAAGAGAAAGCCCCTACATTGAAGTTTCCTCCTAGACGTATCGCCCTTAATAGAGTAGGGGATAAAACCTTTTATTCATTTCCATCCTCCAATTCTTCCCCATAATCGATCCTACTTTCAGAGATTTTAATCATGTTCTCCTCCTTTACCTCATCTTGAGAACCCTCCATCTCATCCCATTATGGAGGGTCCTCGATTTTCATCTCTACACTGTTGCTCCTATTCAGACTATCCAATCGAGAATGAGACATCTCTATTTGAATAATGAGAAAGAAAAAGAAAAAAATACCTAGGCTTTGCAAAATCTTCCTGGGCGGTCCTCAAAGGCTAAATAACCGACTAAGATTTCTAGTCCGTCCAATTCTCTCAAATGAATGGAAACATCAATAGTAAAATATAAGAAAAAAAATTACCGAGGGGCCTATTTATACTAGTGGGAGATAAAAAGACGCACCCTTTCACATCCCAGTGACAGCTCTCGAAAATTGGGCGGCAGCACCCAATAAGTTCGTGCCTCATGTCAAATATCATTATTACCACAATAAATGTAGTGCCTGCCTAGTTCTTCTCGTCCTTCTTTTCACGCGAGTTCGAGCTCACGCAGATGACGTCAACCCCTATCCTAAACTCGGGTGCTATTGTTGGTAGTTGAGAAGAGCTGATGAAGATTGGGTCCAGATAGAGCCATTTGGGAGACAAAACTCCAACTCCATGGACCGACTAGGATCTCTTCAAGTCAAGTCTAAGTAGCCTAGTCGGCCATGATAATCAGGACCCTTTGATAAAAGTTTGGCAAGATGAGCTGGAGAAGTCAATGACGACCGAAATGAAGGCTTAGTGCAGACAAACATGCCACCTATCAAGCTTGTGCCAAGACAGAAAGATAAATAATAAAATATTATTGTCAACCATGAAAACCAAGCAAGACAAGGAGGTGACATTTAGCCCACTCAAGATTAGATGTAATAATTACCTTTCCACTAAGTAGATTAGTATAAATATGCCTCATATATGATGAAAAAAGACTTTTGGCAGTTGTAATAAATGCTTTGTAATTAATACACCTTGCTAGAAATCGACTTCAGTTCCAACTCAGTCCTTTCCAATAAAATATATTTTAATTTTAGTCTTTAGTTTGTTACTCGGTTATTTTATTTCACTCCAGTCACAAAAAACATGTCATTGACCGAAATGGGCGTCAATAAATTTATAGAATGAGTATCATTTATACATAATAATTAACTTTTTAGAAGTGACTGGGCCCTTTACAAAGTGGTGTGTATAAAAGCAAGACTCTGCTTGGTGCTAGAGAGTGGAACCTATTTGTGCAGTGTGCGTGCTGATGAAGGGGACCCACACAACATAGATTATGAATCAACTTATGTAATGTTGATATCATTTTTACTTAATTATTGATTTCTTAAAGATATATCAACTTATATAATGCATTATATGTGATGATCGGGGTCAATGAGGGCGGAGAGTGATCGTTGGTACAAAGAGAAGGCACAGACAAAGAGCATCAATCTGGAAGGCCGACCATTACATATGGTATTAAAGCAGGATCCCTCCTAGTAAAGTGTGGTTCAGAGTTGAACCAAGCAAAATTTGGTGGGCAAGTGACGATCGAGGCCGATGAGGGCAAGGAGTGGCTCCTGACAGGATTCTAATTGAAAGTAAACATGAATTAACCGATCCCACACTCGGAGATTCTGAGACCGTGCAGATATGTCACTGTATAGTTGAGGAGAGCTTAAAAGATTTGATTGGTATTACTCATATAAATAAGATACATCTTCTTTCATGGTGCTCATCACATAAAAATAGGGTCGGCAATTTAGTCCCAATCCGCCCTGACCCATCGTGTTTTGGACGTCCCGCCCGATGACCCACAGTGGGACAAGACAAGGCGAGCATAAGTATCACTTCCACCCCGCAAGTACACACCCTGCCTAATATTTTTATTTTTTTGAATTTTAATATATATTTACATATATAATATAAATGACAATATAATATTTATGTAGCTAATATTTTATATCTAACATATACACCTTCATAATGATAATTTTTACCAATAATATGCATAAATAAAACAAAAACAAGAAAATATAACTTATAAATATGCTTATAAATATATTACAAGTTTATAATAATTTATTTTACTTGTTTCTTGTTCTTTTTATTTTATTTTAATATGGATTACTGTGTCTCTTATGCTATAACATTAAATATTTTTATTCTACAAGTGCCGACATGTTTCTTCCCTCCCCGTCCCATCCCTGTGACGGGTTGCTCCACCTCACCCTGTTGAGCGGATGGGGCGGACATGGGTCTTCAAGTACCCGACCGCCCCTCTTATTGCCATCCTCACATAAAAACTTCGTAGTTTTTTTTAGTTAAAAAACTTCGTAGTTAAGTGTGCATGACTTGAACCAATCATATGATGGTTGACCCATTTGGAAGTTGCTCGGATCTTAAAGGCGGGCTATTACAATTTACTTCTTCCATACTCATCAATTTTGTAAGAGTGAACTAGGCCCGTATTATAATAATGAAAGCATTCTAAATTGAATTTCATATATAGGAAAAAAATAGAGAAGAAAGTGAAATAATTAAAGGGGTCCAATTCTTATATCAGTGCAATGATGTGAAATGTGTTGCTAACACTTTTGATAACACAATGGAAGTCTTGTATATCGAAACAATAATCACAACAAAAATGGAATGACGGATATTAAAATGAACACAAGAAGTTTCAAAATTTTGTAAATACTTGTATGATATTCTCAGGACAAAAACTCTTGAATGAAATATCGTTACAATATACAAAAATCAAGAAGACTAAAAGATACTCCCTTTTTAGTCTTGTAAAGTAAGCAATACTTCATCACCAACTGAGAGAATCCTCCAATGCACACTCTACACCACTCATCTATAACATAGGCTCTTCCAAAATGAACAAACTAACAAATCTAAGGAAGATGTTGCCTAAGATGTTACAACACTCTTGGCCACACCATATTCCAACAAACTTCTTGTGAGTAAAAAGAGTGTTTCCCTGATTTCTTTAAGTTGATCTCACACTCTCAAATCTGTGAGTTTTCCGCATGAGTGATTTGCTTTGAATAAAGATGTTTGTAACTTCTCCAAAGAATAACTTCCTCAAGCATAACCACCTGCACAAAATAAGGGAATGGAAAAAACTACCTGCAACTTAAAAAAACTGCCATTGGCCACTAATCCAGTAAAAAACTGAAATTAACTGTCAATAATTATCCAGAAAATTAACAAACATTAAATATCCAGAAAATTACAAAACAAAAATAAAGATAATGTTTGACTTAAAAATCAACATAAAAAATCTCTCACTTTTTGTAAATTTCTGGACCAAACTTGCACAAAAACCACACAAACATATTCAAGAAAGAGTTAAACTCCCACAAACATTATTGGCAACATTTTATGTCTGTAGTTCTATCTTCAGTGGTAGTGCTCAAGTGTTGCCATCAATGTTGGCAACATTTTATGTCTGCATTTCTATCTCCAGTGGCAATGTACCAAATAAACTTGCACTAGTTTTTGTGTTACTTTCTCCCCCTTTTTGGACAAAAATCATCATTCGTAATTAAAGAGAGAAAATATAACCATGAAATTTGTTCATTAAGTGCAGTTGAAATTTGTTCAATAAGTAAGTAATTTATATGTAACCGCCCACTATCACCATTAAGTAAAATAAGTTTTGTAGATATTTTGGTTTTTTGAATTTTTTTTGTATTTTTTTTTGAATAAGAAAATACATGTCCTAAGTAACGTCTAAAAATATGCAGAACAAAACAACAAGAAAATCACACACAATTATACTAAGATAAATACAGGATGTATCCCAAGATGTCACATAAGATGTTGCCATCATTTCACAAAACACATTCTGGAAATTTTCAAACTCTATATGTCATGAACAGTTTAATTTATCACATTTCCTTACTCTGAAAATATAGGCACATAGAAAAAGTACATAAAAGCCTTGTAAGAGTCAAACAAATAAAGCTCAAAATTTTCCCAAATTTAAGAGCTAAATATGCAGAAAAATGCCCCAAAAGTTCAAGTTCTAAATAAGATAATACAATTTGTTTTATGACTAAAAACAAATTTGATCTTACCAGAATTAGTTTTTAAAAAAAATGGCACATCAAATATGATAATCTGAATGATACAGAATGCAAAAAACAATATGCCTAGAAACCTAAAAAAATGCAAAAGAAATAGAAAATGTGTTACAATATAAGATGTCACACATTATGCAACAAATACAGTCAAAACACACAAAAACCATTATTTTGAAAGAAACACTCCCAGAGGACTGACCAATGAAGTCCCTGAATTTCCTTTATAAAATACAACACAAAAAACCACAGGATAACGCTTAGTAGCGTCAAGAGTAGGCTCTTAATGCCAATTGAAAGAATTGAAGGGCCCAATTCTTATAACAGTGTAGTGATGTGAAAAGTGTTGCCAGCATTTTTTAAAACATAGTGAAAGACTTGTAACATGGAAACTCAAATCACAACAAAAATGGAATGACATATATGAAAATAAACACAAGAAGTTTCAAAATTGTGTACAAGTATAAAAATACTTGTACGTTGTCCTTAGGACAAAAACTCTTAAATGCAATATTGTTACAATATATAAAAATCAATAAGAATAAAAGATACTCCCTTTTAAGTCTTGTAAAATAAGCAATACTTCATTACAAACTGAAAGAATCCTCCAATGCACATCTATACATCTCATCTATAATATAGGCTCTCTCAAAATGAACAAAATAACAAATATAAGGAAGATGTTGCCTAAGATGTTACAACACTCATGGCCATACTATTTTCCTACAAACTTCTTGTGAGTAAAAAGAGTGTTTCTCTGATTTCTTTAAGTTGATCTCACACATTCAAATCCGTGAGTTTTCTGCATGAGTGATTTTCTTTAAATAGAGATGATTATAACTTCTCCAAAGAATAACTTACTCCAACATAACCACCTGCACAAAATAAGGGAATGGAAAAAACTACCTGCAACCTACAAAAACTGCCGTTAGCCACTAATCCAGTAAAAACTGAAATTAACTGTCATTAATTATCCAAAAAATTAACTGACATTAAATATCCAAAAAATTGCAAAGCAAAAACAAAGATAATGTTGGACTTAAAAAATCAACATCAACAATCTCCCCCCTTTTGCAAATTTCTGGACAAAATTTGCACAATAACCATACAAACATATTCAAGAAAGAGTTAAACTCCCACTTAAACCAACATCCAAAATATCAAATTATGAACAACAAAACAACCAACAAACTGCTCAAGTGTTTGCATCATTGTTGGCAACATTTTTTGTCTCTAGTTCTATCTTAAGTGGCAATGTACCAAATCAACTTGCACTAGTTTTTGTGTTACTTTCTCCCCCTTTTTGGACAGAAATCAGCATTCGTAATTAAAGAGAGAAAATATAACAATGAAATTTGTTCATTAAGTGCAGTTCAAATCTCTTGATCTCCATGAAAGGTTAGTAAACATTTACAAAAAATAAGTAAGTGATTTAGATTGAACCGCCCACTATCACCATTAAGGAAAATCAGTTTTGCAGATATTTTCGTTTTTGAATTTTTTTTTTTGGTATTGTATTTTAATAAAAAAATACATGTCCTAAGTAATGTCTGAAAATATGCAGAACAAAACAAACAAAGTAAATAAAACACAAATTATACTTAGATAAATACGGGATGTATCACAAGATGTCACATAAGATGCTGCCTTCATTTCACAAAACACATTCTGGAAATATTCAAACTCAATATATCATGAACAGATTGATTTATCATATTTCCTTGCGCTAAAAATATAGGCACATAAATAACCTACATAAAAGACTTGTAAAAGTCAAAGAAATAAAGCTCAAATATTTTCCAAAATTTAAGAGCTAAATATGTAGAAAAATGCCCCAAATATTTAAGTTCAAAATAAGATAATACAATCTATTTTCTGACTAAAACAAATTTGATCTTACCAGAATTGTTTTTTAAAAAAAATTGGCTCATCAAATATGATAATCTGAATGATACAGAATGCAAAAAACAATATGCCTACAAACCTAAAAAAATGCAAAAGAAATATAAAATGTGTTACAATGTAAGATGTAACACATTATGCAACAAATACAGTCAAAACACACAAAAACCAGGAGTTTTCTTTTGAAAGAAAAACTCCCAGAGGCCAATGAAGTCCCTAAATTTCCATTATAAAATACTGCACAAAAAACAACAGGATCACGCTTAATACCGTCAAGCGTAGGCTCTTGATGCCAATTGAAAGAATCGAAGGGTCCAATTCTTATAACAGTGCAATGATGTGAAAAGTGTTGCCAACATTTTTGAAAACACAGTGAAAGACTTGTAACTTGGAAACACAAATCACAACAAAAAATGGAATGACGAATATTAAAATGAAAACAAGAAGTTTCAAAATTGTGTACAAATATAAAAATACTTGTACAATGTCCTTAACTCTTAAATGAAATATTGTTACAATATACAAAAGTCAACAGGACTAAAAGATACACAGTGAAAGACTTGTAACTTGGAAACACAAATCACAACAAAAAATGGAATGACGAATATTAAAATGAAAACAAGAAGTTTCAAAATTGTGTACAAATATAAAAATACTTGTACAATGTCCTTAACTCTTAAATGAAATATTGTTACAATATACAAAAGTCAACAGGACTAAAAGATACTCCCTTTTAAGTCTTGTAAAGTAAGCAATACTTCATCACAAACTGAGAGAATCCTCCAATGCACGCCCTATACCGCTTATCTATAACATAGGCTCTCTCAAAATGAAAAAAATAAATAAAAGGAAGATGTTGCCTAAGATGTTAGGACACTCTTGGCCACACCATCTTCCTACAATATTCTTATGAGTAAAAAGAGTGTTTCTCTGATTTCTTTAAGTTGATCTCACACTCTCAAATCCGTGAGTTTTCTGTACGAGTGATTTGCTTTAAATAGAGATATTTGTAACTTCTCCAAAGAATAACTTCCTCCAGCATAACCACCTGCATAAAATAAGGGAATGGAAAAACTACCTGCAACTTACAAAAACTGCCATTAGCCACTAATCCAGTAAAAAAACTAAAATTAACTATCATTAGTATCCAGAAAATTAATTGACATTAAATATCCATAAAATTGCAAAACAAAAATAAAGATAATGTTGGACTTAAAAAATCAACATCAACAATCTCCCATTTTTTGAAAATTTCTGGATAAAACTTGCACAAAAACCACACAAACAGATTCAAGAAAGAGTTAAACTCCCCCGTAAACCAACACCCAAAATATCAAATCACGAACAACAAAACAACCAACAACCAACAAACTGCTCAAGTGTTGCCATCATTGTTGGCAACATTTTCTGTCTGTAGTTCTATCTTCAGTGGCAGTGCTCAAGTGTTGCCATCAATGTTGGCAACATTTTATGTTTGCATTTCTATCTCCAGTGGCAATGTACCAAATAAACTTGCACTAGTTTTTGTGTTATTTTCTCCCCCTTTTTGGACAGAAATCAACATTCGTAATTAAAGAGAGAAAATATAACCATGAAATTTGTTCATTAAGTGCATTTGACGTCTCATGATCTCCATGAAAGGTTAGTAAACAGTTACAAAATAAAAGTTAGTGATTTACATGTAACCGCCCACTATCACCATTAAGTAAAAAATCAGTTTTGCAGATATTTTTGTTTTTAATTTTTTTGTATTTATTTTGAATAAAAAATACATATCTTAAATTTTGTTCGACCGCTAAAAACCAAAAATAAATCTAGCAATCCTCGCAAGAGAACGAGATCAATCGTAGGGTAGCAAGTTGACCACAAGTCGTCTCTCAAGGAAGACTTAACCGATACATAATTATTATGCAACACAAATAACAAAAACTAAATCCTAAACACTCTCATTCTTAGCACTTTTAGACTTTAGTTTTTAGTATTTTTCTCTTCTATTCAACATTGGAATTGCTTTGGTTCTTCCCCTTGAAGTTATTTTTCTTCTTAATCAAAGATTAAGATTTCATCATCTCTTTTGTCTGATTTCAATTGTTGGATGATTATTATTATTTCATGATTGTTTTCTTTCCTTCAATTGAGATTATGATCCCATCCCCAAGCATGAACTAATTTCCTTGTTCTAGGATTATGATGATTTGATTCAAACAAACAAGCATGAGTATTGATTAATTGATTTGCTTTCCTGAATAAATTGCTTTATCTGATAATTTATTGTCTGATCAACTTTTGATTGTTTTGGGGAAATAATTGAGATCGATAGAAGATATTATTCCTGGACTAAATTTATTCAAGGGGTTAGATATGATTCAGAGATGTATTATCTGACCTTGGGCTTAATGGAAATAACAAATTATGTTGGGATAACCCTAATCTGTGAATACGTGAGTTATCAGTCCTATGCCTTATTTTTAGTAACTAGAAAACTTAAAAACGGGCTAAAATGGTCAGAAATGGGCATTACGAGTGAAAGACGGTCGAGGAAACTGACGTTACGTAAGTCAGTAAAGGGAATTGTGCGCGCGTGCACTTGGCGCAGCGCGCAACGTCAAGATTAACGAGAATATGCGCACCGCGCACAGGAGCGCGGACGCGTACAACATGCCGGCCAGGGGCGCACGCCCTTGTGCCTGCGCCCACCAGGACAATGCACCAAGGGACGATGCGCGCCGCACAAGGCCACGCGAGGGGCTTGTGCGCGCCGCGCAGGGCATGCGGACGCGCACCTATGCTACGCGCACTGGGCAATTTTTCTAGAATTTTTGTCCGATTTTCTTTTTTCTTTTTGGATTCTTCCACCTTGTATAAGGCTTAGACTTAATAATAGCACTTGGGGGATCCATAATTTCGGACACTCTTATTCGTAGCACTTTTAGACTTTAGTTTTTGGTATTTTTCTCTTCTATTCAGCATTGGGATTGCTTGGGTTCTTCCGTTGAAGTTATTTTGCTTCTTAATCAAAGAGTAAGATTTCTTCATCTCTTTTGTCTGATTTCAATTGTTGGGTGATTATTATTATTGCATGATTATGTTTATGATTGTTTTCTTTCCTTCAATTGAGATTATGATCCCATCCCCAAGCATGGATTAATTTCCTTGTTTTAGGATTATGATGGTTTGATTCAAACAAACAAGCATGAGTATTGATTAATTGATTTACTTTCCTGAATAAATTACTTTATTTGATAATTGATTGTCTAATCAACTTTTGATTATTTTGGGGGAATAATTGAGATCGATAGAAGATATTATTCCCGTACTAAATTTATTCAGGGGGTTATATATGAATCAGAGATGTATTGTCTAACCCTGGGCTTAGTGAAAATAGCAAATTATGTTGGGATAGCCCTAATCTGTGAATACATGAGTTATCAGACCTAGGCCTTATTTTTACATGATTGTTATATTTGTTACCCACATTATCACTTAGTTGATATTCTGCTTGTGAGTTTGATGAGATGAATCCGAAATCCTAGACTTTCATCCATATATTTTTCTCAAAGTTTACTCGTGTTTAGTTTGATTATTGTTTTTTTTACTTGTTTTTCTTTATTTAATTAAACATCACAAATCTTGTTAGAGTGTTTTTTGTTATGTGTGTTGCATAATAATTATGTGCCTGCTAAGTCTTCCTTGAGAGACGACTTATGGTCAACTTGCTACACTACGATTGATCTCGTTCTCTTGCGAGGATTGCTAGATTTATTTTAGGTATTTAGCGGTTGAACAAAAATTTTGGCGCCATTGTCGGAGAAGGCTTTAGGCGTCATAATTATTGTGTCTATTTTTCAAGTTTTTAGTTTAGGATTCTTTTTTGTTTGATTTTTGATTTTTACCTTATTCCACTAGTACGTTTGATTTGTTTTCCTATGTTTGTTTATGCAAGGACGTAGAAATCTCAATCTGGAGCTTGCGCCTTTCGTAGACGACATTAACCATTTTTCGAGACGTATAAGGAACAAAGGGGATGATTCTTCGGTTAGTAGCGAGGATTCTTAGGATCACGTTCCAAATGAAGAACAAAAAGACGAGCCAGCAATGGGTGATAATAAAAATGGAAACAACACGAAGGCACGGCAGCCTTCGATGCCTGAGTTCGTGTGCCCAGTCATCAGAACTGCGACCTCTTGCATCACTTTAGGATAAGCAGCACGGAACTATGAGCTAAAAAATATACATTTCAATCAGTTACCGTCTTTTTATGGGATGCCCAATGAAGATTGTCTCAATATAATGGTTTGATTTGCAACACGAGAACAATTATAGATGTTGCATCTGGGGTGCACTGCTAGGGAAATATCCCCAGGAGGCGCTAGAATTGTTAGAGGAGATTGCGAACAGCAGTTACCAATGGTCATCCGAGAGGTCTACTGTCCGACGTGTGACAAAAATTCAGGATGAGAAAGTCGCCATGCTCATAGAACAAGTATCCATGCTGAATATGAAACTGGATGCGATGCAACAAGTGACTCCAAGAGATCCTGTTGTTGTTGAAGAAGAAGCAAACTTTGTGGGCCAACAAAGGAACTTCAACAACAGTTATAGAAATAATCAGACACCCAACTACTATCATCCGGGGTTGTGAAACCATGAAAATTTATCTTATGCTAACAATAAAATGTTTTGCAGCCACCTTCAGGATATAATGTGGGTAATCAATGCAGAGCGGAGTCAAGTGAAAAAAAGCATCTGTTGAAGAGATGATATCCTCATTTATCAGAGAGACAAGGGCGAGACTAAACAAGGATGAAACGAAGATAGATTAGATAGAAGAACAGGTCACTCAGTTGAACACGAACGTGAATGCAAGATTAAAATCTTTGGAAACACAAGTAGCCCAGATCGCAACTGCTGTGGGAGGCCATCAAAAGGGCAAATTCCCAAATGATACTGAGCTGAATCCAAGAGAACAATGTAATGCCATTCGTCTGATGGATGGCACTGAGGGTTCACAGATTTCAAATGACACGATTCAGCGAAAGTGATAAGAAATCTGAGGTCTGGCTAAAGACGTAAAACTTAGCGCTTATGGGAGGCAACCCAATTTATTTCCTATTTTCGTTCTTTTTTAACCGCCTTCAATTTTAATTTTAATTTTATTTTTATTAGCTTAATTTTCAGTTTTGTTTAGTTTTTGTGAGTTGTTGTGTAGGAGGCATCACATCAAACTCCCGGTTATGAAACAAAAGTACGAAAATAACCTCACATGGGCGGGTGAGGCCACAAAACCCGGCCGTGCTAGAGGACGAGACGCCCAGCACCACACGGCCACGTGGACGAGGGCAGATAGATGCGTAGGCAAACACGCCCAGTGCCACACAGCCCGCTCGTGTGGCCCGCCGTAGAAAAAAACGGGCAGATTCAATATAACCCCAAATTTTCACCCCAAAACTCATTTTTTCTCCCACTTTCTCCTACCCAAACCCTAACCTACGAAAATTCTCTCCCAAAACTCTCAAACTCCTCTCCAAATCTCTCAAAATCCACTATAAATCTCAACCCAAAAACACAAATCCTTCATCCTCTCAAGAAACCCACCACCAAAAGCATTCAAATTTTCAACTTTTCCAAGTTCTACACCAAGTAAGGGGGCTCTTCAAAACTTCAAATTTCAGATTTTTTTCACCTCAAAATCTTGAATTTCATGACTTTTAGGGATGAAAGAGGAACAAGGAGAAATACAAGAAGAAGAAGGGAGCCAACTCAGGAGTCCATACCCGAGCCTCAACTGATATTTGATCCCGAAGAGCCCGAAGCTTTGAATGTCATCTTGCCAAACGACAAACACCGGGCTAGATGGACGATACTCTACTTTTGTCCATGGTTTAACACAAGGTATCCCGATGAATCTACTCTTGCTAATTTAGGTTTATTGGAAGATTTTCGAGCTATGTGTGGTCGAATTGATTGGCATGAATTTTTGAATAGGCATTGGTCCACTTATTCGGTTATTACACTTGAATTTTTAAGTAGCTTTGAATTGGTGGTTCGAAAAGAAACTTGATGGGAGTTAGGTTTTGATTGGGGAATGAGCCGAGGGAGTTGAATATTGATGATTTGAATGGAATTCATAAAACTCCAGCTTATGGGGTTGAGGAGCACGAAGAGTTTGACAAGGGTAGGTTTTGGAGAGAAATAACTAGGAAACAAATCTACACGCTGGGTACCTCAAAGACGTCTAGTATTCGAAACCAGTATTTCGCTATGTCCAGAGAGCCTTAGCAGAAACAATTTTTGCGAGGGAGGAGAGTAAAGGGGCATTGAGGGTAGATGAATTATTCATCATATGGTGTATGGCGTCAGGGACTGAAATTGTGCCAAACGATGGGGCTATGATTGCCCAACAATTTGATAGGATAAGAAAATCTGAGAGGGGCGGAATTTGCATTGGGGGGATGATTACTCCTATTGCTGAGTACTTCAATATCAACTTGGAAGGGTATGAGGAGGCCGTGGGGCCTAAATTGATTGATCTAACCGTTCTAATTGCTATGAAGATGATAAAATTCAATGGGCGTGATTACTGGTTAAGCTTTGTAACCCTGAAGCGACATCCATAAGAAATAGGGGTAATTAGCTGCTTAGAGGTAAACAGGGGGCTGTTGCTCAAGAAGAGCAAGATGAGCCGATGAGGGAAATGGCGGAATCCTCTAGACAATGGAGTAACCGACCATTTACTTTGAGTGATAGGCTCGAAATGGTTGAAGCTGACGTGGGCAAATTGATAGATGGCACATATCAGTTGACGGCTACAGGTGATGAGTACCACCAGGAGTACTTACAGCGATTCGATGCTATCACCCAGCAGCAGCATCATATGTACGCGATGATGTCTCGTATGGACCAGTGGCATATCTCACATGGCCACTACTCTCCACCTCCACCACCACAGTGATCCATGTAAGTACTTATTACGGATTCCTCTTTTCTTTTGATAATTTCCTCATATGTTCGGGACAAAGTATATTTTAAGTTTGGGGGGGTTGTCAAGAATGTGTAATTGAGTATTTTCTTGCATTTTGCATTGCATTTAGGAGTGCATATAGAGCATATAAAAATTTGCATTAAAATTTTTCGAATTTTTATTATTTTTGATTTTTATGTTTTTATTTTAGCACGTTTATCACTTTAGCACGTTTAATTGCTTTTGTGTGTGATTTAATCAAGGTTTTTTTTTTTTTTGAAAATGCCCAGCTTCAGTATGATTTTACTATGAGCATTTTATAGAATGAGATAACATACTTCTGGGAATAATGTGATGAATTGTTGGGAATATGTCATTTATTTGCTCAGTATTAGTTGAGAAAATTGGGTATTTAAGCATTTTGCAAAAAATAAGCCTGTGGGCTTTTGTGCCTTAAACTCCCTTATATTATGCAGCTTATTATTTCTTGAGTGTGTCATTCGTGATTGATAGAACTCTAGAACTTGCTCTGGTATCTTCATTAAAGCCATGTGTGTGTGCAATTTTTGAAAATAATTTGAGGTCATCTTTGTTTAGCCTACTTAGCCTAAAAAGCTACTATCTATGAACTCATGATTCCCTAGTTAGTCAATTTTGAGCCAAAACCTTTATTCTTAGCTACATTGATCTTTAAAATTGCAAAATGATTTTATCCCTGAAATTTCTTGAGCTTATAGAAAATGAATAAGTTTGGGGAGATGTGGTGAAAATTTATGAAAAAGAGAGGAAGTTGGCAAAAGAAAGAGGGATGAACAATATCTAGGTGAATGAAAAATACATGAAGCTCGAAAAAGAAAGAAATATCTCTGAAAAAGAAGAGAGAATCGAGGAAAGCAAAAGAAAAATTCTGAAAAATGTGAAAAAATTGAGAGCTTGAGGCTAAAGAAAAAGAATAGAGGCAAAAAGACCCAAGAGTGAAAAATGAAAAATAAGGGTGGAGTCGAGTTGAAAAAGAAAATTCCATGAAAAGAATAAGTAGTATGCTGAAATTGGGTTGGTGAATTGCAAGTTTGTGCGCTTAAATTCTATTTACTCAAGTCAAGTCACTTAATCCAAATTTTTCCTACCCTTACCAAAGAGCCTACATTACAACCAAATGAAAAGTCCTTTGTGATTCTTAAGTTGTGCACACAAAAGTGGTCAAGATGTTAGACAATTTGCAAGCATATGGTAGTTCTACTTTCACTGAATTGAATTTGAGCATAAATACTATCCATACACTTTTTAGAGATGGGTGATACACTATCTACTTGTGAGTCGTGATGTCGAGTACCCAAGAGAGTATTGACTATGCCGAGTTTATGAATGAAGACTTCTTGATTATAAATTATATGGTTTTCTTAAGTATGGAGTCAAATGAGATTTAACGTTCGTAGTGTTCTTTTTACCCCCGGATATTATTTGTCTTAATTTGCTCGAGGACGAGCAATGCTTTAAGTTTGGGGGGTTTTGATGAGTGTAAAATATACATGCATTTTAGGGCTTAAAATGATATATATTTGATGCATTTGCACGTATATTTAGTGTGTTTTTACTTGGTTTCCTTAGAAGGACATGATATTGCGTATTAGTGTAACCTTTTACAAGAAACAGAGCTTAAAAAAAGAAATATCAGTTGGAAGGCCCGGATAAGACTAACAAGTGCGAAAAAAGATAAAAAAGACGAAGAAACTGGATAAAAACACTTCACATGGCCGGACTGTGTAGTGTCACACGCCCGTGTGAAAATACCCATGTGAAAGTGGCACAACCGTGTGAAAAAAGGATGAAAACAGGAAACGAAACCAAGCCGCACGACCGGACCATGTGGGCCCACATGGGCGTGTGGTATTGGGCAGCGCAAGACATCACACGGTCATGTGTGGAACTCTGCCATGCATTTTTCCAGAGTTTTATTCCCGTTCCAACTCTACAAGTGATCTCTCCCAGCATCTACAAAAGGGACCCAAGGCTTGCACAAAATTAGATTGTCCAACAACATTCATACCACATACAACACACTAAATTTCATAGGAACACAAGATTCAATGTCTTCTGAGAGAGGAGGGCTAGGTCGCAAAGAACACCACAAGGCCTTCGCATCTACGGGAGCACAAGAGCTTTGAATGCTTAGGAGGGGAATCCATCCTGACACGAAGGGGTTTTCTTTCTATGTCTAGATCTCTTGTTTGTGCTTAAACGATGTCATAATGTTGATTTTGAATTTGTCTATGAATTTGTTATCAATGGTTGGCTAATCTTTCGGATCTTAGGGGCATAATCAAAACTGTGGATTCATGTTAAATTTTGATTAATTGTTTTCTTAATTAATTCATATGTTCTATTTTATGAATTCGAGTGATTATTCTTAATTACTTTTTATCTGATCAATAACTAACATGTCATATTTATTAGTGCGAATTCGAAAGAGGTGTTCTAATAAAGACGGAAATCGAATTCAGACATAAATGGGTGTAATGAGTCGGGAGACCTACAACTGTTTATGGGGAGTCATTCAATTCATAGACCTTTTGGGAGTTAATAATGAATGTATTGAATTGGGAAACCTATAATTATTATTAATCTACTGTTTATGTGCCGCCCAGGAGGGGTAAACTATATTAGGAATTGAACCCATATAATTGCATGAATTGGTTTTGAAACTTTAATTGGATGTAATATTGAAAAAACATGTTGAGATTATGTGTCTAAGGTTGCTTCCGTAGTTGGTGAAAATACTTGTGGGGTTCGCAAATTTATTTCTTTTATTTCTTTATCTTCGATTTTATTATAAAAATTGGATATTCAGTCGCTTCAATAAAATTGGAATGCGATGTTATTATAGCCTAAGTATTTCACATATCAATCCCTGAGGAATACAACCTTGCTTGCCATTATTCTATAAACTACAATGTACACTTGCAGTTGTATGATCCAAAATATTTTTGGCGAACATGTAATGCAATGTAAACATACTTGAATCTATCATTGTCATCAGTCTCATGTAGCGCAATTGTACCAGGGTTTTCTTTTTTCAACATGTACAAGAATTCAGGGGAAATCCCCCAAGACTGTGAGTGGTCACCATGTATGCAGTTGTAAGCACGATGTTATGATTTTAGTGCTTTGTTGTACAAAATGTCTATCCCATGTTTAGTAGACAAATCAGTAATAATATCGCTAGGTTTAAGGGATCGTCCCTCCTATAGTAGTTTTGGCGCAAAAAGGGCTCCAATAATCTTCGAAGGCAATTGTCGAGGAGCATGTCTACTTAGGTTGGCTTCACATGTATGAGGTTGCTCGAATTTAGTTACATTCCAACTTCCTACATGGATAGTATTTGCACGAAGTAAGAAGGTGCATCCTTTATGTTCGCAAACAGTCTCATAACATGAAGTCGATGGTGTAGATGGTAGAAGCCCAACTTTATCACCATTTCTTCCTTGCTTTCAAGGACTGCACCTTTAAATAAGTCACGTTCGATGTTAGGTGATTCTTGTGGAATGGAAATAGGGTTGGGATACTAATAAGACGTTCCAGGAGCCATCCAAGCATATTTCGACCTAACCATTGGGAGCTCAGTAAGTTCAGCGTTCTCATTATCTACTTCATTGGCATCAAAGGGAGGTACTTTATGGATTGAAAATCATCTATTCCGAAGAACATGATCGTTATTGTCTCATATTATGATATCATTGTTCACATCATTCCCTTCACGGTCATCCGGAACAAAATAGTCATCTTTTTCCCAACCAAAGTGATCATAAATCAATCGACGGACTATTTCATCGCCAACGTCGTACTCTGGATTGTCATCTTCGTCCTCGGATGTGTCACCATAATTGTCCCCCGATGGAGCAAATCATCGATCTTGTTGGTTATGTTGATCACCAACAAAATCCTTGTCATCTTGGTCATCATAATGGCCACCGCCCCCGAAATCATTATACCGCCCAAAATCATCATACCACCCAAAATCATCATTAAATACACAAACACCAGCACCACCACCACCACCATCATCATCATCATCATCACCATCCACATGATCACTACTATTGATTGTTGGTTGATGCTCCAAGATAGGAGATTTACTTGGACAATTATCGGGCACTATATGTTGCATAGACGTTGGTTGAGACTCCAAGGTCCTAGATTTACTTGGACAATTATCAGGCATAGCATGTTGCATATAGACCATGTATATAATTCATGCCGTAGTGAGAATTATATGGATTTACAGGCATGAATTGACTGCCGATACCATAAGAATAAGATTGAGCAGCCATGAGGTTCATAAAACCATGTGGATTGTTATTTCCGTTGTACGAGGTCCCCACTATCCCATGATCTTTTGGTTGCACGGTCAAAAATATTCGGGGATCTTTGAAAATCTCAGCTACTCGTCAAAGATCCCGTTCATACATAATCAAAGACTTAACTTCAGAACCACCCCCAGTTGGCATTAAACAGTGTAATTTGTTTTCACACAAACGATGATTACCATTTACAACGTTATGAATGTAAGTCCAAGCGGCTACGATAATCTAGAGGGGTGAATAGATTATCTCCACTTTCTCGATTATGCCCTCTTTTTTGAATCAAACAAACCAAGACAAGAATGAATGTGCGGAAAGTAAATAACACGCATCGAATTATAGAGGTTCAACTCACCTAGGGCCTAATCCTCTACCACCCCAGTATCTCCGGGATGGATTTCAAAAAGAAAAAAGATTTTATTAATTACTACAATCAATACAACATCACCTTACAATACCGCTTTGGAGATTACCACAATCTCTCTTGACGATTACCACAATCCTCATGGCATCTTGTGAAGATTAACACAATCTTCAACCTTGAAGAACACCAAATTCTTCAACACTTCACAGAGCACCACACTCTTTAATAAGAATGTTACCACAATCTTCTTGCACCTATTACCTAGATCATCCAAGTGTGTTCTTACCACAAGAACACTCACAAGGATATCTTGTGTTGAATGATGACCACAAATTCAAGATTACAACTCGATAATGAGTAATACAATTTTGAGTGCAAGTGTAATCAAGAAATAAAGCTTAAACCTCAAGATGTGAAAGTGTAAGACATTAGGCTATTACAACAAGAATATAGACAATGAAAGAACAAGTATTTGCTTTGAGTGTATCTTCTTGTGTTGTATCTCAATTGGTTCACTTGTTGCTCCAAATCTTGCTCTATTTATAGGAGATGATTGATCAAGGATAGGCTCATCTTGGGAATTTAAAATCCACAGAAAAATACAATTAAAATCAAGAATATAGCTGTTAGAAATCATACCCACAAATTAAGGAAGAACTGTCTGCTGTCAATGGCTAGAATTTTGCTATCAAAACGATAGGGCGACCGATCGCGTAGAAATAGACATTGAAAAGAAAAACCACATTTTAACACAGCGCGATCGGTCGACGGGGGGTCTGACCGGTCGACCCTGTGTTGGACCGGTATGCCTGATGAATTTTGCAATACAGAGAGAAAGATCATTGCACAGGCACCGGTCGACCTATGTCGACCGGTCGACACCACCGGTCGGCCTCTAGGTCGACCGGTCGGCCTGTTTATGTTTTGTGTTCGTCCCGTATTCTATTTCTAAAATCATCTTCAGGTAAGAGATGCCCTATAGGGCGACCGGTCGAACACAATACAAAAGTGTTGTCCAATTTATATCGAAAATAAACTTCAAGAAATACTCCAAAAAATTAGTAAAAACATTTTAAAACGATCGGGAGTATTTGGACAATATTTTCAAACATTGTTTTGGTGTAAAAACACTTTAGAATAAAATCATCAAAATCATGATAAAAACATTTATCAAACAATCTCCCCCTTTTTGATGATTACAAACCAAAATAATTTTAAGAGGTCGAATTTGAAAATAAAAACGATTTTCCGATAAAATATAACTAGCCGTTTGAAGCAACCAAATATCCAAACAAAATAGCCAGGGAGTAAAGATTTTCAAAATATTTTTGCAAAAGCTCCTCCTATCAACATGCACATCAAGATAAGTAAATAAGCAACCATGCAAAAGCTAAAATCTCTAGCTTTTACAATGTAACCAATAAGAATCACGAGCTTAGAAGCTCCCCCTGTCAAAGACAACCATAAAACAAGTATCACAAGTCCAAGATATATCCAATGGACTAGTTTATATCCAAAGCTTTTGGCTAAAAAGAGCCATAGCTTATAGCTTTTTTTCGTGAGCTTATTTTAGCTACTTTGAGCTAATACACTCATAGCATGTTTCCCCCCCTTGGAATCATCAAAAAGAATGTTAGCATGATAAAAAAAAACATCATATTATCATATTAAAGTGCGCAATTTAACCGATTTATCGAGCTTTGGATCATTGAGCTTCAAATTCCAAAAGCTAAGGGAATAATTAATCAAATGACTTGTTAGAGATTGTAAAAAGCTCGTTTGATTTGCAAAACATGATCTCTATAAATATAGAAGCCTTTTGAAATCGAGAGAATCATGTGGGTGATGAATTTTTCTTTGAAAAATTTTATCGAACACTTGGCGAACATCAAATAATAAAGAAGATGTATATAGCCCTTTGTAAAAATAGCCAAGCCAAATTGTTCATCACCAAATGCAACAAAACATCATTCAACCAACAACATAAACATCTCATAGATACATGAATATCATCAAAATATGAACATATTCTCAAGGGTTCAACCCAATTGAGATAAATCTATCCAACTAAGCAATATAAGTAAGGCATTACAAATGCCACCAACCAAAAATTGAAAGAAACACTTTTACCATCAAGTACTTCACCAATAACCAACCTAAACATCAAATAATGCCATCATGTACAGATAAGAGCATTTTTACCATCAAATACTCCATCAAAACCATAGTTAATACGAATCATAAGCAATCACTTGCTACTAGCGCTCTTGCTAGTTCATTCCCTTATAAAAACAAACAACCAAATTTCATTAGCAAGATAGGAGAAATAGTCAAAAAGTTCATTACGACATTTAAATTAAAGACATGAAGATAAAGCAAGATAGAACAATAAAGGCATAACTCTTCGTCGGAAGAGAAGCAAGCGTTAGAAAGGAGGTCTTTGATGAACTTCTTCAACTTTCCAACCGACTTCTTTAACTTAGAATTTTCTTGGCTTAAGGCCTCATAACGAGCATCATAGTAGAGCCTTTGGTCGTCGAGTTGGGCTTGAAAAGATCCCCGAGAAGTTTGGGCACCGGTATTACCCTCCGGATTGCCTTGTTCTTCACCTGAAGCCAATCTTTCGGCTTCCTCATCATCAAAGATATCATCGGGATTTTGTGATGAAGATCCTTGGTGTCTCCCTCTTGCCATCTTTGTAGGGCGTATAGGCATACTATTACGTATTCAGACAATTTGCAAAATATTGTCGATATCAAAGTCATCACGAATCATCTCCGAATTAAACTCTGATGACGGTAAACCCGAATGCAAGAGAAGTTTGCAAATCCAATTTCCCATAGCAAACTTCTTAGTCCCTTGCGTAATCGACTCAATGACGCATTGAATTAAAATTGCACCAAAATTGAGAAATTCCCTTTTTGCGATTTTGTATGTCAAGAAGAAATCCATATTGCTCGGCAATTTTACAGATTTTCCACAAATGCAATAAGCGACAATTATAGAAAAAATTCTACGCTCAAGAGTCATAGACAACAACGAATACTTTGGCCACACACCCATATAAATCTTAATTTCTTCCAACGAGACACCAAACACATCATCATTCCAATGTGTGCATCCAAAGTAATCCCTTCCTCCTTCCCGAACATGCAACAACCGACAAATATCGTTCGGAGTCCATCTAAAGTGACGACCTTTAACAAACAAATTCATAGCAACGGGCTTTCTTTGATCGTCATACTCAATCCATAAATTCGCATAAAAATGTAAAATCACACTATCATCATATAAACCAAACGGATGCTCACACAATTACATCCATCCTTGATGCTCAAAAAATCCCTTAATAGTCGGATATTCTCCCGAAAAAGTGCCAATCGACACGTCTTAGTACGCCCAATCGATTTACTTCCCAAGTCCAAATTATCAAAATAATATTCCGCATATTTATTGATAAAATTAAATACATTTGTGGAACAGGGAGCTTGAGGAATAAGAGATTTCTTACTTTTGGCCCAACGACAATTGTTGAGCGAGATAGTGCCGCAGAGCTCGGCAATTTGGGCCCAGGTAAGTTGGGGATTTTGATTTTCATCATGTTCTTGAGCCACATTCCTTTGGGTAGCTCTAATTTCCCGTTGCTCGGCCTCGTCTTGGCGATTTTCCGAAGTTCTCTCTCCGGCCCTTCTACGTTTGGGATTTAGATTACGTTTGGTAAAATTTCTTGGAGGAGCCATAGAAATGAGATTCTTGCAAAATAGAGGAGATTAGCACCAACAATTTTAAGATTTGGTGAAGAAATGAAAATTTTAGGAAGAGTGAATGATGAAAATCGCGCACAAGGGTTTTGGAGTGTTTTTGAATATGTTCTGTAAACTGGGGGCAGACGACTTTAATCAAACTAAAGACAACAGGGCGACCGGTCGGTGCTGTGTGACCGGTCGACCCCCTTGACTGTCCCCTGTGTAATTTTACAAGTTTTAAAGTTTTCCCAAATCAGATTTTTCACCCCAAAAGTTTTAAGAACTTGCAAAAAGGCAAACATGGACTATATCCAATATGTACGAGCCAAGAAATGTAATAGACTCGGATTTAAACAAGATTTGCGAATAGTGCCTTTCAAAAATCGAAAAAATCCTTTTAATGGCACTTTATATGAGATATTAGAGTATTTTGAAAAACAAGCACATGGTTATACGACATGAAGGATATCGAGTTCTAAAAATAATATGAGTGAACGTACCTCGATAGTTTAAGCATCTCTTGATGAAGATGAAGAAATATATATACCCTACACAATTCTCAAACATTCTTGCACAACACATAATGATACAAGTGTAGGATAAAGCAAAGAGATATTACAAGTATGCTCATGCCATAAAAATCCATAAGAGATAATAAAACACTTTAGTCTAAGTAAATGCACAAGAGTTTTTATAAGCATCATACAAGGTCTCCTTTTCAAAATATTTTAAAACACAAATATATATTGAAGACCTTAATTTTAAAAATAAATATTTGAAAACTCATTTTACAATTAAGACATAAATAAAAACATGCATAATAACAAAATAAAATGCATATTTAAATAGGGAGATACGGTTTACCAATTACGCCATTTCCATGGGTTGTGTCTTTCCCATTGTTGATGGTATCTTCCTCTTTGAAAATCATCTTGTTGATGATAGCTTCTCCAATTGCTCCATTTCCAAGGATTGTGTCCTTCCCATTGTTGATAGTGTCTTTCTCTTGGAAATTCATTGTGATGTGGTTTTCTCCTTTGATCAAATGAGACGGTAATTTGATGTCTTCTTGGCGGTATGATCTTGCTTTGATTGTTCTTCCGCGGGGTACCTAGTATGACATTGTTTTGTGGTACCCTCAAGTGTTTGGGTCCTTTGGGATTAGTTTTGAGACTTTTAGGTCTCCAATAATAATTAGAGCTATTTCTAGCCCGACAAATATTTACCGTATGACCCTTTTTACCATAATAGAAGCAAGTAATAATTTTAGGAGTATAATGACCAACATGCTTAAAGACTTGATTCTTTTTCATGTGATTAACGACATTAGGCTTATGATCAAATCCTAGTTTCAAATTATCACAACTATTAACATCAATAATTTTGGTCATTTTATCGGTACTCAAGTTGAATTTTAATAAATCCTTTTTCATGCAATTAATATCCTCAACAAGAGTACTATTTTCCTTTTCAAGGTTCCCAACCTTATCAAGTGTGGTAGTGTGAGCACAAGAAAGTGATTCATAAGAAGTAAATAAACTATCCTTATCATTTTTCAAAATATTGAATTCCTTTTTCAAATTTTTGTATTTAACAAGCAAACTTTGGAATTCATTTTGAAGCTCATCAAAATCATTTTGTAAATCACTATAATCATTTTGTAATTCATTATCATAAGAAGTAGAGGGTTTAGAGCGTACCTCGTTTTCTTCTTCGATGCCCATATGACATTGTTCGACTTCATCATCGGAAGTTGCAAGAGGCTCATCCCATGTTGTTGGATTTGATGTTGTATCCAATTGAGAAGTAGATGCTTTTGAGTAGCTCCTTTCATTTGCATATACTTCTTCTAGTTTCCTCCATACTTCATGTGGCGATCGAATTCCTACAATATGATCATATTCCGAAATGGTAAGTGAACAATAAATAATATTAAGAGCTTTACCATTTAAGGAGATGATTTTATTCTCTTCATCATTGAGCTCCTTGAGGACTTTGGAGGTGTGAGGTGTGTCTTTCATCGGGATTGAATCTTCATTCATGACCGTGTTCCAAATATCAAACCCGCAACTTTGTAAATATCATTCCATTCTTTCTTTCCAAAATGTATAATTTTTGAATCAAATAGTGGTGGCTTGTTGGTGGAGGCGCCGGTACGGTAGACTTCATTCGTAGCCGATGGACGTCCCTCTTTAATCGCAATGTGGAACGAGCTTGCCAAAGAGTTTATCTCGGATACCACTTGTAAGTCCAAGCGGCTACGATAATCTAAAGGGGGTGAATAGATTATCTCCATTTTCTCGATTATGCCCTCTTTTTTGAATCAAACAAGCCAAGACAAGAATGAAGGTGCGGGAAGTAAATAACATGCGTCGATTTATAGAGGTTCAACCCACCTAGGACCTAATCCTCTACCACCCCAGTATCTCCGGGATGGATTTCAAAAAGAAAAAAGATTTTTATTAATTACCACAATTAATACAACATCACCTTACAACACCTCTTTGGAGATTACCACAATATCTCTTGAAGATTACCACAATCCTCAACGGCACCTTGTGAAGATTACTACAATCTTCAATCTTGAAGAACACCAAATTCTTCAACACTTCAAAGAGCACCACACTCTTCAATAAGAATTTTACCACAATCTTCTTGCACCTATCACCTAGATCATCCAAGTGTGTTCTTACCACAAGAACACTCACAAGGATATCTTGTTGAATGATGACCACAAATTCAAGATTACAACTCGATAATGAGTAATACAATTTTGAGTGCAAGTGTAATCAAGAAATAAAGCCTAGACCTCAACAAGAATATAGACAATGAAAGAACAAGTATTTGCTTTGAGTGTATCTTGTTGTGTTGTATCTCAATTGGTTCACTTGTTGCTCCAAATCTTCCTCTATTTATAGGAGATGATTGATCAAGGATAGACTCCTCTTGGGGATTGAAAATCTACAGAAAAATACAATTAAAATCAAGAATATAGCTGTTAGAAATCAATCCCACAAATTAAGGAAGAACTATCTGCTGTCAATGGCTAGAATTTTGTTGTCAAAACGATAGGGCGACCGGTCGCGTAGAAATAGACGTTGAAAAGAAAAACCACATTTTAACAAAGGGTGACCGGTCGACGGGGGGTCCGACCGGTCGACCCTGTGTTGGACCGGTCTGCCTGATGAATTTTGCAATACAGAGAGAAAGATCATTGCAGGTGCGGTCGGCTATGTCGACGGCCGATGCCATGCCGTCGGCCTCTAGGTCGGCCGGTCGGCCTGTTGATTTTGTGTTCGTCCCGTTTTCTGTTTCTAAAATCATCTTTAGGTACGGGATTCTCTATAGGGCGACCGGTCGAACACAATACAGAAGTGTTGTCCAATTTATATCGAAAATAAACTTCAAGAAATACTCCGAAAAATTAGTAAAAATATTTTAAAACGATCGGGAGTATTTGCACAATATTTTCAAACATTGTTTTGGTGTAAAAACACTTTAGAATAAAATCATCAAAATCATGATAAAAACATTTATTAAACAATGAACAATATCCACAAACCCACTATATGATATTGTGCACAACGACCTAAAAACGAGTACTTCTTCACCATTCCTATAGAAACTACCATCCCAAAAACCACTATGGACAATTAGCACTTTATCATCCCCCATCTGAATCTAACAACAACGAATTATCAAATAAAAGAACAAACAAAAAAAATTAAAAATTAAAGAAGGCTGACATGTGACTTCAAGTCGAGTGAGTAACTCGACATCGAGTTAAAAGTAACTCGAAAATAATCTGACTCGATGTCAAGTAACATGTGACTCAACATCAAATCACATGTAACTCGACATCGAGTCAGATGTGGAGTTACATTTGCAAACTGTTGTTCGAGCTTATTTCGAACTGGTTTTTTCATGTCTATGGTTTTCAAATCTATTTTATACCCAGCCCCAAACATAATACGATACTGAAATGAATAAAAGATGAGCTAGAGAACAAAATGCTTACTTTGTTTCGAGATTCCGATCAAAAAAATGGGTCGTCGGAAAATCGCTGGAAATTTTTATGTCTTAGAACCAAAAGTGTGAGAGAGAAAGTAAAAAGGAGAAAGAGAGGTATGTGACCTAATGTAATATGCTTAAAGGGTATGAATGTCATTTCACACCCCAAAATGGCTAAAAAATATGTGTTTGAAAAAGATGGCTATTTTTAATCTTTACATTTTGGAAATGGCTAATTTGACCCATTTCCACATAAAATATAGTATAATGTTGATATTAAAAAATTAATATATTATAGGAATGCTAATAAAGTGGGGTAGGACGAGTATCTCAAGGCCCATCCCAGTCATGTTCATTGAAATGGAGAATGGTTGTAGGATGATACGTCTCGATCCGAACAAAATAATTTAACATTTATTAAATTATTATTATTTTTATAATAATTTAACATATGTTCACAAAATATTATGTTAAATATCCAATAATAAATTAAAACTTTAGAAGAATGAAAAAATTAAGAAAACGAATTATTTATATATTTGAAGCAAATTTATACTCTTATTAAAAATTACTTGTTGAGTTGTCTAAAACTTTAAAAATTACAAGTTTACTTAAATTTTAGAAAACTAAATTAAATTAGATAAATGGAGACATAATTGAAATTTATACCAACAAATTACTATATACGTTAATTTAATAAATAAAATCAAAGTATCATTTGATTTCAAGATGACAATCTCATTCTACTCAAATCATGATTATTTGAGAAACTATCTTATAACACAAAGGATTATTGTTTGATAATAACACATAAATATAACATAAGTACGTAATAGAACAAATAAATAGCACTTCTCTTATGTAATAAGTATTTACGTATTATATATTCAAATAAGTATGGACAATATAATATATAGCATTTCAATATTTCAGGCATTTCATACAATATTAATATATTGGATTATTTTATCAGATATAATACATAGATATGAAAGATTTTACATATATACGATTTTCATAATTCATGTATTTCATGTAATATTTATGGTGAATTGTTCTCAAATATTATACATAGATACATATAATTGTATATATATATATTATATATTTATTCACATTTTTGTAAGATAGTTTTTTTATTTACAATGTGTCAAGATTTGTATTCCATGTTCAGCTTTTTACAATTATATACGAAAAAAATTAAATTATTAAGTATTAAATTATGATTCAGAAAGTATAAAAGTTATTGTTAAAATAATTATACATTAATAATCAAAACTTACCAAATTATGCTGAGCGAAAGCCCGATTTACTGAGAATAAGAAATTACAATAGTCAAAATACATGAATATACAAATTGTTCAATAGCCCGAATGCATAATTTTAAAAACCCACTATAAAATAAAATTTTGAGTAAATACTTTTTTAGTTATTATATTTTTTTATTATATATATGCAACATGAGTGTCAAACTAAAGATCGTAAAGATGATTAATTTTATATATTATACGTCAAAAACTAAATAAAATTTAACAAGTTATTAAATATTAAAAAGAAAAATAAAAAGATAAATTTAATAATTAATGCAGTACACACACATATTTGGAAAACCAATTAATGCATTACACAGATTTCGAAACCATAAACTTACAAATATTTTTCACTTTTTTTTTTCAAAATTTCTGAACTTTTATGGTTTTATTACTTTTTATAGCAATGAAAAATTGGCGAGAAAATTTTATAGTTACTATTTTGAAAATAGTCTCTTTATATATATATATATATATGAATGGGATCTCGTGTGGCAGTCTCTTACTATATGGCAGTGTGGACTAATCATATCCATCCACACATTTTATTCAACGGTCCAGATTGCTATTAAAAATAATTGATTTATCAATTAATTAATAGCTGGAAAGGGCATAATAGTAACTAGCAAAATGCCATAAATCACGCCCCTACAATCATGGGATTGATTAATATCACGTTTCCATAACTGAAATTGTGCACCATTTTAATAGCTGAATTGTACAACATTTAATAACTGACTATACACCATTTTATATCTAACAGTGCATCATTGTATAACTAATTGTACATCATCCAAAGGAACTATAAAGACAAAATGGTGTAACCATATTCCCATTTAAGAACTTAATTGTGCACCATTTTATATCTAACAGTGCATCATTGTATAACTAATTGTACATCATCTAAAAACCCTATAAAGATAAAATGGTGTAACCACCTTCCCATAAAGACGCACTACAATCATGGATGTGATAAAGATCACGTTTGCATAACTTAATTATGCACCATTTTAATAGTTGAACAATGCACCATTTAATAACTAATTGTGCACCATTTTATATCTAATAGTGCATCATTGTATAACCAATTGTACATCATCTAAAGGAACTATAAAAATAAAATGGTGTAACCATCTTCCTATTTAATAATTTAAATGTGCATCATTTTATATCTAACGGTGCATCATTGTATAACTAATTGTACATCATCTAAAAACCCTATAAAGATAAAATGGTGTAACCACCTTCCCATAATGACGCTCTACAATTATGGATGTGATAAAGATCACGTTTCCATAACTGAATTATATACCATTTTAATAGCTGAATTGTGCACTATTTAATAACTGACTGTGCACCATTTTTATATCTAACAGTGCATCATTGAATAACTTATTGTACATCATTGTGAGTAAACCACAATTGAATGAAAAACGGGAACAATCGTAAAATCAAATCCCATAAAAATCGCTGGGACTGAATGGTGTACAATTAGTTATACAATGATGCACTATTAGATATAAAATGGTGTACAATCAGTTATTAAATGGTGTACAGTTCAGCTATTAAAATGGTGCACAATTCAGTTATGGAAATGTGATATTAATCAATCCCTTGATTGTAGAGGCGTGGTGTAATACCCATAAAATTAGGGGTAAAAATTAAATTAGGGTTTAGAATTAGATTTAAATTGGGGATGTAAATCCCTAATAATTTTATAATTGGGGCAAATTCAATTTGGAATTTTTAACCTTTAGTTTTATTAAAATAGATTTTTTTTTAAAAAAATGTTATAATTTAATTTTTTAACAATAAATAACCCTATTAAATGAACACATTAGTTTAGAGTTTATTACAATAAATAGCATGTTAAATGCCAACATCAGTTGTGAATTTGATACGGGCTTAGCTTAATAAATAAGAAGATAGAGAGAAGAGAAATTAATACATTTTAACGTAAAAGTATTTATTGATATTTCGTTCCAAATCTTTTCATATAAAAGTCCATCCTTCACAACTTTTCTTCACATCTTATTGAAGGAAAAGGTAAGCTTTACTAGTTATTCTTCCATATCTACTTATCACCACCAAAAAACTAAACCCATGTCTAAAATTCCAAAACCAGGCAAAATGTGCGCAGATAGCGTGAGGTGGGGGCAAGGGGTTTTTGTGTATTTGTTGGCTGAGGTTGTGGTGGTGCAAGGTGAACCAAGAATATGAGAGAGAAGAAGATAAATGAAAGAGAAAAAAAATATATAGAGATGGGGCAGACGGCTAGAGAAATAAAGAGGAAGTAAAGAAGAGTGGGGAAAAATAAAATAAAGAGGAGTAAATAAATATAAAAAAAATAAAAAAAGAGTGATAAAAAAAATTAAGACAACGTAGAGAGAGAGAGAGAGAGAGAGAGAGAGAGAGAGAGAGAGAGAGAGAGAGAGAGAGAGAGAGAAATGGGGAGAAAGTGGGTTATGGTGTATTTTTTAAAATGAGGGATTTAATTGAGAATTTTGACTCAATTGACCAAATTTTTTAAGCCTAAACCCAAAATTTCTAAATTCTTTTCTATATTCCTTTTCTTTTCTATCCCATACAAATTTCTTAAATAAATTTATTAATTATAAATTTATAATTTATATAGGAGTCGAGAATCAAGAGGATTAGGATTATTACGATATACGTTGCGAGGATTACGAGAAATCATTTGAGATAGAGATTTTGAATCTTGTCTTTATATAATATTTCATGTGAGTATTTTCATTTATATATGATATGCAGAGGAACTAGTCAGGGACCGTAAATAGGTCCGAGATCGAAGTTGATCTTCGGGTTAAGCCCGCCGTACTAAATTTATTAACTGGCCAGTCAAAGAAAATTTTACAGAGGAAATTACGTGTTGTATGATATTTGATTATGCTTGTATGTTGTATTATATATTGACAAATTGATCCCTACTGAGCAAGTGGAAGCTCACCCCTTCATTTTTCATAATTTTTCATATTGAGGAGTGAGGCTAGAGATACGACAGGGATGGATGAAGACTTAATTAAATTCTGAATTTGAATATGTTGGAACAATTGGATAATACTTTTACTTTAATAACTTGGATGGATTTTACTTATTTAAATTCTAATGCTTAGTTTATTAAATAATTTTGTTAAAGTTGTATTTTTATATTCAGGTTTTTATTAAAATCAGAAATACTTTTATTTTGTAAAATGTGGCGTTACAACAGTGGTATCAGAGCAGGTCTATGGTTCTGTAGATGTAAAAAAATAATAATTATTATAATATTTTTATAAAGACAAAATATTTTAGAGTCATCCATCACCGTCATATCTCTGTCGGCTTCCTCAAGGAATGTGAAAATTTTATTATGTCATTTTATTTCATATATGCCATGTGATTTTTATGTGCTAGATGTAATATGTTTTGTAATATTTAGATTTGTACAACTTTATGTCATATATTAGATAATAATCTATGTGCCTGAAAAAAAAAATATATGTGTAACTAATATAGATGACATGAACAGGATTCACTGCTAGGAAGAAGGTTCGCTTAGAATTACATTAAATATACTTCGAAAATGACAATAACATAGGGACCAACATTATTATATTAGTTAAGTGTTATGTATACTTGTATGATTATGGCTCCCCGTAACCGTCTTGGAAAACCGTGCGAATGAGAGTAACTCATCTAACGGCGGCAATCAAGCTGACACCGAAAATCAAGCCAATGTTGGGAATCAAGCCAATGTTGTTGCTGGTGATGTACTGAATTCCTCAGGGCGGTCAGATCAACAACCATAATAACAACAACAACACAAGGACTGTGGAACAGTTTCGGCATTATCGTCCACCTACGTTTTACGGACGTGATGGTCCAACTGCTGTAGAAGAATTTTTTCGATCTTTAGAAAGAATTTTCCGACTCATTGGATGCACTGACGTGCAAAGAGTTACATGCGCCACCTTTCAACTCATAGAAGACGCTGATCATTGGTGGGAAGGGTACTGGAGAACCAGGACGGAAGAGGAACGAGAAGCCTTGACTTGGAAAGAGTTCAAGGAGGTTGTGATGGACAAGTTTTTCCCACGGTCGTATCGTGATAAGAAGAAGACAGAATTTCTAAACTTCAAACAGAGAAACAAGACTGTGACAGAATATGAAAGGGAATTCAACCAACTGAGCCGGTTTGCGCCACATTTGGTTGATACTGATATAATGAAGGCATTGAGGTTTAGGAGGGGACTGCGATCGCAATTATCCTGTATACTGTCAGCCCAGGGAGATTTGGAATATTCTGAGATGGTGAGGAGGGCACAAGAAATAGAGGCAAGTTTGGTTGATGATGATGAAGTTCGGAAATCGGCCATGGTATCTGAAAAGAGAAAGTGGGACGAGGTAAGGCAAAACAAAAATGGAAATCAAAATAAACAGGCAAAGACGGATGTGAATGCCCACCCTAATACTCAAAGTAATAGACCGATTTGTCCTAAGTATCAGAAAAACCATTATGGCGAATGTCTTGCTGGGCAGGGAAAATGTTATAAATGTAAGAAGCCAGGACATATGACATTTAATTGTCCTCTTTCGAAAGATGGTCAGGATAGAAATGGTCAGACTAGTGGTGGAAGAGCTCGAATGTATGCGATGACTCAAGATGAAGCAGATCAGAACCCAGGTGTGATGACAGGTATGTTAACAGTATCAGGAATACCTGCTTTAGTACTTTTTGACACTGGTGCGTCACACTCATTCATATCTGCTAAATTTCATGACATAATTGGATATAAGAATGCTAAAGTTGATGAATTTCTTGAAGTTAGTTTACCTTCTGGGAATTCAATAACTACAGATTCCATGGATAAAGGTGTAGATCTGGATATAGGGGGAAAACATTTGGAAGTTGATTTATATTTATTGGAATGAAAGATTTTGATTTAATTTTAGGCATGAATTGGCTTAGCAAATACCAAGCTGATATTAAGTGTCAAAAGAAGGAGATAACACTTAGACCGCCTGATAATGATGAAATAAAATTCTATGGTGTTAAGTCTAAGTATATGCCTAAAGTTATAACTGCAATGAAAGCATTGAAGATGCTGAGAAAAGAAAATTGCCAAGGTTATCTGGTAAACTTGACTGGTACCTCGATGACGAAGACGTCACCTGTAGATGTACCTATTGTCTGTGAATTTTTGGATGTATTTCCAAAGGAATTACCAGGAATCCCACCAGATAGACAAGTTGAATTTTCAATTGACTTGTTACCTGGAGCAGCGCCAGTATCTAAGGCACCTTACAGGATGGCACCAAAAGAATTACAAGAACTAAAGGTGCAAATACAAGAACTTTTAGATATAGGATTTATCCGGCCTAGTGTTTCTCCGTGGGGAGCACCAGTCCTTTTTGTCAAAAAGAAAGATGGGTCACTTAGAATGTGTATCGATTATAGAGAGCTTAATCGACTCAATGTGAAGAATAAGTACCCATTACCAAGAATTGAGGACTTGTTTGATCAATTAAGAGGTGCTAGTACTTTTTCTAAGATTGACTTGAGATCGGATATCACCAGTTGAAAATCAAGGAAACTGATATTTCGAAGACGGCCTTCAGAACTCGTTATGGGCATTATGAATTTGTTGTAATGCCTTTTGGATTGAGCAACGCACCAGCAGTGTTCATGGACTTGATGAATCAAGTGTTCCATCCCTTTTTGGATCAATTTGTCATAGTATTTATAGATGACATATTGCTGTATTCCAAGAACGAGGAACAACATAAAGAACATTTGAGAATAGTGTTGGAGACACTTCGCAGAGAAAAGTTGTATGCAAAGTTTAAGAAGTGCGAGTTTTGGATTAATCGAGTTGTATTTCTTGGGCATGTGATTACTGCTCAAGGAATTGAAGTAGATCCAACTAAAGTGGAAGAAGTCAATGAATGGAGGGCTCCTAAGAATGCGAATGAAGTTTGCAGTTTTCTGGGTTTAGCAGGGTATTATCGAAGATTCATTGAAGGATTTTCAAAATTAGCTGGACCCATGACTCGGTTGACTAGAAAAGGGGAAAAGTTTATTTGGACGGAGAAATGCGAAGAAAGTTTCCAAGAATGGAAACAGAGACTAACCTATGCACCAGTTTTGACAATTCCTGATCCCTCGAAGGAATTTGTCATTTATAGTGATGCGTCTAAACAAGGATTGGGATGCGTGTTGATGAAGCATGGCAAGGTGGTTGCCTATGCCTCAAGGCAACTAAAGCCACATGAATTGAACTACCCTACACATGATTTGGAGTTAGCTGTTGTGGTTCACGCCTTAAAGATTTGGAGGCACAATTTGTATGGAGGAAGGTGCGAAATTTTCACTGATCACAAAAGTTTAAAGTATCTTTTTACTCAGAAAGAGCTGAACATGAGACAAAGAAGGTGGCTAGAATTGGTTAAAGATTACGATTGTACCATTAACTACCACCCTGGGAAAGCTAATGTGGTTGTTGATGCTCTAAGTCGTAAAACTAGAGGAGAGTTGTCAAGTTTAATAACTGAACAAGAACAACTAGTGAAAGAGTTTGCTAAAATGAGAATTGAGATAGTTGTACCACCAAAGAGTACGAAAGCGATATTAACATCTTTAGTGGTGAAACCTACTTTAAAGGAGAGAATTAAGGAAGCTCAACCTCGAGATAAATTTTTGTACAAAATGAAGGAACGAACCCGAGAAGGGAGAGTTAAGGGGTTTATTTTAACAGATGAAGATATTTTAACTTATGAAGGGAGATTGTGTGTTCCTAAAGAAGAGGGACTTAGAAAAGAAATTCTTAAAGAAGCTCATTGTACTCCATACACAGCTCATCCTGGGGGTACAAAGATGTACCGCGATTTAAAAGAAATTTTTTGGTGGAGAAGTATGAAGAGGGATATTGGAAATTTTGTACAGAAATGTTTGACTTGCCAACAAGTGAAGGCCGAACATCAAAGACCGTCCGGTTTGCTAAAACCACTTGAAATCCCATAATGGAAATGGAAACATATAACTATAGATTTTGTGGTTGGACTTCCGCGATCTGTTGAAGGAAATAAGGCAGTTTGGGTCATAGTAGATCGGTTGACTAAGTCGGCTCATTTTCTGCCTGTTAAAATGACATACAATATGGAACAATACATGAGGGAGGTAGTGAAATTACATGGAGTGTCGGTGTCTATTATATCAGACAGAGACACGAGATTTACTTCGAAATTCTGGAAAAGTCTGCAAAGTGCAATGGGCACGAGATTGAAATTCAGTACAGCTTATCATGCACAGACAGATGGGCAGTCTGAAAGGACTATACAAATATTAGAAGATATGTTGAGAGCTTGTGTGGTGGACTTGGGAAGTAACTGGGAGGCTTTACTGCCTTTAGTGGAGTTCGCTAATAACAATAGTTATCAAGCGACGATCGGGATGGCTCCGTATGAAGCATTGTACGGACGAAAATGTAGATCGCCGTTGTATTGGAATGAGGTTGGTGAAAAGAAAGTTTTGGGGCCTGAATTGATTCAGGAAACTGTAGAAAATATAGCCAAGATACAAGATCGAATCAGAATGGCTCAAGATAGACAAAAGTCATATGCTGACAGAAGAAGAAAGCATATACAATTCGAAGAAGGAGAAAAGGTATTTTTGAAAGTGGCTCCTATAAAAGGTGTTATTCGTTTTGGCGAAAAAGGAAAATTGAAGCCAAGATATACTGGACCGTTCGAAATCCTTACTCGTATTGGAGATTTGGCTTATCAATTGGCATTACCACCAAGTCTGTCAAGTGTGCATAATGTTTTTCATGTTTCGATATCGAGAAAATATGTTCATGATCCAAGTCATATCGTGAACTATAAGGATTTAGAAATTAACAAGGACTTGACATACGAGGAGGGACCAGAGTCAATTTTAGAGCGCAAGATCCACAAACTAACCCTATTAAATGAACACATCAGTTTAAAGTTTATTACAATAAATAGCATGTTAAATGCCAACATCTAGTTGTGAATTTGATACGGGCTTAGTTTAATAAATAAGAAGATAGAGAAGAGAAATTAATACATTTTAACGTAAAAGTATTTATTGATATTTCGTTTCAAATCTTTTCCTATAAAAGTCCATCCTTCACAACTTTTCTTCACATCTTATTGAAGGAAAATGTAAGCTTTACTAGTTATTCTTCCATATCTACTTATCACCACCAAAAAACTAAACCCATGTCTAAAATTCCAAAACCAGGCAAAATGTGCGCAGATAGCGTGAGGTGGGGGCAAGGGGTTTTTGTGTATTTGTTGGCTGAGGTTGTGGTGGTGCGAGGTGAACTAAGAATATGAGAGAGAAGAATATAAATGAAGGAGAAAAAAAATATATAGAGATGGGGCAGACAACTAGAGAAATAAAGAGGAAGTAAAGAAGAGTGGGGAAAAATAAAATAAAGAGGAGTAAATAAAAATAAAAAAAAATAAAAAAAGAGTGATAAAAAAAATTAAGACTGCAAACAGAGAGAGAGAGAGAGAGAGAGAGAGAGAGAGAGAGAGAGAGAGAGAGAGAGAGAGAGAAATGGGGAGAAAGTGGGTTATGGTGTATTTTTTTAAAATGAGGGATTTAATTGAGAATTTTGACTCAATTGACCAAATTTTTTAAGCCTAAACCCAAAATTTCTAAATTCTTTTCTATATTCCTTTTCTTTTCTATCCCATACAAATTTCTTAAATAAATTTATTAATTATAAATTTATAATTTATATAGGAGTCGAGAATCAAGAGGATTAGGATTATTACGATATACGTTGCGAGGATTACGAGAAATCGTTTGAGATAGGGATTTTGAATCTTGTCTTTATATAATATTTCATGTGAGTATTTTCATTTATATATGATATGCAGAGGAACTAGTCAGGGACCGTAAATAGGTCCGAGATCGAAGTTGATCTTCGGGTTAAGCCTGCCGTACTAAATTTATTAACTGGCCAGTCAGAGAAAAATTTACAGAGGAAATTACATGTTGTATGATATTTGATTATGCTTGTATGTTGTATTATATATTGACAAATTGATCCCTACTGAGCAAGTGGAAGCTCACCCCTTCATTTTTCATAATTTTGATTGAGGAGTGAGGTGGAGATAGACGAGGATGGATGAAGACTTAATTAAATTCTGAATTTGAATATGTTGGAACAATTGGATAATACTTTTACTTTAATAACTTGGATGGATTTTACTTATTTAAATTCTAATGCTTAGTTTTATTAAATAATTTTGTTAAAGTTGTATTTTTATATTCAGGTTTTTATTAAAATCAGAAATACTTTTATTTTGTAAAATGGGGCGTTACACGTGGTTAGTGTTGGAGTAGCTAACAAGCAACCCCTTCCCCTCAGTCTTATAATACCATGTATCCGTCCAATGTAAATCAAGTTTTCATAAAATGAATATCATCTCTCTTTCTGCTTCAAGTATATTTCAATATATCTAATATCATTCATACATACCAATAACATATTTAGTGAATAAAATGTTTGGGTGTTTAACGAAAAGATGGTAAACCGACACATATATTGGTACACAAATAAATCCGTTTATTCAATGTTGTTTATACTATAATTCAAAGCTGGGGTACTGGGGAAAACAAATTAAAAAGTGGGTTTATCTGCTTCTTGTACATAGTCCCCACGGTAATCTCCATAATGCTCTCTTTTCTTTAGCTTGATGTAATTGTAGTAGATGAACTGAATAATGATCTGTGCCATCGCGTTAAGAACAAAACTTGTAATGCCATCAGAGAGAGAAGAGAGAGAGAGAGAGAGAGAGAGAGAGGAACCATAAGGGATCTCCTATTTCATATGATGTTTCATTCCGTATTTTAGGTTACTATGTGAATGAAAAGTGTTTAAGATCTCTTATTCTACCACACGGATTGGCACATGTATCAAAATCACCATATTAATTTTCAAGCATAAATGTTTAGTATTCAAACGGCAAGTGGCAACTGTTAAAAAACACGTGGCAATAACCCGTACAATAAAAAATGAGACAAAACTCCATTTGGAATAAAAGATCCCACCTGGGAAAAGCAGAGCAAGACATGGAACAAATGTATTTCATCGGAAGAGGATACAAAAAGATCCAGCAACACACAAACTATTGCATCAAGCAACCAAGGCATGTTTGCTTTTATATTCCCCCATTCACTACTTCTCACCAATATGCTGCATATATTCAGTTCACAAATGTTAGAAAAACCTTTTATATGTTTATGTACAAGTATTGTGAGGCAGAGAGATTGAATACCTTCCAACATATGTAGCATTTGCGACCAACGCAAATACAAACATTAAAGGGTTCAAACCCTGTTTGATAAAGCCATATGTTAGAAACCATAAATGAATATGAAATATGGCCTATATATGTACATGTATTGTCTAATTCAAGATAAAAAATTATGAGTTTATGTAGTACCTCCACACTTCCTCTTTTGATCTGCAAAATTAAGACGTGGTCATACGTTAGTACAATTTTTTTGGAAATATAAGTGTTAAATGTGTAATCACCTTATGCAAAGGAAGGAAATAGCTTTGTGTCCCATGGTAAAAGGCACAAGATTTTCTATTCCAAACTATGTATATCATCTGGTGTTCCAAATATCATCCATATACGTCAAGTGTATTGATGATGTTGTTAATTTAGACTTGGTGGGTATTTAAGATGTTTGGAATAAGAGATAAAACAAACTTTGAAATAGAGGATCCAGAATCATCCTTTAGGGGCCGTGGCAAACTTCGGTCCATACTTCTGAAAAATTCCATATTATGTATTTTTTTGTTTCCTTAAGTGGCACTAGACGCCAAATGAAATAGATAATGGAACAAAAAATTTGCTAAACCAACATCCCCTAATTTTCTCTTCAGATTGTGATTAAACAATGCATGTGAATTTTGCCTCAATAAATTAATATCAAGACCAGAATTGCAACAAAAGGTCATATTTTCTTTTAGAAAACTATAGTAGTACTAAAATTGAAATACCCCTAATAAAAGCACAAGCATGAGATTGAGAATGCAAATTAATTACAACGTAAAAGAAGCAAGAGAACACACTCACATTCAACCAGATTTGTGGGATTCGGCCACCCATATAAATAGCTGCCATCAACCACCCCAACCATTGTCCATATGCATTTTCATAGAGTTGTTGTTCCTTAATTCATCCAAAAAAGTATTTGAATTTTAACTAATAAATTAATTCGACTTAGAAAATTGTACGTTTAGGAAGAAATACCTGCAATAGTTTGAGGCCAGAGAATTCTATGACATGAGCCCTTCTCAAGGCTCTGCTCAAGTGGGGAAGATTTGCTGAAGCAGCAACAAATGTTCCATATCTCGCCTGAATTATTGTATAATTTCCAAATTAATTTGTTTTATGTGCATATTATATATAGATCAAAAATTAATACTAACTTTTAGTTTCTTATGTTGGAATATTTTTTATATTCTTTAAGGATGGTCCAAGTGCCATAAGGTTCAAAGTCCACATTATGTGAAAACACATGGTTCTATAATGTTCAATGTATACATTATATGAAGGTGCATGGTTTTAATTGAATGGGACTGACTTTGATGGATAAGTTAGTATTAAGTGTATTGAAACCAAGGGTCTAGATACTCTCTTCTCTACCTCATAAATGAAAGAAGTTCAAAGGTTAAGAAGACAAAGGATCATAGGAATGGTTTATCTTCCTTATGTCTTCTATAAATAGCCATGAAAGACATTGTGTTTTCTATCCATCAAGAAACAATAAAAAAGAGGTTAGAAGGGCATAATCTATTGTTAATGTGAGTGACTTATTCATTGAAGATCAAGGTGCAAGTTTTATACATCTTCAAGAGATAACAATAATGGACCAAGGTATGTATTTTATATTTGTGAAAATTATGAGTTGTTAAGGTTTTGGGCATTTAAATAAATTACTTGATTTTCTGGAAATTTAGATGAAAATCGAATTAAAGTTAACATGTGGTATCAGAGTCCTGTTAGACATCTCATGATTTTCCAGTCGAGTCCTTGATTCTGCTTAATAAGTCCGACAAGTTACATTCCGCTGTTATTTACGTCAATTCATGATTAATGAAATTTACGCCAATTCTTGATTAATGATCGCAATTGAGATTTCGTTAATTTTCCTCAAATTGGTGAAAGTTTTGGTTTTCTTTGTTTTATATGCATGAATGATCAAGTTTATGCCTTTTTGGTATTGTGCAAATTTCTTTTGGAAGCATGCCCACATGTTTGACGCCATGTGTCCAAGCATGACCTTTAAAGTGGATGGCATATTTTGTATGTTATATACGTATGGATATTCTATAATGTGGGCATAGAAGTTCATTGATTGATCTTTCTTTAAAGGATAATATTTTGGTAAAATTGCATGGCATCAGTCTCACTGTGAATGGTACCATATGCAAATTATATGTTTATGGATGTTAGCCCTTAAATCATAAGATTGTTTCTGATAAATTACGAATTGGGTTTATATTTCATGTACGGTTCATATGACCATTTTTTTATGTATACAATTATCATATGTATATAATTGTACAATACATGTTTGTAGATTCGATATTATATGATGTTTAATTTTATGATAGCTTGTTAGTCACCAAAGTGGCCTCGCTGGATGGACAATTAAACTTCTAAAATTAAATTATTCCACAATTGTACATGACTGGTGGGATGTCGTTAAAGTTTCGATTGAACAATTGGGTTATCTAATTATATTGCTAGGAGGACACCTAAAGGTGGGCCATTGCATATAATTAATAACATTAAAGGGACTAACCAATATAATTAATTAGACATGATGTTTATCTAAAGATAAAATTTGTGTTTAATTTAATTATGTTTGGTTATCTATTAAAGTTTATTGACATCATTATTGTATAATTGAGGATAACCCAAAGGTTTCCTTGAATATACAATTAAAAGTTTTATGGTGTATTTGAGATCTGAATTCATTAAAATTACTCAAAGCATTAAAGTATTGGCATGTATTAATATTTTGCAGCATCGCTTAACATGTTCGCATCGGGAAACTCTTTGTTAAGTTTAACGGGCTTAACTATGCTGAATGGTCTGAACAAATCCTATTTCAGTTGGGTGTTTTGAATCTGGATTTAGCAATAGTTACTGACGAGAAGCCGCATGACCATTTCAACTACCAAAGATGCTGGCGGTAGAAAAATCTTTCTTTGGGGCTTGGGAAAAGTCTAATCGGCTAAGCTTAAACTTGATGAAGATGACCATGGCGGATTCCATCAAGCCGTCGATGCCTAAGACAGACAATGCAAGGGAATTTATGATGAAAGTTAAAGAGTACTCTCAATCGGACATTACAGACAAGTCCGTAGTTGGGAGTCTCATGAGTGAGTTGACCACGAAAAGATTTAATTGGTCATGTTCCATTCACGATCATGTGACAGAAATGTCTAATCTAGCAGCAAAGTTAAAGACTATGGGAATGAATGTGAGTGACTCATTTCTAGTACAGTTTATCATTAACTCTCTTCCTGCTAAGTTTGGCCAGTTCCAGGTTAACTATAACACCATTAAAGATAAATGGAACTTCAACGAAGTTAAGGCCATGTTGATTCAGGAGGAAGGGAGATTAAGGAAAATAAAGGAAAACTCCATCCATCTCACCGTCTATGATGGTGCTAGTGGCAGCAAAATTAAACCAGGTAAAAAGGATAAAAGAAAAGGTAAAGCCCTAGTGAAAGTAAATGAAGGCTTGATCCATAAGGAATGAAGTGCTGCTTCAGAGGAAACCAGGCACGTAAAGAAAGATCGAAGAAAAGAAAGGCTTGGTTCGAAAAGAAAGGTATACATTATGTTTCTGTTTGTTTCGAATCAAACCTTATCGAGGTTCCTTTTAATACTTGGTGGTTAGATTCTAGTGCAACTACTCATGTGTCTCATGTTACACAGGGATTCCATTCAATCCAGCCCATAAACGGAACTGATCAATACTTGTTTATAGGAAATAGAATGAAGGCGCGAATAGAGGGCATTGGGACGTACAGATTGATCCTAGACACTGGGTGTCATCTAGATCTAGAAAAGTGTCTCTATGTACACGAATGTGCTAGAAACTTAGTTTGTTTCAATCTTTGGATTATATTGGTTTTAATTTTCAGATTGCGAATGGTACATTTACATTATTAAGGAATAAGTACTATTATGGTTCTGGTATTTTAATTAATGGATTGTATCGTTTTAATCTTGATGAAAAGTTTTGTAATTCCTTGTTTAATGTTGAACACATTATTGGTATCAAACGTAGTGTACAGAATGAACATTCTGCTTCTCTGTGGCATCAAAGACTAGGTCATATTTCCAAGGAAAGGATGACGAGGTTAGTAAAAAGTGAAATACTACCTCACTTGGATTTCACTGACTTGGATGTGTGTGTGGATTGTATAAAAGGTAAACAAACCAAACACACAGTAAAGAAATCTGCCACCAGGAGCACTCAGCTATTAGAGATAATTCACACTGATATTTGTGGCCCATTTGATATCCTTTCTTGGGGTGGAGAAAAATACTTCATCACCTTTATAGATGATTTCTCACGTTACGGTTACGTATATATAATGCATGATAAGTCTCAGTCAGTGGACATCCTTGAGGTGTTCATCAATGAGGTGGAAAGACAGTTAGATAGAAAGGTTAAAATTGTGAGGTCTGATAGAGAAGGTGAATATTTTGGAAGGTTTGATGAAAATGGACAACATCCAGGTCCATTTGCAAAGTTCCTCGAAAGTAAGGGCATTTGTGCACAATATACAATGCCTGGTACACCTCAGCAAAATGGTGTAGCTGAAAGGCGAAATCGTACATTAATAGATATGGTTAGAAGTATGTTGTGTAATTGTTCTTTACCGCTGTCATTGTGGATGTATGCTTTAAAGACTTCTACATATGTTCTTAATCGGGTTCCTAGTAAAGTAGTTCCTAAAACTCCTTATGAACTGTGGACAGGAAGGAAACCCAGTTTAAGACATCTTCGTGTTTGGGGTTGTCCATCCGAAGTAAGAATATATAATCCACATGAAAAGAAGCGATCTTTAGGGCGGTCGATGTGGTTTTTTTATTGGCTATCCTGAAAAGTCTAAGGGGTATAGATTTTATTGTCCTAACCATAGTACGAGAATAGTTGAGACAGGAAATGCACGATTTATTGAGAACGGTCATATAAGTGGGAGTGTGGAACCGCGAAAGGTAGTCATACAAGAGATTCGGGTTGAGGAATCTTCGCCCAATATATCTAATGACATTGTTCGTGTTCCTATTATTGCATCACAGTCACGCAACATATCAGAACAAGAAACTGAGGTTCTTAACCCACTAAATGAACAAATGCCAGAGATAAATCCACCACATCATGAGATATTAAGACGATCTGAAAGGCAGAAAAGACCGGCTATTTCTGACGATTATGTGATTTATTCTCTTGAGCATGAATGTGATCTCAGTATTGATAAAGATCCTATCTCATTCCGTCAGGCCACGGAATGTAGCAATTCTGAAAAGTGGTTTGTTGCCATGAAAGAAGAATTAAAGTCAATGAGTGATAACAATGTATGGGATTTAGTAGAGTTGCCAAAAGGTTGTAAACGAGTCGGCTGCAAATGGGTCTTTAAGACCAAGCGAGACTCAAATGGCAACATTGAAAGATATAAAGCCAGACTTGTTGCTAAAGGATACACTCAAAAAGATGGCATCGACTATAAAGAAACCTTCTCTCCGGTTTCTAAGAAGGATTCTTTAAGAATTGTCATGGCTTTGGTGGCTCATTATGACATGGAGCTTCACCAGATGGATGTAAAGACAACTTTTCTAAATGGAGACTTGGAAGAGGAAGTATATATGGATCAACCGGAAGGATTCTTAGAAAGGGAAAAGGAAAATATGGTGTGTAAGCTGAGAAAGTCAATATACGGATTAAAACAAGCTTCCCGTCAATGGTATCTTAAATTTAACGATACTATTACATCCTATGGTTTTATAGAGAACATCGTTGATCGGTGTATCTATATGAAATTCAGTGGGAGCCATTTTGTTATTTTAGTTCTGTATGTTGATGATATCTTGATTGCTGCAAATGACATGGGCATGTTACATGATGTTAAGAAGTTTCTTTCGAAAAACTTTGAAATGAAGGATATGGGTGAGGCATCCTATGTGATTGGAATAGAATATTTCGTAATAGATCGCAAGGATTGTTAGGATTGTCTCAGAAAGGATATATTAACAAAGTTTTAGAAAGATTCAGAATGGAAAATTGCTCTGCAGGGGTTGTTCCAATTCAGAAAGGGGACAAATTTAATCAAATGCAATGTCCCAAGAATGATTTGGAATGCAAGGCAATGAAATCAATTCCCTATGCATCAGTGGTTGGGAGTTTGATGTATGTTCAAACATGCACTCGGCCAGATATCAGTTTTGATGTTGGTATGTTGGGTCGATATCAAAGTAATCCCGGAATGGATCACTGGAAAGCTGCTAAGAAAGTCCTTAGGTACTTACAAGGCACCAAGGATCACATGCTAATGTATAGAAGATCTGATCACCTTGAAGTGATAGGTTATACGGATTCAGATTATGCCGGATGTGTGGACACCAGAAAATCTACATTCGGTTATCTGTTCCTTTTGGCCGGCGGAGCAGTATCATGGAAAAGTGGAAAGCAAACTATCATTTCTTCTTCTACTATGGAGGCTGAATTTGTGGCATGCTTTGAGGCCACAGTTCATGGAATGTGGTTGTGGAACTTTATCTCAAGACTTGGGATTGTCGACAGTATAGCCAAGCCGTTGAGAATTTACTGTGATAATTCTGCAACTGTCTTCTTCTCAAAGAATGATAAGTACTCTAAAGGTGCCAAACATATGGAATTAAAGTACTTATCTGTTAAGGAAGAAGTGCAGAAACAACGAGTATCAATCGAGCATATTGGTACAGATTTTATGGTAGCGGATCCGCTGACTAAGGGTTTACCGCCCCAAGTGTTTTCCGGACATGTTGAAAGGATGGGCATAATAGGAAAGTCCTTGTTAGCATAATGAGTATGATGTATGCATACCAATATTGTTCGTAATATTATGATACTATGAATTCAATTAAGGTATTTGTTTCTGTATTATTTATCTTGTTATCTAGAAACGTTGTGTACGCTTATTGATTGGATGACAAGTTTAGTCTTTTAAAGACATAAAAGTTGAGGCTTACAGGAATCCTCATAATTAAAAGTTATGATGAATTGAGATTGATTTGTGATACATGGAAGGAATCATATTGACAAATTAATATATGTGACCGCCATGATTCAATCAATTTCAATTCAATAAAGTTGTTTGTTAATGTGGACTTAATGAAAGCTCTCTCCAAAGACTTCAAGTTGTCACTTGGACCAAGTGGGAGAATGTTGGAATATTTTTTATATTCTTTAAGGATGGTCCAAGTGCCATAAGGTTCAAAGTCCACATTATGTGAAAATACATGGTTCTATAATGTTCAATGTATACATTATATGAAGGTGCATGGTTTTAATTGAATGGGACTAACTTTGATGGATAAGTTAGTATTAAGTGTATTGAAACCAAGGGTCTAGATACTCTCTCCTCTACCTCATAAATGAAAGAAGTTCAAAGGTTAAGAAGACAAAGGATCATAGGAATGGTTTATCTTCTTTATGTTTTCTATAAATAGCCATGAAAGACATTGTGTTTTCTATCCATCAAGAAACAATAAAAGAGAGGTTAGAAGGGGATAATCTATTGTTAAAGTGAGTGACTTATTCATTGAAGATCAAGGTGCAAGTTTTATACATCTTCAAGAGATAACAATAATGGACCAAGGTATGTATTTTATATTTGTGAAAATTATGAGTTGTTAAGGTTTTGGGCATTAAAATAAATTACTTGATTTTCCGGAAAGTTAGATGAAAATCGAATTAAAGTTAACATCTTACACACAATGGATCCTCTATTCTAAATTGTATTTTATCTCATGTTTCAAATACCATCGACACATGCCAAGTTGTATTAAATTTTCCTCATTGTGTGGTTCAACCGCAACATTTTCGAGAAAGTGATATAATATGCTTCTATATGAAAATCACCTAATTAATCTGCCATAAAATAAAAGAACAAAATAACAAAGATTAGTCGCACCTGATAATATATTTTTTTCCTTTTCACTCTCTTTTTTTTTTAAAAAAATAATCATTTGATTTTATGTTTCAGTTAAAGCAAAATGGGAAGGAGAAACTTGTATTGTATAATTTTGAGTCAATCTACGAATTTCTAAATTAATTTGATCAGTTTTGGATTTCATTAGTTTATTATTATTATTATTATTATTATTATTATTATTATTACTACTACTATTATTATTATTATTATATCATTACTTTTTTATTTGATTTTTATTAATTTTAGAGGTAATTTTAACAATATTATTATATCATTACTTTTTTATTTGATTTTTATTAATTTTAGAGGTAATTTTAATTTTTCCCAGACTATGCTTGTTTTTTTACTTGTTCGGTTAACTTTGAATTATTCTATTTACCCCCTGAACTTTGTAAATTGTTGCACTTAGCCTATAAATTCCAAATTAATCTCCCACTATTAGCAAATTGACTGTAGTTATTACATCTCGAACAATTATTTGGATTATTTTTTTCTCAAAATCTCATCATCTTTAGTTAATATACAAATATTAAAATTAATAAACCTAGGTTATGACACCATTTTCAAATATCACAAAATAAAATAATCAGTTGGGGTAATTTTAAAAATTACAGGCTAAGTGCAATAATTTACAAAGATCAGAGAGTAAAGTAAAATACTTTAAAATTAAGTGAGCAAATTAAAGTAGAAAAACTCACATAATTTAGAGGCAAATTAAAAGTACCTCTTAAATTCAGTTATGGAATTTTGTTTGGAAAGAGAATAATAATTGTAATAGTTTAACTTACTTGACGAGGAATTGGACGAGGCTGAGTAATTGGGGAAGGTTGAAAAATTGATGGATCATCTTCTTCTTCTTCATCAGATGATGAGTGTGTGTGGTGGTCCAGCACAGGTGGCCCACTCCTCGCTTTTATATAGTACTGACTTGGCGGAGTATCACTTCCTGCCAAAGATCTTGCTGACCTGTATCCAAATAAATATATTGTACTAAAGTTATTATACTACTAACTTATTTAATTAATTGCTTTTTTCTTTCTTGCATCTAGAAAAAGTGAATCTTAACTTTTACACAATTGAATGAATTTGTCACACTTATATGTGTATAATCTGCGGAAGGTGTCAATAATTTATTAATAAGACTTTAATTTCATTTTTTCAATAAATGCACTAATTTAGCACAAAAATGGGATAGAAGGTCCAACTTAATTAACTGTAGCATCAAATATACTTTTTTGAATTTTATATAATGGGATCACATCCAATGGCGTAGCCAGGACACTATAACGGGGTGGGCCGATATACAAAAGTGGGGTGGGGCGTATAGAAAAATCGTATAAATTTTAACTAAATTTAAAATATTTTTAAAATTTTGCTTACTAAAATTTTTTTTTTTAAAAGAGGGGGGTCCAGGGCCCAGGTTGGTCCCCTCTAACTACGCCAGTGATCACATCGGAGGGGACACGCACTCATATGTGATCAACCCTGATTCAATCACTCTTACATTGCAAGTCCTTACCATTTGAGCACAATGTTGATCTCGTATACAACGCTTTTTTCAATAGTTCAAAAACAATTTTAAGGTTTAAATTAAAAGAAATACATCACCAATTTTTTGTAATACAATTACGTATTTAAATTTTTTTGTAGATGTGTATTCTGAAATTATTCATGTGATGTTAGTATTATTACATAAAATAGAAATCCCTCCTACGAGGAACCTCAACCGGAGTATTTGCTTTAGCTTTTAGTCGGTCTTGCAGCGTGGGTTCTAGAGGTTCAGTCTCATCTTTAACCTGGGAAACAAAAAAAGAATTAGAAACAGTAAGAATAAGGCCAAAAAAATATGTAAGTGTTCACAAAATTTTAAGATTCTAAATTAAGAACCTTTGCGGCGATTATTATTGGTAATTAATAGATAAATACTCTAAATTGTTAACCTTGTGTGCTTCTTTTTGGTCGCGTTTCCACCACCGAAGAAAATGGTTGTAGTATATGCATTGAAGAGCTAATATGATTGTAACTGTTGTATAGAGCTACACCCACCAAACACACAAAATACAAAATAAAATAAAATAATGAAGAGGTCATTCTAATATTCAATTATAATGATCTCATCAATTTTTTTTATTCCTATAAGAATTTTCTATATATTGTACTAGTAGATAAGACTTACCACGGCTGTGTAGAATTGGGTGGGTAACTGCAAGAAAAATATATTAGTGTAAGCCAATTTGTATGCCAAAATTTACTGGAGTAGTACACTTCTATAACTTGCCAAAAAAAAACATGAATAGTACATCTACCAATTGCTTTATATATTAGAAAAAAAGAAATATCGTTCTATGTCTAAACAAAAAAAAAATTGTGCTAAATTAAGCTGTGTTTGTCTAGAGAATATTAAGGGTTCCAAAGAGTGAAACGTTAAATTAAAGGACACTAATTGGCCCATCCAATTGACATCTCTACTCACTAAAAGTCGAATACATTTAAAAGTTCAATATGAGAGACGTTAAACCTAATAAAAAGCTCAAACACCTTTAGTTAAGAAAGGAGTGTGTTGCAGTATTTTGCCGACCTCCATAAAAAGCTTTTATATATTACTGTAATAAATATATGAATCAAATATATTACAATAGATGAGTTAATATATGTTATAGTGTTCACTAATGTATTACTCACTCCAGTTCAGTGTAAACGTGAAAGTGTGAATTTAACACTGTATATCCTTAATTAATATGAGTTAAAAAATGATACATCATAGATACATTTACTAAGACTATCTCAAGCAGTTTGCACCTTAGAGGATCGGGGTCCTTTAAACACAACCATGTCGGCATATTAACGTTGGAAATGTACGACAAATCATGTGTACTACAAAAGTACTAATTAAGCTAGTAAATGTAAAGATTCACCATACATACACACTGTGAAAAATGCATTCTTACACACACACAAAACCAAACAGAAAAAGACGTCGGCCACAAAAATATGACAATTAGGAAAAGAGCAGACACTCACCGTAGCTGGTTCAAAAATACAGCCCACAAGATTGAAAAAATCTCTGCACAATGATATAATTTATTGAAAGTTAATCTTTTCCTAAACAAAAATCATGAGAGCAAAACAAAGATATGTATATATAAATTTGGAAAAAATAAAATGATAGATGGGAATGCTCATAGAGTACTTACCCAATTATCCAAGTGGAAAGAAATGCTATGGACACACCATTTGCGGATTTGTTGTTGAAGTTGGTAATAATCTGAGGGATTTCTGCGACAGCCCACCCAAGTAAACTTGCTATTCCCAAACCAAATGAGATTTCATCTTTAAGGTTACAGAGACAGTCTTTGAACAACTTGTCGATCCATCTGATACAAGGTTTTCTCTCAACTGGACAGTAAGAAAGTTTCAAGGCCAACTTCATTTTTGTTTCTCTTTCAAGTTTTCTGGACTATATTCATTAAGAAAGTTGGTGTATAGTATATAGATATATATAGAAGCAACGAGTAGTTGTCAGGACCATAAGGACCATATTACGTGTGAGTTTTTCACTTTGCAACCTCCTACAGCTGAAAATTGAATATTTCAAATCACATGGGCGAATATTTTGAATATTCCAACGACAGTTGGTCGGTGGTTGCAACTTGAAAATCGAGCACAACATAATAGAGGTGGCAAAATGAAGCACATACTTTTTTGGGCCGGGGTGGACTATTTTTTGTTAGATTTGAAAAAAGTCGGGCCTATTTGGCCCAGCCCGAATGACTCGTTGCGCCGAGATTGGCTCGACTTTTTGACCCAGCCCAATTTTTTATATAAGGGCTGGGATGGGCCAATCATTTCCCAGTCCGACCAAAACTGGGCCGGCCCAAATATTTCCAAACACCCTGATGGGCTCGGGTAGGTCTGGCCAGACCCAGGCCATTGCCAGCTCAACAACTTAGGTTGTTAGCAAGGGCGGAGGGAGGGGGGCTACTCCGGGCCCCGGCCCTTCCCCCATTTTAAAAAAAAATAATTTACACTACAATTGTTTTTAAAAAAAAAAATATTTTAAGTATAATTTCTATGATTTTTGGTTGTTAGTCGCATAAAGAAAGGTTGCTAAGTGTAAAATGATATTAGTCCAGGTTGAAAAAAACAATATTCCTATTATTTTTCGGCATTTCTAAATATCTTATTGGTAAAAGGTACGGAATAAGTAAAATATAATAAAGTATGCAATAAATTTTGTTGAAAAAGACAGTCTTGTACGTACTAGGATGAGTTGGACGGTTAAAAAATGAGAATGCACTTCGGTAGGAGGGAAATAGATTATCTCCACTTAATTTTCTTGCAATTTGCAGAAAGAAAGTTCATTGTCTCTCCTTTCTTATAATTCATTTCAATATTAAGGATTTAGTGATGTTATTTATCAGTCTACTTGAATGCTCTTTTAAGTGTACCAATATACTAATAATCACGTTATATTTTCTTAATTAGATTGAATTGCGTCAGATTAAGCATTACGTTAATATTAAAGTTTTCGAAAATGCAAAAAATGAAATAAAATATATGGACTTAGTACTAAGAAAAATGGAGCAACGACATGACATAAAAAGAGAGTAATTAATATAGTGACAAATTACACAAATTATTTCTTGTTGACGTAAACTCTCATTTTTTTTCCACTATAGAAATAAATATATAGTTCAACCTGTAGTACTTTTTTTTAAGTAAGCGAGTAAGGGAGTGCTTGCAAACTCTAAAAAAATTATTTTGATATTTAGTACTAAAAATTAATATTTAAAAATAAAATATACCTATAAAAATTAAAATTTACGCTAAAGCCCCCAAATATATTGGTACATTCAAATATCAATTAATTAACTTACAATATTCAACTAGTACAAAAATAATAGACAATATATCCACATTTATACTGAGATGCCATATTTCCTAGTATATGTCAACCTCTTTCTTAAAGAGCTCATTGTACATGATCCCATACGCATGCCCTTCTATTGATAGAAGTAAACAGCATATTCTACTGCATCTTGTTATATATACTTTTTCACATGGTGCAATTATCGAATATGTCATTGCTTGCGAGTTGCGACCACGCTTTAGCTACTCACATAATTTCTAATAGAATTATTATTCAACTACCAAAAAAAAAGATTTATCAAAAAAATGTGACACTTGTTATAGAACAACAATTTAAGAACAAGAGAATTATTATAGAACTATCAAAATGTTAAGAAATAAATATTAGAGAGAGATAATATTGTAGAGAGAAAGTAATTCTTTCTATTTCTTTGATATTATTGTGTATTATTATTCAACAAACTTCAACAATTTATAGGTAAAAATGTAAAACTATTTAAGCATATCAATTGATGCTTCCTCCATTACATTTGCTAAAGCCTATTGATGCTTCTTCCACTAATTTTGATAAATATGCTAAAGTCCACATCAATTAACAAATTATCACAACACTCCCCCTTGGATGTAGCATTATAGGAAGTTGGATGAGTATGCCTCGTTAAAAATCTCACGCCGGAAAAACCCTGTGGGAAAAAATCGGACATAAGGGAAAAAGAGTACATTCTCAAATCCTGACTTGTGCATAAGTTGCCTCGTTAAAAACCTTAAGCTGGAAAAACCGAATGGGATAAAAACCAGACAAAAGAGAAAAAGAGTACAACGCACAATATATTCGCTCCCCCTGAAATGTATGATATTAGATGCATAATTTGATCCATTAATCTTGCTTCATATTGACTCTTCTCATTCCAATGCCGTAAACTAGTTTCTCGAATGTTGACGTCGGCAAGGATTTTGTAAATAAATCAGCAAGATTATAGCAGGAGCGAATCTACTGAATATCCACCTCTCTATTTTTCTGGAGTTCATGTGTATGGAAAAACTTTGGTGAAATATGCTTGGTCATATCCCCTTTTATGTAACCTCCTCTTACTTGTGCTATACATGCTGCATTATCCTCATAAATAATCGTGGCGGTATTTGTAATCGGCTTCAATTGACAACTATTTCGAATATGAGATATAACATATCTTAACCAAACGCATTCTTTGCCAGCTTCATGAAGAGCAATTATCTCAGAGTGATTAGAAGAAGTAGCTACTAATGTTTGTTTGGTAGATCGCCATGATATAGCTGTACCATTATAGCAAAATACATAACCAGATTGTGACCGAGCTTTGTGTGGATCTGATCTATATCCCGCATCAGTATAACCAACTAATCCTGAATTCGTAGATTCCTTTGAGTAGAATAACCCCAAATCTATAGTACCACTGAGGTATCTGAAAATATGTTTAATACCATTCCAGTGTCTTCTAGTTGGTTCAGAACTGTATCGTGCAAGTAGATTGACAACAAAAGCGATATCTGGTCTGGTGCATTGTTCTAAATACATTAATGCTCCAATAGCATTGAGATAAAGTACTTCAGGACCTAAAATCTCTTCATCAGACTCCTTTGGTCGAAATGGATCTTTATTTGGATCTAAACTTCGTACGACCATAGGGGTACTCAAGGAATGAGTATTGTCCATATTAAACCGTTTGAGCAATCTTTTTGTATAAGCAGATTGGTGGACAAATATTCCATTATCTTTATGATCTAGCTCAAGACCAAGACAGAGTTTGGTTTTCCCAAGATCTTTAACCTCAAACTCTTTCTTTAGATATTCAGCAGCATTAGATAACTCTTCGGGAGTGCCAATCAAATTCATGTCATCGACATATACAACTATGTTTTTGTAACCTTCTCTAGAAAGGTATTCATTCAGCCTATGATACCACATGCGACCAGATTGCTTTAACCCATATAACGATATTTGCAGTTTGATCGAGTATATCTCACGAGGAGTGTCTGACTTTAGCATTTTATATCCATCAGGGATTTTCATATAAATATCAGAATCCAATGAACCATATAGATATGCCGTTACTACGTCCATTAGACACATATCCAAACTTTCATGGACAACCATACCAATGAGAAAATGGAACGTGATTGTATCCATCACAGATGAATATGTCTCATCATAATCTATCCCAGGTCTCTGAGAGAATCCTTGAGCTACGAGTCGGGCTTTATATCTCACGATCTCGTTTTTCTCATTTCTTTTTCGAACAAATACCCATTTGTATCCTATGGGCTTTATATTGTCTGGAGTTTGAATAATTTTCCCAAATACATTTCGTTTCTCTAGGAAAGCTAATTCGGATTTTATTGCTTCCTCCCACATAGGCCAATCAGGCCTTTGACGACATTCTATTATAGAATGTGGTTCACTATCATAATCATCATCAATGATTTCTTGAGCGACCGAGAATGCAAATTTATCATCAATGATTATTTCATTTCGTTCCCATACCTCATTACAGTAGCTTAAGGGGTTCTCGGTGCTATCATAATTTTTAATCTGAATATTTTCTGAGATATTAGGCTCTACAGATTCATTTGGAGCTTGCTCATTAGTATCAATTTTTCCTTTTCTTTTTCGAGGAATAGTATCTTTTGAGCCAATAGGTCTACCACGTTTTTGACGTGGGATATTATCATTCATTTTCTTATGTTCTTCAGGAACAATAATCATGGCTGAAACATTCGCAGCCGGAATTAATATGAGACCTCATAACTTTACTAGCATCATTAAATGCATCAGGAAGTCTATTGGCAATATTCTGTAAATGAATGATTCTACTCACCTAACTTTCACATTTAGGAGTACGCGGGTCTAAATAGAATAAACTTTGTTCATTCCAGGAGAGATTCTCAACTGGCTTATGTTTATCATTTTGCAACACATCTTTATCATTTCCTATTGATGGAAATATTGTTTCATCAAAATGACAATCCGCAAAACGAGCAGTAAATAAATCTCCCGTCATTGGTTCCAAATATCGAATAATTGATGGAGAATCAAATCTAACGTATATACCAAGTCTACGTTGTGGACCCATTTTTGTCCACTGAGGAGGTGGAATTGGCACCTGAACAGCACACCCGAAAGTGCGTAGGTGTGATATATCTGGCTCAAAACCAAGAGTTAATTGTATAGGGAATGCATATGATAAGCGATTGGGCGTGTCGAGATGCTTTGATGCATGTAATCTTGCATGACCCCATGCTATACTAGTGAGCTTTGATCTCATTAATAATGTACGAGCAATGACACGAACTCGTTTAATCGGGGATTCGCCATCCCATTCTTGAGTATGAACATGTGTTCTTGGGTGTTCAACATTAATTCCCAGTCTTTGCGCAATATTCATCAAAACTTTTTGATGTAAATTCTCGGCATTATCCATTCTTATATTCTTAATAGGATAATAGGGAAATATGCTCGGAGTTTAATAATTTGCGCTAATAATCGAGCAAATGCAACATTTCTAGTAGATAATAAGCATACGTGTGACCATCGCATGATGCATCTATTAAGACCATAAAATATCTAAATGGTCCACTTCTTTGGATGTATTGGTCCACAAATATCACCATGAATACGTTGTAAAAATGATGGTGATTCATAACCAACCTTTTCCATTGAAGGTCTAGAAATGAGTTTTCCTTGTGAACACGATTCACAGAAATAATCTTTCGAAATCAACATTTTTGTACCTTTCAATGGATGTCCATTGGTATGCTCAACAATCCTACGCATCATAGTAGTTCCTAGGTGTCCTAGGCGATCATGCCATAACCCAAATATATCAGGATTTACTATCTTCCAAGGCATGGTGGCGTAGGATTCAAAGACTTTAATTGGGATATAATACAATCCAGAAATTATCGCATCAAATTTATCATGGACATTCTTCTTGCCCATTTTATATGATGTGATACATAGACACTCTTTATCATGGTCATTTAGTGTCTCTAAATGATATCCATTATCACGCACATCTTTAAAACTTAGTAGATTTCATTTTAATCTACTAGATAATAATGCATTTTCAATCTGCAGGATTATACCATTAGGCAATATTAATGTTGCATTCCCGGAGCCATCAATAATCTCAACGGGACGGATATAGTTGTAACTTGTGCTTGCACGCGATTTTACACTCGAGAAATATGATTTACTTGTTAATATTGAGTGCGTTGTTGCCTTTATCAAGTAGACAATAGTCTTTCTTCTCGGTGTTTCCCATATACACCGAATATAACATTATTGAATTAATATTATACAATTATGTTTATGATTTCATATATATAAAATTCGATCATCATGAAATAGTTAAATAATCACATCGAGGCACAATAAAAATTTAAATATAAAAGATTTTATTCGAAATCATAAATGAGATAAACATACATAATCATCTAACTATTACATGTTAAAAATAATTGCCCATGCTAACAAAGGAAAAACCATGAAGATATGAAGATTAATCATAAGCCAAAAATGCTCCGGAGGATATTCCTAAATAAAAAGTAGGACAATGTTCAAGAAGACCAATGTAATGAGATACACTACAATTAAGTTAACTATTTTTTTTTCTTTTTCAAATGAAAGAAATATGAAGTTTTGGAAGGATGAGAGAATATGTGTGAATTTATTGAATGAAATGTTGGTAAATTTATAGATTAAAAATCACTGTTCATAGCCGTTAGTTAGCCGTTGGGGGGAGAAATTTTGAATGTGAAATTTGTGAATAATTTAGTGGAATTATAATGATATTTTGTGATTGAATAATAAACACAATATTGTGATAAAAATATCATTCATATAAAAGTTTAACCTAGGAAATATATCTTCCGGGAAAATACAATAAGCATAATAAAAACATTCCCACTCTTACAATACCATCATAATTATATGAAATATTTTAGAAACTAATTTAAAGCATACATATCATTGATTAAACATTTCCATCACCAATTAAGTGATCAATCCTCCCTTCTGGATGCTCAAAGAAATCAGCCACATCCAGATGTGTAATATCCACATTCAAGTCATCAAAATTATCATCTTCAGGATGATCAGAAGTGAATTTTGCTTCGGCATTTTTATCTTTATTGTGAATTGATGCTTGATAAAGCTCCACCAAATGTTTGGCCGTACGACAAGTACGTGACCAATGACCTTTTATTCCGCATCGGTAACACTTCTCTCCACAATTCTCTGGATTTATCACTTTTTCTTTTCCTTTCTTATCATTTCTGTTCCACTTCAGATGTTTACTTGTATTTTCTTGATTTGAATTATTCTGATTGTCACGATTATATGGAGTAAATCTTCTACGACCACGGCCACGACCGCGACCACGGCCTCTCACACGACCTCTAAAATTATTAACATTTTGAGCTCTAGTCGCATTCACTTCAGGGAATGGAGTAGAACCAGTAGGCTGGGATTCGTGATTTTTTATTAATAATTCATTATTTTGTTCGGCCACAAGAAGGCACGAAATCAAATCAGAATACTTAGTGAAACCTTTTTCTCGGTATTGCTGCTGCAGGAGCAAACCCAAAGCATGAAAAGTAGAAAGTGTCTTTTCAATCATATCTCCATCTGTAATACTTTCTCCACATAATTTCAATTTTGAAGAAATTTTAAATAACATGGAATTATAGTCACTTACGGATTTGAAATCTTGAAACCGCAATTTTATCCAATCATATCGGGCCTTTGGAAGTATAACCAACTTTAGGTGGTCATACCTTTCCTTCATATTTTTCCAAAGTATAGATGGATCTTTTACTGTAAGGTATTCAATTTTTAAATTTTCATCTAGATGATGACGGAGAAAAATCATTGCCTTAGTTTTATCTTGTGCAGATGCACTATTTCCTTCTTTTATAGTATCACCCAAACCTTTAGCGTCTAGATGAATTTCAGCATCTAAAGCCCATGACATATAATTTTTTCCAGCAATATCAAGAGCAATAAAATCGAGTTTTGCAAGGTTAGCCATAATAATATTTTAAATTAAGAAATGAATAAAACTTACCGTACTCACCAAAAACTTTAACCATCGGGTAGAGACTCGTGCTGATAACGTGTTATAGAACAACAATTTAAGAACAAGAGAATTATTATAGAACTATCAAAATATTAAGAAATAAATATTAGAGAGGGATAATATTGTAGAGAGAAAGTAATTCTTTCTATTTCTTTGATATTGTTGTGTATTATTATTCAACAAACTTCAACAATTTATAGGTAAAAATGTAAAACTATTTAAGCATATCAATTGATGCTTCCCCCATTACATTTGCTAAAGCCTATTGATGTTTCTTCCTCTAATTTTGATAAATATGCTAAAGTCCACATCAATTAACAAATTATCACAACAACAAGATTATTTTCAACAAAACAAAGATTATTCACCAGTAAATAGGTAAAATTAATTGACAATGTTGGGATTAGTTTTAAATCACAAGAGATATATATGACTCTTCACAGGGTGAAAAGTTTCAGAGGAGTTAGATGTCGACATTTTTGTTTGTTCATTTTCAGAAAGATGATTATCGGTTATCATAAAAAATCGAAAGGATATTGCAATATAAATCCACTAGGACACTTGTAAATTAAGAACACTAGTGTCTAGTGGTGTCGTTTCACGTAAATGTTTCGTGTGTTATAGCGCCAAGTTGTTGTTATGATTATTTTCGACAATTGCATTAGTGCAAAGATGGCGACATCAGGCTAATGTTGTGAATGTGACAGCTTTATAATATATTCAGTCTAATTATTAAAAAAAAAATCATTTTGTCTTTTCAAATTACAAATACTCTTTTGACATTTGTTTTTAACTTACAAAATAGCGCCATCAAGTGGCCTCAAGAGCGGTATTTGTTAGATAGTACAAAAATTACGGGATATTTGTAAATTTGATAGATAATTAACTGGAGTTTTTTTAGTTATATTAAACTTCAGGGTCATTTTTGTAATTATCCCTGTTATATATGTTATATAATAGTTCTTGATCAGATGGTACATTGTTGTCAATTAATGAGGTCTTACATTAGTGGTAAGGTGGAAGTTCGAAACTAGTAGGTCTTACATTTTAGTGACGGATAATGTAGTCCGTCGCTAAGGAATCAACAACGAGTTTAATAAAGACGAAAAATATTCGTCGCTAAATTATTTAGCGACTGATTTTCTGGGTATCTGTCGCTATTTTGTGATTATTTTGTAGTGCACTATTGCCATGTGATTCTCCACCTTTTGTTATTTTTTATTTTTTAAATACAAAACTTTGGAGGTGCTAGAGGTAGGTGGGAATTGAACTCAGACACATGTCTTAGTTTTATAAACGTCTTACCACTGGGATACCAACCGATTTCCAACTTGGATATTGTTATTTGATGTAAATTATAGTGCGGTTTGTAATTAGTATTCTCACACACATACACACAAAAAAAAAACTATATTCATAATTATTAAATAGAATCCGGATCCTCTATATTTAGCCGGTGTAAATTTCTTATGAAGTTGGAGAAAGAAAGATATAAATACATCAATACATGCACTTGTATATACATCTGTATATGTATAGGTGTATGTTTATCTCTTTCTCTTTCCAACTTCAAATTTACATAAACTAAATATAAATGATCCATATGTTTGTTGCCTTTCTATTAATTCGGACAAATGCACCATAGACATAAAGTTTGATTGCAGACATTCTAATTAATGTGGGCCTTCCAAACCTAGTACAATTAATTGACAAGTGGGATTGTATGTTTGTATCAAATTTAGACGTACTGCTTTCCTACATTTCCTTTTACACAAATTATTGTTGGAATTTTGTTTTGGTAAAATGGGTGTTGACCCGATTTTGACCAAATAATTAAGTGATTTCCATTAGTGAAAAATAGAATTAAATTATTTGTAAAAATTCTACTAAGAGAGTAGATGAGAAAAGCATTTGGAATTTCTCAAAACCAATTCCGGATGAATGAGAAATTAATGCTAGAAATTACCCACTTAATACAAGTAAATGGTATGAAAAATGGAAAATGTGGGGAAGGAGAAATGCTCCATCCCACATAGAAAAAGGTGACAAAGTTTGCACACTTTATTTATCCCAAGTTTTTAAAGGGGTGATGACCTACATGCTTGTGGGTTTGGGCCCTTGGGGGCACCCAAGTTTTTAAAGGGGTGAGGACCTATATGCTTGTGGTTTGGTTCAAAGCACACGCGCGTGCCGCCGCCACCCGTCGGCCGGCTCGGCCCGAGTCGTGGGTCGAGGGCTTGGGCTCTTATTCTTTTTGGACCAAAAAACCTTTAAAAATAAATAATTAATTAATTTTTGTCGGATCGTGCGTCAGTCGGACATGTACGCATCTGAGCACGGGCAGACGCACGGCTCGTGCGTCACGCCGTAACTTTGTCATTTTGGTTCGCATCCACGCACGGGCCGTGCGCTAGGTCGTGCGTCGATGTGAAGTGCAGAACAGATGCGTTTGTTCGTTGAAAACCTGTCTTTTCGAGCCAAAAGACGTGTTCTTTCCATCCGGGCACCTTGATGTTTTTATAAACTGATCCCTACAGATTGAAATTACACATGAAAATAATCAGAACATAAAATCGGTCATTGCATTTTCGAGTATATTGACATTTCCATCCTGTTCAAAAGCTTGAAAGTCTAAACACTTAGAGTTCGTTGTAGTTCCGGTTTTTGCAAGTGCTGCTAAACCGGAATTGTAAAGTTGTTGTATCTTAGAGACGAACCCAGAACCGTAAGCACTTGGTATATGGGGTGTCTTTCGTCTTGCGGAGACTGAATATAATTCAGGCATCGACTTAGCCTATTTTTCCAAACACATAGCCATATCTTAAACAGAAACGTTTCCAAATAAATTTACCCAACAATCGCAAGACGAAAGACTTGTTTCTGTTCGAGATGATGGCTTCAATATCATTCACACCAATGGCTGCTAACTCCTGCTCGTGGCGAGAGACCGGCGAAATTCTCCGGGTCGACTTCAAGAGATGGAAACGGAAGATGCTGTTCTATCTGACAACCTTGGGTCTGTCCCGTTTCATGAAGGAGGAACCCCCTACCGTTGGCGGTGAAGAATCCGACAACCAATGGAGAATCACTGTGGATGCTTGGCATAACAACAATTTTTTGTGTCAGAATTATATTTTGAATGGGCTAGACGACACACTCTATAACATCTATAGTTCGTTCAAAACGTCCAAAGAGTTATGGGACTCTTGGAGAAGAAATATAAAACAGAAGATGTCGGTACAAAGAAATTTGTAGTCGGTAAATTTCTGGATTATAAGCTGGTTAACACCAAGACGGTGATCAGCCAAGTGCAAGAAATTCAGATCATACTTCACGACTTAGTGTCTGAAGGGATGATTCTGAGTGAGTCATTCCAAGTGGCTGCAATTATCGAAAAATTGCCGCCATCGTGGAAAAATTTTAAAAACTATCTCAAGCACAAGCGAAAGAAAATGAAGCTTGAGGATTTGATAGTACGACTTTGGATTGAGGAAGATAATCGGGATTCCGAATGGAAATCGACAAATGTGGGGGTGTGACCACACTTTTATGGAACACTAGTGGAGTTCTGTTGCATTTTTTAATGTAACAGAAGGTGTTGCCAAAAGTGTTGTTGGACCAAAACCACAATTGCATGAAGTGTTTCCTAAAGTGTTGTAACACTAGAGGTAGACACACTAACAAGTAAAATCCGAAGTGTTACTAAAAATGTGGTAACATCAACGGTTACACGCCTTGTAAAAGGTGTTAATGGAGTTGTTGGAACTAAGGTCTGAAATCTGCTAGAACGAGATTCTAACTAGATTATTGGGACAATGTTCTAACATTATAAAAGCAAAATGGCCGAGGGCCATAAATGTTCTGGAAAATCTTGTGTTGAACAAAGATACTAGAAATTGGAAGGGGAAGCTTTACTTTAGCAAACCACATAAAGGAGAACACCTTGAAGTGTGGGGGGTGCTTTGGCTAAAGTAGAAGCACCCAAGGAAATAAATTCGGCATTCATGATGTAAATGATGGTACGATCATTAAATCAAGAAATATTGTATTTATTAAAAGGTGTCATTTCTTGCAAAAGAAAAAGGTAAGTCTAGACATTTTTTATCGAAGACATAATACCAATAAACAGTTGATTTCGAATGGGTTATTTCGGTTGACTACGTGAAGTCAAAGGAAAACCTTGCAGATCCTCTTACAAAAGGCATAAATCGAGATCAATTGTAAAAATTGTTAAGGGGAATGGGTTTAAAACCCACAAACTAAAGAATGTTCATAGTGGTAACTCAACCCTGTGAATTGGAGATCCCAAGACCTTGGTTCAATGCGAAAACTAAGTTATCAATATTCAGCTGAACACTTGGAAAACGTGTTAGCTCATTCTCGAAACATCCAAGTGAATGAAAACCTGCTGAATGTGGTGAGGTTAGGTTTAAGACATTTAATGATTCCTATACCGAAAGGTAGAGTATGGCAGGATACTCTTCAATAGGAGATCACCTATATAAGTGAGAAACACCTACATAAGTGAGAAGTAATGTCCGCTTCAAAAAAACGCTTATGAATCTAAGATATGGTCCAGGGCCAAAATGGACACAACGTGAGAACAACAAGTGTTAGAATTGTTATTTTGTAAGTACTGTTGTCTCGGTTTACACAAACAGTTGAGTAGTTCAAGACATCGCATCACTAAGCAGCTAGTAAATCCGATAGTATTTTACTAAGGAAGGTTCAGAGCCACAAGCTACCTATCCTGATGTGATAACAATTCGCCGAGACTTTCAAGCGAATCTGCATACACACATGCATTAATTTCATTCATGTGGGGGATTGTTGGAATTATTTTTTGGTAAAATGGGTGTCGATCCGATTTTGACCAAATAATTAAATGGTTTCCATTAGTAAAAAATGAAATTAAATTATTTGTAAAAATTCTACTAAGAGAGTAGATGAGAATATCATTTGGAATTTTTCTCAAAAGCAATTCCGGGTGAATGAGAAATTAATTCTAGAAATTAGCCACTAATTACTAGTAAATGGTATGGAAAATGGAAAATGTACGGATGACAACGGGGCGGGTTTGGCCAAACCCGGATCCGCCCTTCCAAGTAAAATGCAGACCCAGGACCCGCCCACCTCGGTTTAAAACCCGCCCCGCCCCGCCCCGCTATGGACCCGTTACCCGGCGGGTCTAACCCGCAGACCCGCCAAACCATAATATTAACATTAAAATTTTCATTTCTTTATTTTTTTTCTTATTCAGTTTTTATCCCAAATAAAAGTACAAAAAAAAATGAATAAACTAATTTATAAAGTTATAAGTTGAACGGGAACCAAGGTTTACTTGCCTGCATGAAACTTTCGATTAATCTTTCATGGAAAAATACCAAGAATAGCGGATAAAGTGAAACAATACAAACCCCATTCCAGCATTATTATTATGAATCATATTGATGGTTGTCAAGATTCCTCGTGCTTCGGCGGAAAAAAAAAGGGAGAAAAAATCCTAGGATGCTCTCTTCTCTCTCTTCTCCCAAACCCTAAAGCCTGCCTCCATGACTTTTCCGGCGGCTTTCCCCGACATTGGGATACAAGCCGCCAGTTATGATGTTTGCTCCTTTGCTACATCTTGTTCTCCATTGGTTTTCTCCTCTACCAGGTCTCCTATGTCTTATGTGGATTTTGTGGCAAGGGTCTATTCTATAGATCCTTCGAATCTCTTACTTGGTGTAGGTCCCAAGGGGTGTAAGTAAGGTTTACAAGGGGGAGGGGGTTGAATAAACCTTACCAACTTTTCGATTTTAGTCCTTTTAAAATATTACAGAGTTAATTTCACAGCTATGTCCTTGAGGGACAACTAAGTTAGTTGACCAGCAGAGTTAGCCACTCAACAGACTCGATTGAGCTGTTGATAGAATAACTCAGCTGATTATTCTAAAGCTTAACTTGGCTGTGATGAGATTTTCAGCGGAAGACTTAACACCCTTGTATTTGATTTAACTTGTTTTAAACACTTGATTTTAGCACTTAGTTACTTATCAGTTGGATAGCAAATTATCAGCAGATATAGAATATGTATGCAGAAATAAAATGCTGAAATGTAAATGACACAATAATTTTTATAGAGGTTCGAAGATGGGGTAATTCTTCTACTCCTCTCTTCTCCAACTCCTGGAGGAATCCACTAGTAATGATCAGTACAAAGTGGTTATCGGTCCAGATACAAGTCTTGGTCACACTGGTGACTTGCTCTTTTGGGACTCAGTCTCGAGATGCCTTGATCACACAGCTGGCTTCTCGTCCGACTCAACTTCTTCACAGGACGACTGTCTTGCTACTTCAGCTTACTTTCTCAAGCTTCTTAGATTTGATCACGAAGCCCTCCAATAACTTGAGATTGGTTCGACCTTGAACCTTCCTACAATCCTCCTTGGAAAGTAGACCTCTTTTGCTTCTTCAAAAGTTTCCTCTTCAACAGTTTGAAGTTGTCTTTCCTTCACAGCTTAGTGTTGGATCGATTTCCTTCGAGATTTAGGCTTGAGGATTTTGCTTGAATAACTTGAGAATATTTTGCAGGTTACAAAATGAATAATGCTCTTGCTTGTTCGTGGTTCAGGTAACCTTTTCTCAAAGTGATTCCTCAGCCTTTTATAGTGAACTTTCAAAAATCTGCCCGTTGAAGAGATAGGCTGATTTTCAAAAGTCACTTATGTTCGTTGGCTTGTCTTTTCTTGGTCTTCAATATTGAGATGTAGACCTTTCCTCGTATTAAATGAATGACCAGCTTTTCAGGTTCTGACACGAGGTGCAGTGCTTCCTATTGGTTATTTCTTTTGCACGCTTCTGGGACTGAGCACTTTAAGACATGGCAACATGGAAGTATTACTTATTTAAGTAATGTTCTTGACTTTTGTGCAACGGATTCTTTTCAGTTAACTCCTCTTTGCAGCTGCCTTTTCCCAGGTGACTTGAGTCTGCTCCAAAGATTGAAAGTCCCATCTGTCACTTCAACTTGACTTGGCCTCATTGGTTGATTTAACTGTCTCTTCTCACAGCTGTCTCACAGCCGATACTCCTTCAGTCGAGTTCTTGGTCTTCTTTCTTAGCCATAGTCAGCTGTTCCTCAGCGGAGTCTTCACTTTAGTCTTCAGTTGACTTCTTGCATATCCAGGCATAGCTGACTTGACTCACCTTATACAACCCTATCTATTACAATAAGAATTACAAGGAAAATGGGGTGCCAACTTTCTAGTCTAAGTTTTACATGGAATTCATCAAAATCTAAACAATAAATTTCCCAACAATTTCCCCTTTTTTGATGATGCCAAAACTTAAATACATACAAACAATATGTAAACAACAAAGATACATACAAACAATGTAGTAACAAGGAATGTATGTGTAGAATCAATCTTTTTATTGATCATAACATTCTTGTCCTTTACACAGCTGTTTACAATGTGTATCATAGCAATCAGAGCATACTTATATCTACGCAAAATACAAATTTTTCATTAAATGTACAGAAGACTTACATATTTACAAGAGTAAATTACATGAAGGGTTAGCAAAGAACACTTCATCGCCCATTTCCTTCTTCTTTTCTTCTTCTCTCTGTCTTCGACTCTCTCTTTCTTTTCTTTTCCTCTTTAGCTGCTTTCTTCTTCTCGTAAGCTCTCTTTGCAGCTTCATCTTTTCTTTTTCTTTCCTGTCTTTCTTGCCACAGCTGAGTTTGCCTCTTATTTACTTCTTCGATTCTTTTGACATATTCAACATTTTTCCTCTCCACTTCCAGCCTCTCCACTTCCAGATTGGCTATATCATCATATCCAACCCAGTAGATCCTTCCTTTCTTACCTGGATCTACATATTCAATATTTTTGGGTAGAGGTCTAGGTTTAAAACCTCCACCTCCACCACTTAATCATTCTCTTCTGGGCGTGTATTGTACCGGAGTTTTCATCTTACCGGTGAGGATCGCTAGTAGTAGTGTCTTTTATCGCCTTCTTCGCATGACTTGGACCTTTCTCCCGAGTACAAGTCCTGGCTTGGGCTATGGACATGTTCTTGAAATATCCTTCGAACTCGAGTGTTTTGAATTCTTCAACAGATCTTGGCTCTTGTCCGTCATCTGGAATGGCATCTGTATCTTTACCTGTCGGAATGCCTCCGAGTTGTTTCAACATTTCTTCAACACGGGCATCCGTTCTCTTGTCAAACTCTTCCATCTCTGTTTCTACAATCTTTTTCTTATGAGACATAGGCACATCAGAGTGATGGAGCGGAAGAGTCACATAAAGTTTGCTGATTATGCTAGCTGTGACATGACCTTGTTGAGGGGTTTGTGCAAGCATTAATGTCACATCTTTTGACCTTTCCCCCTCAACAGTTTTTCCCTTTTCCTTCCTCTTCTCAATAGCTGTCTCTTTCTTCTCTACAACAACTGTTTCCTTTTCCTTCTCAACAACCGTCTCTTTCAACATCTTCTGGTATTCTTCTTCCCCCTTTTTAGCATCATCAAAGGAGAGAGGAACCCCTGGAAACATCCCAGCAAGCATGAAGTCCAATCGGCTGATAGCTGAATTCTGCTTGGAGTCTATTGCGGAGTATGCTGTTCGAAATTCTGAGCGGGTGGCTTTGGACTCGACTACCACCAGTTTCATTTCAGCATAAGAAGGCTGAATTTGGCATTCATATTCTCCTCAACGCGCAGAAGTTCTTTTCGATGAAATTCATGCAGAACTCCATCTCGATTGTATGGGAGGCATGCAATCTCTCCATATATGTCTGCATCCTCGCCTTCATGTCAGCATTGTCAGCAATCCAGATCAGCTTTCTGTTGTATAGTGCCTTGAAGTAGCGAACTTGCTCGAGACGCATGGCACTCTGCTATTGAGACCATTCCCTTATCCTGACCACCACTCCTCTCAAGTCTGCTGTGAGAGTGGCATCTCTGTTGTCCAGGCGCATGTCGAGAGAGGCTTGGTGCCGTTCAATCTTCTCAATCTCTTCACAGATCTTCTTGAAGATTTCACGCATCTCAGCTGTCTGACTTGAGTCAGCTGTCGGCCACTCTGCATCGAAGTTGAAATCAGTTGGCACAATCGAATCAGTATGAATTATGGGATCTTCTTGGACGGTGTAGAGCTTATGTTCTCTTGCAGTCTCTTCTTCGAGCACGGACAACTCGCAAGAAAAAGGAAATACTTCTTCATATGCATCGTCCCACACTTGAGATATTGTGCGCGAGGTGGTCTCGCGGCACTCACGGTATCTGCGTGATTGAAGTTGTGGCGGCTAGAAGGCGATTGAATGTTTTGCCACCGATCGAGCCTCATTGTCTTAACAAACTTCTTCGGTCTCAGTAGGTTTTTCCATTTGAGTAGACTGGTCCTCGGCTATATCAACAACGTCATTGGATGATGACAGAACCTGGGGGCTCGGTTCATCATCAAAGTTGAATGTTTGACGAGCAACTTTGAAACTTGACTGACTCGTCTGCGGAAGAACATCCTTAGCTGGGTCCTTGTGATGTGCAATAGGAGTGGACTCAGTTTCATCTTCAGATCCCAGAAATGATATATCAGGGTTGTCTTGGGAATCATGAAGTGCACTAATCTCCTTCTCAGATTCTTCAATGTGAACAGGAGAGATGTTCTGTGTTTCTTTCTCTTTACCCAGGGAAGTCTCAACCTCCCTCGGGCCTTCAATACCTTTAGCAGTCTCAACTGCAGAAAGGCCTTTTACATTCCCTTCGACAGACACAGCTGTCTTAGTGTCTTGGACCATGGCATCCGAAGGAGTCTCAACTCCTTGGATTGAACTTTCATTGCCCAGAGTGTTAACTCCCGGGGCATTTCCATCATGTGCCTCGACTGCATCAACAGTTTCCTCAGCCTGCAAAGCTGTTGGCACTTTAGTTGGGACAAACTCAATTGTCCGAGTTTTGTCAGTGGCAACTTGCTGTTGTTCTTTTTGTTTCTCTTTCTCCACTTCGCCTACTTCCTTCATAGTGGAGTCATCTGCAAAGCATCCTCTGACCTAGCTGCAGTGGAGTGAGTTTCCCCCTCAGCTGGCGCACAAGCTGAGTGACTGATGGTGGGGTCACTCTGCTCCAGACTCCCGACTTTTTCCAATGAGTGTTCAGCCATGGGGGCAGGTGGTAAGACACCTTCAACAGGGGTTGGCTCAACTTGGGTGCCCAAGTTCCCAGTGTCATCGCCAATTCCCTTAGATCCCTCATCTGAGTGAACTGGAGAAGTGGTTGCAGCAATACTTGTGGCAATCTGATGTACCACTCCCAACGGATCAATCTCCAGCTGAGATTTAGAAGACTCTCCTGGTCCTTCCCCCAGTTGTTGCTCATGCATCAATTTGGATCCCGCATGGCTTGTTGTATATCGGACTTCTCCTGTGCAACAACATGATCCATGTCGTCATCACTTCCCGAAAGCATATCAATGTGAGGATGAGTATGGTCATTTGGTTCCGTGAGAGGACAAATCTTTGGCTTTCTCACGAGCCGCTTCTTCGTCGGATGCTCGCCTTGTCTTGCTCCTTGCGAATTTGCGGCAAAGATATTTATGCGATTATCCTCATCCAGGGCACGTAGTATGCAGTGTCAATCTCAAGAAGCTTGAAAAGCTCCTCTTCTTCCTCAATATACTCGGGGTGTTCAAACCGCACCCTTGAGTGACTCAAACTTCCATTTCCTCCACGCCGCAAATGATTTCGGATGTCCGGGTATAATGGAGAATACATGAATATATCATCATCTTCATCCTCTCCTTGTTGCCCTTCCTTTTCGGGAATGGAAGGCAACATACTGCTGATTTTCACCTTGAACAACATCGGGAGCGGTGGAGACACAATTCTTTCATCGGGAGATTTTTTGTCTCTCGCCACTTCTTCATCCGCAGAATCGTTTGGCGTCCACAGTACTGGTCTTCGACTTGTCTCTGTGACTATCCTTAGCAGACATTTGTTTTCTTCAATAACTTCTCGAGATCGCACTTCTTGGCTAGTCTCGAGAGATTTTCTCCAGCTGAGTGGCAGACTCAGCTGTCTTTTCAAGTTCTGAGAGCTTGGTGAGTCTTCTCCTTCTCTTAGTTTTCACCAGAGGGATGTCTGGGTCTACTTCCTCCGGTTCCTCGAAGGTAAAGGCCTTCGGAGTTGCCTTAGAGGTAGCTGCCCTTCTCGCCTTGGTAGTCCTCTTCTTCTTAATTCCTGGAGAAGGTATTAAGGATTCCTTCTCCACCGCGGCTACAGGGGCAGGAGACACGGCTGCAGGGGCAGGTGACTCGGCTGCAGGGGCAGGTGCGTCTTTCTTCTTTGCTGCAGAAGCAGCTTTCTTCTTCGCAGCTGCAGGGGCAACTCTCTTCTTAGGAGGGGAGGAAACAGCTATGTCGACAGGGTCAGCTGATTCCCCCTCACTGGTATCAGCCCTTTTTGCGTAGGCTCTCTTCTGTGCTCCTGAAAGATTGGCTCGGAACATCTTCTTGTTGACATGGAATGGATTTCCATGTCGAAGGGGAACACCCTTCACCTCCATGGCCAATGACTAGGCCGTAGCCAAGTGATCCTCCAAAGGATCCATCATCCTTGAAAGATTTGTTGCCAATATTCTGGCAAAGTCTGCTGTAAATGAATTCAGCCCAATTAATCTTCTTTTCTTCCATGATCGCAACCATGACGATCAGCTTGTTTTTGGACAGCTGATTGAAGCTTCCAAACTTCATGTCTACACATTTGGCGACGATATCCATCAATTTATGATAATCGTCCTTCAACAGCTTCTTCTTAGTTGTGTAGATCACTTTCACAGCACACTCGGGTTTGGCCACTTCCTTCCATGCAGCAGCCAAGTTAACATTGGCTTCATATATCTCTGGCATGCCCTCCGACGACAATAAACAGTGCTCCGCAAGGTCCTTTGCAGTGATTAGAATGTCCTTGTGGTGGACGGATGACTTAATACCTTCGTCCTGCACTTCGGCATTAATATAAAACTGGGCGACCTCCCCAACGCACGTCATTTGATATTCCATCGTGAGGAAGGGTTTCAGTCTGGATTTCTCGATCTTATCCGCAATTTTCTTCACAAGGGTTTTATCGGAACCCTGTTTTATCATCCCCGCAAAATCCACAGTTGATCCGGTGTGGATTTGTTTTGCGAGCTTAGTGAAGTCATGTGCTGGTGCCATTTCTAGAAGATTCTACCAATTAAATCTTGATAAACTTGCTTTGAGAACGGGTAGGGTTTTGGAGAGAAAATAAACTTGCTTTGTAACGCTTGAAGATGAACAGTTTTAAGTGTGAGAGAGAAAGACTGAACAAATGAGTATATAAGGGTTATGAAAGGACGTATTTTTGGTTTTTGAATTTTGATCAAGATCAACGGTTCAGATTCACCACGCCAATCAGCATTTAATTGGACGCATTTAATGCGGTAGCATTTATATCCAATCATATGCTCACTGTGCAGCTTTTGACTGTACCCGTCATTATTAGCTGATGTCATCCTTAAAAACATTCCCGCTCATTAAAAACGACTGCGTTTTTGTCACTTAGCTCATAAATGATTCAGCTCACTGCACAAATGACTCAACTCTTCTTCTCTCCTTTCATATAGTGACTCAGCTGTCAGCTAACTCGATACAGCTGACTTTCCGATACGACTGGTTCACTTGGCTGATTCATGCATTTTGTTCTATGTCCATCTTTTCACATTTCATCTCTTCTCATTAAGTCTTCTGAGTATCAACTCAACTCAATTAATCCTAGCTCATGCTTAAGCTCTTCAAATCTTGATTCACATAAGGGTTTGGTGAATATGTCCGCTAACTGTATATCAGTTGAGATGTATTCCAAGGTGATATCTTTCTTTTCAACATGATCTCTTATAAAATGATATCTGACATCAATGTGCTTTGTTCTTGAATGCAACACAGGATTCTGAGTGATTGCAATAGCACTTGTGTTATCACACATAATTGGAATCTCTTTTTCTTCAATTTCATAATCTCTCAGCTGTTGTCTCATCCATAAGACTTGAGCACAACAACTGCCCGCAACTATGTACTCTGCTTCAACTGTGGATGTGACTATTGAATTTTGCTTCTTGCTAAACCAGGAAACTAGTCTGTTTCCAAGCATTTGACATGTACCTGAAGTACTCTTCCTGTCAACTCTACATCCAGCATAGTCAGAGTCTGAGTAACCAATAAGCTTGAATCCACCTTCCTGTGGATACCATAAGCCAACTTCTTGGCATCCCTTCAAATATCTTAGGATTGTCTTAGCTGCAGTCATGTGGCTTTCTTTTGGAGCAGATTGGAATCTTGCACATACACCTACTGCAAAGGTGATGTCTGGCCTACTTGCTGTTAAATAGAGCAGTGATCCAATGAGGGCTCTGTATCTTGTTTGATCTACAGCTTTACCATCTGCATCCATGTCCATCTTGATTGATGTGTTCATTGGTATTTTCACAGAAGACTTCTCTTCCATACCAAATTTCTTCATTAAATCTCTGGCGTACTTTGTTTGACTTATAAAGGTTCCATCCTTCAGCTGTTTAACTTGAAGTCTTAGGAAGAAAGTCAGCTCTCCCATCATGCTCATTTCAAATTTGCCTTGCATGAGGTTTGAGAATTTATCACACAGCTCTTTGTTTGTGGATCCAAAAATGATATCATCCACATATATTTGAACAACCAGTATGCACTCCCCATCTTAAATTCTGAAGAGTGTTCTGTCCACTTTGCCGTTGGTGAATCTATTATCTATCAGAAATTGAGATAATGTATCATACCAAGCTCTTGGTGCTTGTTTCAATCCATATAGAGCTTTCTTGAGCTTGTACACCTTATCTCCAATGGTCTTCTGCTCAAAGCCTGGAGGTTGCTCAACATAGACTTCTTCTTCCAACAATCCATTTAAAAATGCACTTTTCACATCCATTTGATATACAATGAAGTTTTTGTGTGCAGCATAGGCAAGAAACATTCTTATTGCTTCTAATCTTGCAACAGGAGCAAATGTTTCATCAAAATCTATTCCCTCTTCTTGGCAATACCCTTTGGCTACCAATCTTGCTTTATTTCTTACCACAGATCCTTCCTCATTCATCTTGTTTCTGAAAACCCATTTTGTGCCAATAACATTTTGATGGGTTGGTCTTTGCACCAATTCCCACACTTTGTTCTTTCAAACTGATTCAGCTCTTCTTGCATGGCTTGAATCCAATGTGTGTCATCCAATGCTTGGGACACATCTTTTGGCTCTATTTTGGAAATAAAACAAGTGAACATTGCTTCTTGCTGAGCTCTGGATCTGGTTCTTACACCATCTCTCACATCTCCAATGACTAGTTCTGGTGGATGGTCTCTCAGCCATCTCACATCAAGTTGGAGTAAATCGGCTGGGTTCAGCCGTCTTGCAGCTGTGTTGTCTTGAGCAGCTCTTTCATCATCATTTAGCTGCAGATTCTCCAACTTTCTTTGAGACTCAGCTGTCTCTTCTTCATCTTGATTGATTGCTCCAGCTTCAGCTTCAACATAGGAACTCTTCTGCATAGTTGACTGATTCAGCTTATCAGCTAACTCTTCAATGTCTTCTCCATTTACATTAGGTTCATCAAAAACCACATGGATAGACTCTTCTGTGACCATAGTCCTCTTGTTCAAAGACTCTATAGGCTTTAATTTCAATTTGAGTATCCCAAAAAGATACCTTCATCAGCTTTGGCATCAAAAGCCTTTAGATTGTCTTTGCCATTGTTGTGGATGAAGCATTTACATCCAAATATTCTAAAATATGCAACATTTGGCTTTCTCCCCGCCCCATTTCATAAGGAGTCATTGTCACCGCTATTAATCATGCATCTATTTTGAGTATAACATGCAGTGTTGATGGCTTCACCCAAAATCTTTTAAGCGACTTACCACCTAACATGGTCCTTGCAACTTCCTTGAGAGTTCTGCTTTCTTCTTTTCGCTACTCCATTCTCTTTGTGGAGTCCTTTTGCATTAATTCATGAGCAATACCATTTTCAACACAATACTGAGTTATTACACCATTGAAAAACTCAGTTCCTCTATCAGACCTTATCTTTTTAATGGTTTGACTCTTCTCATTTTGAACTCTTTTCATCAGTTGAGGTAACTTCTGCAAAGTTTCCTTCTTTTTGCACATGAAGATTGTCCATGTATATCTTGAATAATCATCCACCACCACTAAAGTGTATTTCTTTCCACTTATACTAGCTGGCTCAACTGGACCAAATAAATCCATATGCAACAAATGCAATATTCTTGTTGAAGATGGACTAGACTTCTCTTTGAATGATGATTTGATCTGCTTTCCCATCTGGCATGCATCACAAACACTTTCCTTTTTGTACACTGAGTCTGGCAGTCCTTCTACAAGATGACTTTTTTCAAGCTTGTTAATTGTCTTGAAGTTCAAATGACTCAGCTTTTTGTGCCACAACCAACTTGATTCGGCTGTACTCTTTGCTAACAGACAAGTGCTTGGTGTGGCAGTCGACCAATCTACCACATATATGTTCTTTTGTCTGGATCCTTGCAACACTATTTCATTTGATTCAGTGTCTTTAATTTGGCACACTCCCATATTGAATCCAACATTATAGACCTTCAACATATGCAACATCTGTGATATCTAAACCATTTTTCTTGATGGATCCAGTGCCTCTTATTTCCTCTGGAGCTTCATTTCCTCCAAATATGACTTGCGTCTCTAATCTCCTTGAATTTTGACAGATTTTTCTTGTTTCTGTCATGTGTCCGGGAATGTGACCACTATCCATGTACCAGGTTCCTTGGCACTCAGCTGTTCCTTGAACCTGAAATCAAGGAAATTAGTTTTTAGGTACCCATGCTTGTCTGGGTCCTAAGGGGTTAGTGTTTTAAGATGATCCAACCATCCTTTAGCCAAATGATCTGACTCTGAGAGGTTGCCATATATCCGTGCCATAGTCATAACTCACTTTGGCAAATTGCTTGGGGGCTTTAGGTTCATACAGCTGTCTCTTTTGTTTGTATGCCTGTGTGTGTGTTTTAGCAATTGCCTTCTTTGGGTAGTTGTGATATTTCTGAGTGTAGTGCTTGGGTGCATATATCTGCTGATGATAGCTCTTTTGCCTTTGGAATGGCCTTTGCTGAGTTCTAGGACTTTGCCATTTGGGCTTATATTCCATATGTCTTTGCTGATATTTCACATTATTCCAATCAGCTTGGCTTGGGTAGTTTCTACCATTCCCATCATATGTGTTTCTTTGATAAAACTTCTGGGGTTTTTGGTAGCTCTATTTATTCTTCATGACTACTTCCTATTTGGAGTTTCTTTGAGGAACTCGCTGGATTTCCTCTCATTTGCCCTCTCAAAGATACTCAATTTGGTTGTTTTCCTTTTCCTTTTTATCCAAGGCCAGTTTGTTTGTGATTGTGCTTTGGAGTGAATGTGGGTGCAACATTTGGTGTCTTGGATTTTTGAGATGCTTCATTACTTGAAGATCCTTTTTCCAAAATCACTCTGGGAGTTTGACTGTGCACAAAGGAGTTGAATCCTATGCCTGTCTTATCTCCACACTCTTTTTGGCTCATAATAAGGTCATCCAATGATTTGGATGCCTTTGTAAATGATGCAATCACATTTTTGAGATCATTTTCCTCTTTTCTATATAGAGCTATCTCTCGCTATTAGTTTAGCATTCTCAGCCTTCAGCTCTTTGTTCTCATCAGACTATGTGACTCAGAGTACTCAGCTCTTTAGTCAGCTATGAGTTTTGGCTTTTGAGTTGGCTGTTTTCCTAGAGGATTCACCCTTGTTTCTTTTATAGTTCTTATTGAAGAACTTGTTGAATCTTTTAACCATCAAGGCAATTTCCTCCTGGTCAATGGCTTACTTGACCTTAGCTCTCTTCCCATCTTTGACTATAAGTGCAACTGTTTTGGGTACAACTGTCTCCTCTTGATCTTTTCTTCTCAGCTCAAACTCGTAGGCTTTGAGGTCTTAGAATAGCTCATGATTGGATGTTGTTGTGAGGTTCATTGAATGTCTCAGGGCCATGACCTTCATTTCCCATTCAGCTGGGAGGCTTCTCAGAATCTTCATACACATTTCCTTTCGTGTGTATTCTTTCCAAGTCTTTGATAGTTCATTAGTAATTTGATGAATCAAACATCCGGTGATCCAAGGTTTCACCGCAAGCATTTTAAAATTTTCAAATTTTTTTACAAAGGACAATTTATTTTCTTTAATTTGCTCAGATCCTTCACAAATTAAAGTTAATTTATCCCAGATTTGTTTTGCAGTTTGACAAGATTTGACTTTGTTGAACATTGCTTTGTCCAAGGTTTTGTAAAGTATGTCCTTGGCCATATTGTCCAAGTTGTATCTTTTCCTATCCTCGTTTGTCCATTTAGTCCTTGGTTTCTCAACCAGGGCTGGTCTTTCTTCAGCAGCAACTTCTTCTCCTTCAGCTGCAGCTGCTCTCCTTACAGTTGTGTTCACTTTTAGTATTTGCAGTGGCCCGTCCTCTACACTATCCACATTTCATCATGTAAAGCAGATAGATGAGCCTGCATACGAATTTTCCAGTCATCAAATTCCTCAATAGTGAACATATGGATGCGTGTTAAATTTGCTTCCATGATAATAATTTAGCAGAATAAAAGAGATGATTTTTGAAAGAGCAAGTGTTAAAAAGTTCTTTGAAAGATTGGAGATCTAGTTCAGTAACAAGTGCGAAAGGCTCAATGAACCAACCGCTCTAATACCACTTGTAGGTCCCAAGGGGTGTAAGTAAGGTTTAGAAGGGGGGGTTGAATAAACCTTACCAACTTTTCGATTATAGTCCTTTTAAAATATTACAGAGTTAATTTCACAGCTATGTCCTTGAGGGACATGTAAGTTAGTTGACCAGCAGAGTTAGCCACTCAACAGACTCGATTGAGTTGTTAATAGAATAACTCAGCTGATTATTCTAAAGCTTAACTTGGTTGTGATGAGATTTTCAGCGGAAGACTTAACACCCTTGTATTTGATTTAACTTGTTTTAAACACTTGATTTTAGCACTTAGTTACTTATCAGTTGGATAGCAAATTATCAGCAGATATATAATATGTATGCAGAAATAAAATGCTGAAATGTAAATGACACAATAATGTATATAGAGGTTCGAAGATGGGGTAATTATTCTACTCCTCTCTTCTCCAACTCCTGGAGGAATCCACTAAGTAATGATCAGAGTACAAAGTGGTTATCAGTCCAGATACAAGTCTTGGTCACACTGGTGACTTGCTCCTTTGGGACTCGATCACGGAGACTCCTTGATCACACAAAGTGGCTTTTCGTCCGACTCACCTTCTTCACAGGCATACTGTCTTGTCTACTTCAACTTACTTTCTCAAGCTTCTTGGATTTGATCACGAAGCCCTCCAATAACTTGAGATTGGTTCGACCTTGAACCTTCCTACATACGTACTTGGAAAGTAGACCCCTTTTGCTTCTTCAAAAGTTTCCTCTTCAACAGTTTGAAGTTGTCTTTCCTTCACAGCTTAGTGTTGGATCGATTTCCTTCGAGATTTAGGCTTGAGGATTTTGCTTGAATAACTTGAGAATATTTTGCAGGTTACAGAATGAATAATGCTCTTGCTTGTTCGTGGTTCAGGTAACCTTTTCTCAAAGTGATTCCTCAGCCTTTTATAGTGAACTTTCAAAAATCTGCCCGTTGAAGAGATAGGCTGATTTTCAAAAGTCACTTATATTCATTGGCTTGTCTTTTCTTGGTCTTCAATATTGAGATGTAGACCTTTCCTCGTATTAAATGAATGACCAGCTTTTCAGGTTCTGACACGAGGTGCAGTGCTTCCTATTGGTTTATTCCTTTTGCACGTTTCTGGGACTGAGCACTTTAAGACATGGAAGCATGGAAGTATTACTTATTTAAGTAATGTTCTTGACTTTTGTGCAACGGATTCTTTTCAGTTAACTCCTCTTTGTAGCTGCCGTTTCCCAGGTGACTTGAGTCTGCTCCAAAGATTGAAAGTCCCATCTGTCACTTCAACTTGACTTGGCCTCATTGGTTGAGTTAACTGACTCTTCTCATAGCTGTCTCACAGCTGATACTCCTTCAGTCGAGTCTTTGGTCTTCTTTCTTGGCCATACTCAGTTGTTCCTCAGCGGAGTCTTCACTTTAGTCTTCAGTTGACTTCTTGCATATCCAGGCATAACTGACTTGACTCAGCTTATACAGCCCTATCTATTACAATAAGAATTACAAGGAAAATGGGGTGCCAACTTTCTAGTATAAGTTTTACATGGCATTCATCAAAATCTAAACAATAAATTTCCCAACACTTGGGACTGCCATTAACTCATCAAAGATGGTCCCCTTGGCAGCGGTCCCCTCTCCTAAGGTGGTTTCAATTGTGGTCCCTCCCAAGGTGGTTACAACAGTGGTCCCCTCCTCTCATTCAAAGGCCAACACTCAGGCAACCCTCCCCAAAGTATTCTGATATATCCTTGGATTCATCTGGTGTAATGTTCCCTAGTGCAAACCTACTTTTTGGGATTCTTTGGTAAAACATGCTAACCGTACTTTGGATTCTTTGATTAAACCATCAACTTCTACTTTTGCTAATATTGTTCAGGGTAATAATATTATGATTGAACCTGTTAAGAAAGGGGATTATTTCTCTGTTTCAATTGATGAAAATTTGTATCAACAATGTTTGCGGGAATTCTCGTGCTCTTTAATTGGTCGTGTATTGATTGGAAAAGGGAATAAGCCATGGCCATTGCAACCCCTCCGGTCTAGACTGAGTGAATTGTGGAAAATCCAGAATTGCTGGACATTGTTTCCCCTAGGCAAGGGATACTTTTGCCTTAAGTTTTCTTCTGATTCGGATCGTGCTAGGGCATCTTTACGTGTTACATTGCAAATTAATCCTGGTACAAATTGTCATTTTCCATGGGTCCCTGATTTTAACCAATATAAAGTCAATACTTCTACTGCGAGTGTGTGGGTGCGTATTTTTGAGTTAAGCATTGAACATTGGCATCCGAGTATTATTATGGGAATTGCTAAGGCAATAGGTACTCCGGTTCAAATTGATGAAAAATCTCTTAATGGATCTCTGGGACACTTTGTGCGGGTCCTGGTGGAAATTGATTTGTCTGCGCCCCTACAGGATTCCGTGATGGTGGAACGCCCTGGGCATTGTTCTTTTGTGACATTAAGTTATGAGAAACTTCCCGAGTTTTGTTCGAAATGTGGTACTACAGGACATTCATTAGCGACTTGTCGTTGCAATATTGTTATGGCCACTGTTCAAAATGATCCTAAATGACCTAATTCCAGACATGTGCGTTCAAGGGTTCGTAAGGAATATCGTGAGGTGATCCGATCTCTATCGAAGGATAAAGATAAAGTTGTTGCTTCTAATATTGTGGAACCTATTCATTCATCTAAGGATAAAGGTAAGGCGGTGGATAACTCGGTGGAAGATAAGGAACCTCCTCCCCCTCCTGTGGCTGCTAGTAAACGGTGGGCGGACTATGCCGAGGATGATCACTCTAGTGCCGAGGACCAACATCCTAATGGGAAATCTTTTGCTCTGGTCCAACCGCAGATTGACAATAACGGATTTTTGGCCGTCAACAAAAAATCAGCTAGTAATGGTAAAAATATCAGCCCTTCACGTCCTCACCAAAACATCCCTACTCGTAATCAGTTTGATGCTCTACAGGAAAAAAATTGCAGTTCGGCTCACATTTCAGAAAGGTATGCTGAAATGATTACAAATGATCATACTGTACCAAAGACGCAAGATAATCCGCTAGCTATTGTGGTTTATTCCAATGATGTTGAATCAAGTTCGCAACTGAAAGAGAGTGATGAAACGGCTTTGGCTTCAACTCACGATTCAATATCTCCAATATCAAGTTATCCTCTTAACTTTGACTTTCAAATTGATGTCGATAAATTGGAAGCTTTAAAGACCAAGCTAAGTGACTCCTCAACTACTCCATTTGATATTCACTCATGTGATTCCTCAAAAGCTATGAAAGCTATGACAATTGCGGCTCGAGGATCCTGGGCCGACATTTCACATGCTATATCCCAGTCAAATTTATCAAACCATCAAGATGATACTCGAGCGCGTGCTAAAAAGACAAATGCAATTGCTATTCGAAAATCCTCTAGAAAGAGACGTCCTTCATTTAAATTGCATTCTTAAGTTATTTTTGTTGTTTTTTCTACAGTTTAGCATTATTTTTTTCTTTGCTACCTGATCGGCTTATAATCAGGACTTTTCCTTTATTTTTATATATTTCTATTTATTTAAAAAAATAATAATCATATTGATTCATTTTTATTGAGATTTAACTGAATGTATAGCATCAAGTGAATGAGTGGCAGAAAATGAAAATCAGCGGCTAAAGGAAGGAAATAATATGATGATGTTTTCATTAACATTATCAGTTAGTTTATATATATATATAATATATAATGGGGCGGGTCTGGGCGGGTCTTATGGACCAGGACTCGCTCCCGGACGGCAGGGTTTTTGAAATCCATATCCGGGACCCGCCCCGGGACCTGTTTCACTGGGTTTTGACCCACTCCACCGGGGCGGGTTTGATGCGGGGGCAGGTTTTGACCTGCCCCATTGCCATCCCTAGGAAAATGTGGGGAAGGAGAAATGCTCTATCCCACATAGGAAAAGCAGGCAAGGTTTGCACACTTTATTCATTCCAAGTTGGACTTATGGGTTTGGGCCAGGGGCACCCAAGTTTTTAAAGGGTGAGGACTATATATCTTTGCGGGTTTGGTTTAAGACACATGCGCGCTCTTGCGCTGCCACGCTGCCCGGTGCCGGCTTGACTTGACCCGGCCGCCCGGTCGTGGGTCGAGGGCTTGGGCTTCAAGGCCCTTCTTCTTTTTGGACCAAAAAAACCTTTAAAAATAAATAATTAATTAATTCTTGTAATTAATTAACGGATTTACAACTGGGAAGTGTTCGCACCCGAGCACGGGCGGACGCATGGCCCGTGCGTCGTCGCGTCGTCGTCGGATCGGATATGCTGATATGTCCGATCCGACACGGGACGACGGCGTGCGTCATGCCGTAACTTTGTCATTTTGGTTCGCATCCACGCACCGGCCGTGCGCTAGGTCGTGCGTCGATGCAAAGTGCAGAACAAATGCGTTTGTTCGTCGAAAACCTGTCTTTTCGAGCCAAATGATGTGTTCTTTTCATCTGGGCACCTTGATGCCTTTATAAACTGATCCCTGCAGATTGAAATTACACACGAAAATAATCAGAACATACAATCGGTCATTGCATTTTCGAGCATATTGACATTTCCATCCTGTTCAAAAGCTTGAAAGTCTAAACACTTAGAGTTCGCTGTAGTTCCGGTTTTTGCAAGTACTGCTAAACCGGAATTATAAAGTCGTTGTATCTTAGAGACGAATGCCGGAACATTAAGCACACGGGCCCCCCCCCATTTTTTTTTTTTAAAAAATTACACTATAAAATTTAAAAAACAAATTATTTTAAGTATAATTTATATAATTTTCTTATTCGGCCCACCGCATTTTTGCGTATTGGCCCATCCCGAAATTATTTTTGACTCCGCCGCCTATTTTTCCAAACACATAGCCATATCTTAAACAGAAACCTTTCCAAATAAATTTACCCAACAATTATTAATTAAACACATTTCGTATTCTGAAATTTATTCTAAATAAGATAATTTACTTTAATTTTAAGCAACGTATCATAACCATATTCTATATTTTTAACAATTGCCCTATCGTCGTCTCGATTTCATATGATGTTGATATTCAGTCTTCAGATGCAAATGAAGGGAAGGAAACCATATGATAATGGTACTTCCAAGTTAAATTGAAACAAATATTATTCAAATTAAAACTATAGATAATCAACAAAAAAATTCATCAATCATGGTTTACTCTATCTTTATATATGGCTTAAGAGGTCATGCAGCGTACGCAACAAATGGCGATTATGGATCAGACAATAAATTTAATGACAATCTTTGACAATGACAAAAGGGACGCCATCGGTGCGCAGCATCCATAGGAGATAGGACCATAGTTAGATGTGACATTATTAAGAGGGCGATATATAAATGATTTGTTTTTCATTTTGAATTTATTTTCTTCAGAATAGTGAAAAAATAGTTTTAAAAAAGAAGAATAATTTTTTAGAGTTAAATTGAATTTGAGAATGAAAGTATATTTTTTTACTTATTAGTAAGAACTCGTAATTGAATATAATTGATGATTGAAATGTGAGATGAGCGAATGGTGCATTTGTGATGATTAGAAAAGTGAGAGTGAACGAAAGATTTATCACTAAAATGAGAGTGTAATGATGCCAACTGATGTCATATAGTTTAGTAAAATAGTGATTGAATGTCATTAACGGTCGGGAAAGTGAAAATAAATAGATATTTTATTTTTAAAAAATTGCACATTAAATGTCTGCTGGGCTAAAATTTGAAAAAAAAATCCCTAGCGAATATTTACGAAAACTTAATTTTGTAAGTAAATACTCCCCAAGACTTTTAAAAACCTTCTGCAGGAGTTACACACCAGTGCACTAAAGAGTAAACAATAACAAAATCAAGGAATTTTAATTAAAAAATCATGGGAAAAAAAATTTGAGCATATCGATATTAATTAATTTTCAGCCAATCAAATAATTATATTTTTAAGTATTGTGTTGACAATCAAAATAGCTAAAAACTTGGCCTTGGTATAAATTATAGCATTGCCATTCAATTGTACTACACTTGACATTTATACGCATAGTAAATATACTTACATTTGATATAATATTAGCCAATTATTCAAGGTCACTACAAAAAAAAAATTTATTTACAACAATTTGCCAATAGTGTCGCAAGCTTTAAAGAAAAACTAATGTACGATCTCAATTAAATGGATATTCAGATAGTGCAACTAGATTTTATAGCACTATTTGATAATATTATCCAATAGTTCTTGAAGTACATGTTAAATGAAAGTCTAATAATGCCAATTATGTAGCCCGGGACATAGCTCAATTGGTAAAGGATTTGGGTGACGTGATGTTCTAACTGCTGGCACTCACGGTGTGGTTGTTCGAATTAATCCCTCCAGTAACGATTTACGAGGTGGGGGAACTTGTGTGGTGACTCGGTCTTGGCCCCAAGGACACGACTAGTTGAGGCATAACCCGCGCTTCACATCCTCCACGGCTCAGGGCAAGATTAGTGGAGGCCCTCAGGGATGGGGTTCATCCTTTAATAATGCCAATTATGTAGATTTATCACACTTTTATTTTAGATAATAGATAATGAGGATGTCTTATGTGAGACCGTCTCATGGACTTAAGTTCATGAGACGGATCCTACAAAACACAAAAAACATGGGTCTTTTTTATGGATTTGGGTTTGAGTTGAAATACTATTTATATTTAAGATCCGTCTCATGGACAATGCCCGTGAGGGCAAGTCTCATCTGAGTTTTTCCATAGATAATTAGTATCTACAACAAAATTATGAACATGAAATTTATGAGTCCGTGAAATAGTTGATGCAATGTTTATATGACTACATTTAATGTAGCTACTCCCTCCTTATCTTTAATATTTTTAAGAAAAATTAAAACTAAAAGTATTAATTGGTTGGGATATTCTTGAGAATATGTGTCTAGGTACAATGTACCATGAGATATTCCATTTCAAGAAACTATGAAACCATGTTTTCTCTTAGGTCTGTTTCTGTCAGTCGTGATTGTCACGGGGTAATTGCTAGAATTTCTCACTTATGTATGTTTACACTTGTATTACAAAAATTTACATAAATAGGATGGTTTTTTTCCTATTTAAAACGATAACAACAATAGATAGATTTTTTTATCTTTATGGGGACTGATTTGGCATGTGTTGTATGGACATATTTTATCGCCTGGATTCAATTTCTCCACCCTTTAAAGAAAGACAAAAACTTGCGTGAGACGGTCTCACGGATTTAGATCCGTGAGACGGAGCCCTTACACAAAGTTTTAAAGGTTTTTTTTTTTTTCAGATTTTATTTTTCTTAGGGTTTATATTTGTTTTTTTAGGGTTTATTTTGTTTCTTGGGTTTATTTTTAATTGATTTGGGTTTTTATGATTTTTAGTTTTTTTTAGGTTTATTTTTTATTTTTTGGTTTTATTTTTGTTTTTCAGGTTTATTTTTCATGGTTCATGTTTTTACGGTTTATTTTTGTTTCTTCATGGTTCATTATTATTTTTAAATTTATTTTCATGGTTCATGTTCTCAAGACAGAGCCCTTAGGAGGTCCGTCTCACGGATTTAGATCCGTGAGACCGTCTCACAAGAGACTTGCTCAGAAAGAAAATATTTTTAAAATCAGACCAGACATCAAATCGGATAAATAATTGGGTCACTGGATCACTGGTTTGACTGGTTGAACCGTTTTGGAAAAAACAGTTGACCTATTAATATTATGTTTTCGAAAAATACAGATATATATATGTAAGCATGTTAATAAAAGAATTAACATTCTTTTTGTTATAAAACAAATAGTATTAATATTCTAATATCATGGGAGACAACAATATTTCTAGAATTTGTAAGTTGTAACAGACTAGGGACATAAGAATTCATAGAAGCAAGAGGCAAAATAGAGTATCAATATTTTTCATTAATTCAGTCTTAGGCCCTCATAGGTTAAGTCAAGGAATAACCATTTTTCTAAAATTTTTCTTTCTTTCCACGAGCCAGAGGAGTAGATCAGATCATTAGAATGTTTAATAGTTATTTTCTAGTTGAATATGAGTAGTGGTCTAGTAGATGGATGGATGCTGCAGATTGCCGATATGAAATGGAAGAGAAAAAGATTTGATGAGTTTTGCATAATGCAAAACGATGAAGAGACGGCTGATTATGGAATTGTAAATTCCATTGTATTTCTACTTTTTGGAGTTCTAGGTTTAATCATTTACTAATCATGAAATATTCAATTACCTATTTTATAATATTTTCATTCAAATTTTGTAATAAAGAAAGAAAGTTTCTTTAATCTAAAAAAACCAAAAAATACAAAAAATCGGGTTAAAGTGGGTCGTTATTTTCCAGGTTTTGGCCGGTTTTTACTGGATGACACCAGTTTCTTAGCCACCTGGTCTACATATATAATCAGATTGGACTCAAGACCGACTCCCAGTTAAACCGGCCGATCTGGTCTGGTTTTTAAAACATTGTTTTTTAGATAATATATTTGTGCTTCTAAGTTCTTTCTTACACTGCACGCACATCATGCATGTGGCTTTCATTATTCCTTGTCTGATCTTGTGATCAGAGGCGGAGCTAGACCAATTTCATTGGAGGGCTGAAGGGGAAAAAAGACAAACATATCGACTATATTTATACCAAATATTCATAAATACAAGATAGTGAGTGTAATGCACAACTACAAACCAAAAGAAATATTACAAAATTTACTTATGATCATTTTTTGAATCTAAGAAAATTGTACACGATGCTTTTTCATTGATTCAAAATCAGTTATTATAGAATCTGTGCTAAAAGTAGTAGCGATTTCTTTCTCAATGTAAACAACTATGTTATCTGAAATAAAGTCATCGTCCATTTTTCTTCGAAGTCTTATTTTGATTCATTTCATTGCTGAAAAATCACTCTCTGTAGTTGGTATAGATACTGGAAGACTTAATATAAGGCGAATTAATTGATGAACCAAGTGGTAAGATTTAAACTTTCATGTTTTAGTTAGTCTTTGAAATAATTGAGAAATTGTAAGAACACCTTGAAAATCTGGATGAGTGAATAAATCAAGCTCATAATGATACAACTCGAACATCAAATGACCATGTTCTTGCTCTGTGAAATCTCCTGGATAAAACTTCACTGCTAGTTACCATATGTTTTCAATGTTCAATGACTTATAATTTTTACTAGGATCCAAAGAAGAGCTTAAAGTTAGAAGTTGCACTAATTTCTCATTGAATCTACTATTCATTTCTTGTAATTGAGAGTCTATTGCTGCTAAGAATGCCTCTATTCGGAAATGGTGCTCCATCATTACATTTGGTTGACGAGACCAGCCTCTGCGTACATTACATCGTGTGTCCATAACTGGAATTTCAATCTCATGCTTTCCACAAAAAGGTTTCGTAGTCTCAAGTAAAATATCTCATCCACCATTTCTCAACCTTTGAAGAGTGATTTTGTTGTGGAAACAAGAATTATTGCATTCAAGATATCTTGAGAGTGACAAAGATCATGCGTGATTCCCATGATTTCATGCATCAAATGTAATGTGAAAACAAACTCAAATGATATTAATACTTTACTAACAACATAAACATCACCTTTTTGCGCATAAGTGGTCCCTTCATCAATAAATTTCTCAATCACAAAGTAATATGCATACTAGTTTGTCATCAAGCTGCAAATAGAATTAAAACGAGAACCCCATCGAGTATCTCCTGCTCTCTATAAATTCCAAACTTGATTTACCCCTCTACCTGTTTTAAGTTCACCAAGTGCAACCTTGCTTACAATTTCATTTGCTTGAGCTTCTTGGGTGTTAAGTCTTCCGCTGAAAATCTTATCACAGCCAAGCTAAAGTTTAGACTAAACAGCTGAGTTATTCTATCAACAGCTCAATAGAGTCTGTTGAGTGGCTAACTCTGCTGATTAACTAACTTAGCTGTCCCCCAAGGACTTAGTTGTGTATTTAACTCTGTAATATTTTAAAAGGACAAAAATCAAAAAGTTGGTAAGGTTTATTCAACCCCCCCTTCTAAACCTTACTCTCACCCCTTGGGACCTACAAGTGGTATCAGAGTGGTTGGTTCATTGAGCCTTCCGCACTGGTTACTGAACTAGATCTTCAATCCTTCAAAGAAGTTTTTAACACTTGCTCTTTCAAAGGCTATTTCTTTTCAGCAAAGTTATTATCATGGAAGCAAATTTGACACGCATTCCTATGTTCACTATTGAGGAATTTGATGATTGGAAAATTCGTATGCAGGCTCATCTATCTCGCTTTACATGATGAAATGTGGAAATGTGATGATAGAAAATGGGCCACCGCAAATCGAAAGTGAACACAGCTTTATGAGAGAGAGCGGCCTTGGTGAAGAAGAGGAGGTCTTTGTTGAAGCAAAGACCCCTGGTTGAGAAACCAAGGATGAATGGACAAACGAGGACAGAAGAAGATACAACTTGGACAATGTGGACAAGGACATACTTTACAAAACTTTGGACAAAGCAATGTTCAACAAAGTCAAATATTGTCAAACTGCAAAACAAATCTGGGATAAATTAACTTTAATTTGTGAAGGATCTGAGCAAATTAAAGAAAACAAATTGTCTGTTGCTGTACAAAAATTTGAAAATTTTAAAATGCTTGCAGGTGAAACCTTGGATCAGCTGGATGCTCGATTCACTGAGATCACAAATGAATTATCCGCTCTTGGGAAAGAATATACAGAGAAGGAAATGTGTATGAAGATTCTGAGAAGCCTCCCAGCTGAATGGGAAATGAAAGTCATGGACCTGAGACATTCTATGAACCTCACAACAACATCAAACCATGAGCTATTCTCAGACCTCAAAGCCTACGAGTTTGAGCTGAGAAGAAAAGATCAAGAGTAGACAGCTGTACCCAAAACAGCTGCACTTATAGTGAAGGATGGGAAGAGAGCTGAAGTAAAGGAAGCCTTTGACCAGGAGAAAATTGCCTTGATGGTTAAAAGATTCAACAAGTTCTTCAACAAGAACTATAAAAGAAACAAAGGTGAATCCTCCAGAAGACATTCAGCTCCCTCCAAGTCAAGGGAAGATAGGCCACCCAAGAGAGCTGAACATCAAAAGGTTGAATATCAGAGAGCTGATAACCCAAGAACGGAAAGAGCTGAAAACCTGTGTTGGAACTGTAGACAACCAGGACACTTTGCTATTGATTGTCCATACCCTGTAGTCAATAAATACAGGAATGACGAAGAAAGAAAAGTCTTCAGAGAAAGAAGACAGGAAAAGAAAAAGGCCATGTTGGTTGCGAGGAGATGGCCGAGACAGCTAAGTCGAAAGAAGCAAAGAGACTCAGAGTAGTGAAGTGGCCGACTACTCAAGTGACTCTGAAGAAGAAGCAATGATTCTGTCTAATGGCTAAAGAACAAGATCAACATGATCAAGAAAATGAGGTACACTCTAACTCATCTCACTCAGATTCTAGTGATAGTGATTGTGACACACACATATCATCACCCACTGATCTTTATGATTCATTAGGCAAAATGATGAAAGACTTTGAGCACATTAAATCCTCACATACACTATTAAACGAGGAAAATAGCCAGCTCAAAAGCCAAAACTCACAGCTGACTAAGGAGCTGAGTACTCTAAGTCACATAGTTGATGAGAACAAAGAGCTGAAGGCTGAAAATGCAAAACTAATAGCAGAGATAGCGGCTATAGAAAAGAGGGAAAATGATCTCAAAAATGTGATTGCTACATTCACAAAGGCATCTAAATCATTGGATGACCTTATTATGAGCCAAAAAGAGTGTGGAGATAAGACAGGCATAAGATTCAATTCCTTTGTACACAGTGAAACTCCCAGAGTGATCGTGGAAAAAGGATCTTCAAGTAATGAAGCATCTCAAAAACCCAAGACACCAAATGTTGCACCCACATTCACTCCAAAGCACAATCACAAACAAACTGGCCTTGGATATAAAGGAAAAGGAAAACAACCGATTGAGTATCTTTGAGAGGATAGCTCGAAGAAAAGAAACAGAGTTCCTCAGCAAACTCCAAATAGAAAGTACTCTGTAAAGAACAAACAGAGCTACCAAAACCCCCAGAAGTTTTATCAAAGAAACACATATGATGGGAATGGTAGAAATTACCCAAGCCAAGCTGATTCGAATAATGTGAAATATCAGCAAAGACCTATGGAATATAATCCTAAATGGCAAAGGCCTAAAACTCAAGAAAGGCCATTCCAAAGTCAAAAGAGATATCATCAAAGACACATATGCACCCAAGCACTACACTCGTAAATATCACAACTACCCAAGAAGGCAAGTGCTAAAACACACACACAGGCATACAGACAAAAGAGACAGTTGTATGAGCCTAAAGCCCCCAAGCAATTTTCCAAAGTGAGTTATGGTTATGACACAGATAGATGGCAACCTCTTAGAGTCAAGTCATTTGGCTATAGGTTGGTTGGATCATCTTACAAAGACTAACCCCTCGGGACCTGACAAGCATGAGTACCTAAAAACTAATTTTCTTGATTACGAGGTTCAAGGCAGTGAGTGCCAAGGAACCTGGTACATAGATAGTGGCAGTTCTAGACACATGACAGGAAACAAGAAAAATCTGTCAAAAATCAAGGAGATTAGAGGCGCAAAAGTCATATTTGGAGGAAATGAAGCTCCAGGGGAAATAAGAGGCACTAGATCCATCAAGAAAAATGGATTAGAAATCACAGATGTTGCATATGTTGAAGGCCTCAACTTCAACCTGTTAAGCATTAGCCAACTCTGTGACAAGGGCTATAATGTTGGATTCAATATGGGAGTGTGCCAAATTAAAGACACTGAATCAAACGAAGTAGTGTTGCAAGGATCCAGACAAAAGAACATGTATGTGGTAGATTGGTCTACTGCCACACCAAGCACTTGTCTGTTAGCAAAGAGTACAGCCGAATCAAGTTGGCTGTGGCACAAGAAGCTGAGTCATCTAAACTTCAAGACAATCAACAAGCTTGCAAGGAGTCAACTTGTGGAAGGATTGCCAGACTCAGTGTAGAATGAAAGTGTTTGTGATGCATGTCAGATGGGAAAACAGATCAAATCGTCATTCAAAGAGAAGTGAAGTCCATCTTCAACAAGGATATTGCATCTGTTGCATATGAATCTATTTGGTCCAGTTGAGCCAGCTAGCATAAGTGGAAAGAAATACACTTTAGTAGTGGTAGATGATTATTCAAGATATAAATGGACAATCTTCATGTGTAAAAAGAAGGAAACTTTGCGAAGTTACCTCGGTGATGAGAAGAGTTCAAAATGAGAAGAGTCAAACTATTTTAAAGATAAGGTCGATAGAGGAACCGAGTTTGTCAATGGGATAATAACTCAAAGATTGTGTTGAAAATGGTATTGCTCATGAATTATCTGCAGCAAGGACTCCACCGTGAGAATGGAGTAGCGAGAAAGAAGAAAGCAGACATAACTCTCAAGGAAGTTCGCAAGAACCATGTTAGCTAAAGTTGGATTGCCAAAGAGATTTTGGGCTGAAGCCATCAACACTGCATGCTATACTCAAAATAGATGCATGATCAATAGACAGCTGACAAAGACTCCCTATGAAATATGGACAGGGAGAAAGCCAAATGTTGTATATTTTAGAATATTTGGATGTAAATGCTTCATCTACAACAATGGCAAGGATAATCTAAAAGCTTTTGATGCTAAAGTTGATGAAGGTATCTTTTTGGGATACTCAGCTGAAAGAAAAGCCTACAGAGTGCTGAACAAGAGAACTATGGTCACAGAAGAGTCTATTCATGTGGTTTTTGATGAACCCAATTTAAATGGAGAAGACATTGAAGAGTTAGCTGATAAGCTGAATCAACCAACTATGCAGAAGAGTCCTTATATTGAAGCTGAAGCTGGAGCAGTTAATCAAGATGAAGATGAGACTGCTGAGTCTCAAAGACAACTGGAATATCTACAGCTGAATGAGAATGAAAGAGCTGCTCAAGAAAACACAGCTGCAAGACGAATGAACCCAGTTGATTTACTCCAATCTAATGTGAGATGGCTGAGAGACCATCCACCAGAGCTAGTCATTGGAGATGTAAGAGATGGTGTAAGAACCAGATCCAGAGCTCAACAAGAAGCAATGTTCCCTTGTTTTATTTCCCAAATAGAGCCAAAAGATGTGTCCCAAACATTAGATGACACACATTGGATTCAAGCCATGCAAGAAGAGCTAAATCAGTTTGAAAGGAACAAAGTATGGGAACTAGTGCAGAGACCAACCCATCAAAATGTTATTCGCACAAAATGGGTTTTCAGAAACAAGATGAATGAAGAAGGTTCTGTGGTAAGAAACAAAGCAAGATTGGTAGCCAAAGGGTATTGCCAAGAAGAGGGAATAGATTTTCTTTGAAACATTTGCCTCTGTTGCAATGTTAGAAGCAATAAGGATGTTCCTTGCCTATCTTTGCACATAAGAACTTCATTGTATATCAAATGATGTGAAAAGTGCATTTTTAAATGGATTGTTGGAAGAAGAAGTCTGTGTTAAGCAACCTCCAGGCTTTGAGCAGAAGACTCTTGGAGACAAGGTGTACAAGCTTAAGAAAGCTCTATATGGATTGAAACAAGCACCTAGAGCATGGTATGATACATTGTCTCAATTTCTGACAGATAATGGATTCACCAAAGGCAAAGTGGACAGAACACTCTTCAGAATTCAAGATGGGGAGAGTATACTGCTTGTTCAAATATATGTGGATGACATCATTTTTGGATCCACAAACAAGGAGCTGTGTGATAAATTCTCAAACCTCATGCAAGGAAAATTTGAAATGAGCATGATGGGAGAGCTGACATTCTTCTTAGGACTTCAAGTTAAACAGCTGAAGGATGGAACCTTCATAAGTCAAACAAAGTACACCAGGGACTTAATGAAGAAATTTGGTATGGAAGATAAGTCTTCTGTGAAATACCAATGAATACATCAGTCAAGATGGACATGGACGCAGATGGCAAGCCTGTGGATCAAACAAGATCTGAGCACTTATTGGATCACCGCTCTATCTAACAAAGAACAAAGCGTCATCACCTTTGCAGTAGGTGTATGTGCAAGATTCCAATCTGCTCCAAAGGAAAGTCACATGACTGCAGCTAAGAGAATCCTAAGATATTTGAAGGGATGCCAAGAAGTGGGCTTATGGTATCCAAAGGAAGGTGGATTCAAGCTAATTGGTTACTCAGACTCTGACTATGCTGGATATAGAGTTGACAGGAAGATTACTTCAGGTACATGTCAAATGCTTGGAAACAGATTAGTTTCCTGGTTTAGCAAGAAGCAAAACTCAATAGCCACATCCACAGCTAAAGCAGAATACATAGCTGCGGGCAGCTGTTGTGCCCAAGTCTTATGGATGAGACAATAGTTGAGAGATTATGAAATTGAAGAAAAAGATATTCCAATTATGTGTGACAACACAAGTGCTATTTCAATCACTCAGAATCCTGTGTTGCATTCAAGAACAAAGCACATTGATGTCAGATATCATTTTATAAGAGATCATGTTGAAAAGAAAGACATCACTTTAGAATACATCTCAACTGATAAACAATTAGCTGACATATTCACAAAGCCATTATGTGAATCAAGATTTGAAGAACTGAAGCATGAGCTAGGGTTAATTGAGCTGAGTTGACACCCAGAAGACTCAATGAGAAGAGATGAAACATGAAAAGATGAAAACAAAGCAGATTTCATAAATCAGCCAAGTGAATCAGTCGTATCGGAAAGTCAGCTGTATCAAGTTAGCTGACAGCTGAGTCACTATACGAAAAGAGAGAAGAAGAGTTGAGTCATTTAAGGAGTAAGCTAAGTCATTTATGAGCTAAGTGACAAAAACACAGTCGTTTTTAATGAGCGGGAATGTTTTTAAGGATGACGTCAGCGTAATAATGACGGGTACAGTCAAAAGCTGCACATCAAGCATATGATTGGATATAAATACTGCTGCATTAAATGCGGGCAATTAAATGCTGATCAGCGTGGTGAATCTGAACCGTTGATCTTGATCAAAATTTCAAAAACCAAAAACACGTCCTTTCATAACCCATATATACTCATTCTTTCGCTTTTTCTCTCACCAAAACTGTTCATCTTCAAAAACAAGAAAGCAAGTCTCTTTTCTCTCTCGAAACCCTACCTGTTCTCAAAGCAAGTTCGTCAAGATTTAATCGGTAAAATTCTCTAGAAATGGCACCAAAGATAGATTTCATCATGTTATCGAAGCAAATCCACACAGGATCAACTGTGGATTTTGAAGGCATGATTAAGCAGGGTTCCGATGAAACCCTTGTGAAGAAGATAGCGGATAAAATCGAGAAATCTGGACTGAAACCATTCCTCACGATGGAATTTCCGATGACATACGTTGAGGAGGTCGCACAATTTTACGTCAACGCCGAGGTGCAGGACGAAGGGATTAAGTCCTCTGTCCACCGCAAGGACATACTAATCACTGCAAAAGACCTTGCGGAGCACTGTTTACTGCTGTCGGAAGGGATGCCAGAGATATATGAAGCCGACGTCAACTTGGCTGCTGCATGGAAGGAAGTAGCCAAACATGAATGTGCTGTAAAAGTCTTCTACACAGCTGAGAAGAAACTGCTGAAGGACGATTATCACAAACTGATGGATATCGTCGCAAAGTGTGTGGACATGAAGTTTGGAAGCTTCAATCAGCTGTCCAAGACCAAGCTGATTGTCATGGCTGCGATCATGCAAGGGAAGAAAGTTAACAAGGCTGAGTTTGTATACGGCAGACTCTGCCAGAACGTTGCAAACAAGTCCTTCAAGGAAGATGGTTCTTTTGGAGGATCACTCGGCTATGGCTATTGGCCATTTGATGGAAGTGAAGGGCATTCCCCTTCAGCATGGAAAGTCCTTCCATGTAAACAAGAAGATGTTTAGGGCTAACCTCTCAGGAGCCCAGAAGAGAGCCCATGTGAAGAGGGCTGAGACCAGTGAGGGGGAATCAGCTGACCCCTAGGAAACAGTTGTTACCTCCCCTCCAAAGAAGAAAGCTGCCCATGCAGCTGGAAAGAAGATAGCTTCCTGCAAAGAAAGATAAAAGATGCACTGCCCCTGCGGTGTGTCTCCTGCCCATGCAGCCGAGGCGGAGAAGGAACCCCAAATACCTTCTCCGACCATCAAAAAGAGGAGGACTTCCAAGCCAAGAAAGGAAGCTCCTCAGTCAAATAAAGATGCACTGGCCCCCGCCGCCAAGGAAGCTAAGGAAGAAGTATCCGAACCAGAACTTCCTCTGATAAGGACAAAAAGAAGAAGAAGAATCACCAAGCTCTCGGAGCTTGAGAAGACAACTGAGTCTGCCACTCAGCTGGAAAAAGTCTCTGAGACTGCTGAAGAAGTGCAGTCTCCAGAAATTATTGATAAAATAGCCAAGTCTGTTGAGACCGATCAACAGAGGCAAATTGAAGACCCGGTTGTGGACAAAACAGCTGAGGAACAAGAATACCCATTTATGTCTGAATTCGATTTCTGTCTTTGTTAGAACTCCTATTCCAAATTTTGCACTAACAAATATGACATGCTAATTATTGATCAGATAAAAAGCAACTAAGAATAAGTACTCGAATTCATAAAATAGAACACATGAATTAATTAAGAAAATAATTAATCAAGATTTTAACATGAATCAACAGTTTTGATTATGCCCCTATGATACGAAAGATTAGCTAAACATTGATAACAAATTCATAGACAAATTCAAAATCAATATTATGACATCGTTTAAGCACAGACAAGAGATCTAGACATAGTAAGAAAACACATTCGTATCAGGATGGATTCCCTCCTAAGCCTTCAAGCTCTTGTGCTCACGTGGATGTGAAAGGCCTTGTGGTGTTATTCGCGACCTAGCCCTCCTCTCTTAGAAGAACTTGAATATTGTGTTCCTATGAAATATAGTGTGTTGTATGTGGTATGAATGTTGTTGGATGATCTAATTTCGTGCAAGTCTTGTGTTCCTTTAATAGATGCTGGGAGACATCACTTGTAGAGTTGGAACGGGAAAAGAACTCCATAAAAACGCATGGCAAAGTCCCACACGGCCTGGCCGTGTGATGTCTTGCCCTGCCCAATACCACACGCCCGTGTGGGCCCACTTGATTTGGTCGTGCGGCTTGTTTTTGTCCTTTTTTCACACGGTTGTGCCACTTTCACATGGGTATTTTCACATGGTCGTGTGACACTACACGGTCTGGCCGTGTGAAGTATTTTTGTCCATTTTTTTCATCTTTTTGATCTTCTATTCGCACTTGTTAGTCTTATCCGGGCCTTCCAACCGATATTTTTTTTTCTTTGAAGCTCTATTTCCTGAAAAAAGTTACAAGAATACGCAATATCATGCCCTTCTAAGAAAACCAAGTAAAAACACACTAAATTTACGTGCAAATGTATCAATTATATACCATTTTAAGCTCCTAAATGCACGTATAGTTTACACTCATCACATGCGTCAATTAAAGGATTTAGTGAGTGTTGTAGACATGTTATTGTTTTTGATGGCACACACCTAAAGGGAAAGTTTAAAGGCGTGTTTGTTGCGGTTACGAAAGACGACAATGAACAAGTGTTTCCACTAGCATTTGGTGTGGCTGATAAGGAGAAGGATGAATCATGGGAATGGTTTATGAAGCAATTACGCAACATGTACGGGTGTCTTGGAAATATGCTCATTGTATTCGATCGCCACAAAAGTATTAAGAATGCAGTTGGCAGTGTATACCCTGACGCTGTGCATGGTATATGCACATATCACTTGAGGGAAAATATTAGAAATTATCGCGATCAAGTGGTAAGCTTATACCAAAAGGCTACGTACACTTATTCTCCTAAAAGATTCAAGAAGATTATGGCCCTGATTCATAATGCAGACGAAAAGGCTTACGAGGAGTTAGTTAGGGCTGGAACGAAAACATGGACATGTGCACGTTGTCCAGTTAGATGCTATGGGTTCATGACATCGAATGCAGCAGAGGTTCTTAATGTTATACTTGTCTAGTCGAGAAAATCGTTAATTTGTTCGTTGCTCGATTCTATTCAAAACCTTACTCGGGATTGGTTCCACGAGCGACAAATTGCAGCCCAAAACATGAACAATGAAGTCACCACAAATACAGCTAAGAGATTGATGGAAGCAGGTGCACTAGCTGATAAGATGCACGTGTCACCTCTTAGTAGCCTAATTTATTCTGTGAAGGATGGGGTGCATTCTTTTGTTGTTGATTTGGCAAAGAGAACGTGTACTAGTCGAGTGTTTCAGTTTGATCTATTGTCGTGTCCACATTCGATTAAAGCAATAAGGTATATTTAAACTTTTTTACTATATTACTAATTATTTCACGTCTACTATATCCTTATATACATTTTTTGCTATTTATTTCAGTTAGGCAAATCAATCAGTCTACAGTTACGTGCACAACTACTATAAAACAGATACATTGTGGAAACTTTACTCTCCAATCGTCATGCCCATTGCACATCCTAAAGACTGGAATGTGCCAGAAATGATACGACTTTTGGTTGTCAAGGCACCTCTAAATCCTCAACAAGCTGGCCAACCCAAGACTCGATGGATTCTATCTAGTGGTCCATCTAGTAGCTCACAACGCTCCGTAATATGCTATAGATGTCGTCAAGAGGGTCATAATCGTTCTATATGTAATGCGGTGCTCCTTATTTGCCATGATGCAACGAGTACGAGTGGAAGCAACACGATTGATCAACCGGCTAGAAGATTTTCAACAAAATGCGGCATTTGTAAGAAAGAAAGACACACTAGGAGACTTTGTCCTGATAGAGTTTCTGAAGTGAATCAGTAAATTAAACATGTAATCCATAGAGTTAATAATTTAATTGTAACCATTATATGACTCGATGCCCAAGTACCATGACTCGATATCATTTTATATCTCGGGATAAAGTACAATACTTTGTTTCAGATTTTGATTGATATTTCTTGTCATATGAGCCTTTGTTTCAGCTTTTCAGTGATGTTTCTTGTCTTATGAGCTTTCGTTTCAACTTTTCAGTGATGTTTCTTGTCATACAGTACTATTCAGTGATGTTTCTTGTCCTATGAGCTTTTGTTTCAAATTTTCATTGATATTTCTTATCCTTGTGAGATTTTCATCCATCTACATCAAAATGAACACATATGACCTTAATTTCGCTCCTCTTCCACCCCCACAGAAACTCAGAAATAATTTCCTTACTATGCTCTACAATATGAAAAAACTACGCGGACAATGCCGATGGATATTCTACTTGTTGATTTCCTTGTGAGCAAGTTGAATAAAGATAATTGGGAGATCGATGGGTTTAACAACACTTCTTGTTGGGTGCTAGGGCTCTTCTGAAGTCACAATTTGACTATACTTTCACATCTTCTGAGATGAATCAATGTGTTAAGCATCTTCAAGCTCGCTACAACTTTTACGCTAATATGCTTGCCACTCCGGGCATTGTTTTGGATCGCAAGATTGATTTTGTGCATTCAAATCATCAGAATAGGCTTGACTGGGGCAGGGTAATTTTTTATACATATTTCAAGCACTTCAATTTACTTCCAATTTTTGTTAATTTTCTGTTCATATAGGTTGATGCAACCCTCGCAACCGCTTACGAGTTAGACGGGGAACCTCTGTTCGACAAACTCGCCCCGTTATTCAAGACTGAGCCTTAGAAGAAGGAAGTTGTCAAAATTTTGCCATGGACACCTATCCCTCGATATTTGCGTAAGCGTCCCCATTTTGAGGAAGGAACTTCATCAAAGTTCAATCATAAGTAGTCTACTTATGTTTGGTTCAATTATGTATTTGTATTTGTTTCAGCTGTCTTTGTTTAAATTCTTGCACTGTTGTCTTAGTCTTTGTTGAACTTTAAATTTGAAGAACTCTTTGTTTCAGCTTGATGTAACAAATGTTTGCTCGACATCGAGTCAGTAAAACTCGATGTCGAGTTTTTTTCCTTGATATCGGTCACTAAGACTCGATTGCGAGTCTTAGAGACTCTATGTCGAGTTATGCTAGAAAAAAACCAGGCATGACTCCTCTGTTAGCTGCACAAACCAACGTGTAACACACACCAACTAGCAAATAATACCAACACAACCAGCAAAAAATACCAACTATCTCCCACAAACCAACTATCTCCAACAAACCAACTAGAGCGAGAGTAATACCAAAAAAAGATGCAAACTTACAATATCGCTCAACAAAATATATACAACTGAACTAAATAAGGTCAATATGTGTAGTCGATCATTCATTGCGAAAGTCAAAATAGAATAAATAGTACAAACTAACTATCAGGTAATATCTCTATGTTGTGCGCAAAAATGGCTAACGCCATCTTCCGCCGATACTCGCGGATTGTATCTATAGTCTACGCCGCCAGGATGGACTCACCCAACAAATACTCGACGTACATGCAGGCGAACGCGCCACAGCTGTGGCTATCCATATGTATGAACTGCTGATCAGCTGGCATCCTCGTAATGGGCAGCATGTCGCATCTAATCAAAATCAGGCGCCTCTCAAAATAACCAGCAGTAGCGAGCAATCAAGGAAGAAGACGTCGAAGCGGGAGCAGCTGGCAGTGATGGTGAAAATAGATGGTTGGGTTAGAACAATCGTCCATCTAATCCGACAATGGATCACACAGCTGAATCTCCCACTCGATCAGCCGAACTCGACATACGGCCCAATGCCTAGATCATAGACATACCAAGACGATCTACAAGTAATAAACATGAAACATCATTAACTGGATTATATGACTAATACGACCTACAAGTCAGATACAAGAAAATTATAATAAGACTAATACTTACACCTCGGACCTCGGACCTCGAACCAAGGGTGCCCCCACTCTGGACTCTGCCCATGAACATATTGCAGCAGCTGCCTGGGTACATGCCACTGTAGGTACGGGCAGCTACCCCCGTAGGAACCCTAACACTCCTTGTCATCAGGATGGAGGTGATCTCATGCCTTCTTCAGGTACGTCTGTAGATAATTTTGATTTTAAATCATTAGTATCAACAGTATAAAGTATGTTTTCTAACGTCAACTAAAATTAAAAACTTACAAAAATGAACAATCCTGGATGTTCAGAGTGTCTGCTCCGACACCAGGATGAAGTCAAACCCCCACGTGCAATTTCCGAACAAAGACCTCAAGATAAGGTTCGATATGTTTCATCATTTTAAACAAAAGGAGTCAAAAGAACAACAACAATTATTGAAATGAAATAAATACTTAAAAAAACTACTTACGTTATTGGCTAGATCCTCATCTACGTTCTCAATCTCGCGAAAGTACAAGGGGCCTGATACCAAGCTGACACTAGCCCTACATCTCGGCTGCTAGACATAAAAGCGTATCAGTTTAACGAGTATTAAAATGAAATATTATTAATGACAAATAGAATATACAGAACATACATCCGGGGTTAGGCATCTCCAAGAATTGAGTATATTGTTGACGTATATGTCGCTGCCTCCTCTGCTCGGCTAAGTCTATAAATGGAGACTGTAGGTACCTCGATAGCAGACGGACGCGGCAGGCAGGACGTAACAGGGCAGTGGGAGTAATCTCTCTCGTCTCAGCCCCCGCAGCCTCCCTTCCCCCGCAGTCTCATCCCCAGCAGAATTACCTATGGGAAAGGACTCTTTGATATGCTCAGCGACTACTGTGGGTGGAAGCTGTGGGGGTGGGGGTGTGCCACGCGGAGTATCACTAGGCACTGCCTACAAATAACCCTCTGATAAGTGCATTTTTGTTCACATTTTCTTAAACCTTTTTAGATAATTTTTCTAACTTTTTAGTTCATTAATCAATAAAATCAAGAAAAATCACATTGGCTTGTTTTGAATGATGAAGGTTAAGACTTGAAGCAAATTCGTATGATTTCGTATGAAAATACGAATGTAAACAAAGTCTAAGAGAAGGCAAGAAGACTCAATCTCGTGCAGAACACACCCCTAGTGTGTTGGAAAACATGGCCATGCTTCAAAAGGAAGAAAAACAAGAAAAACAGAAAAACACGCCCGGGCCGTGCTTACAAAGCACGGCCGTGTTTCACACGCAAATCAAAAACACGCCCAAACCATGTTTAAAAGCACACCGTCGAAAATCCAATTTTGCGAAGAAAACACGGCCGTGTTTTAAAGCACGGCCGTGTTTTCCTCCAACTCAACATTTTTTTCTTTTTGGCGGAAATAATGGAGACTTTTGCTTTTTGACAACCTTTGAGCGGCTTTCACACCTCATCTTGCTGCACCAAAACTCAATTTCCTCCTCAATTGGCATGTGAACACAATGATTCAACCAACTCAACCAATGGAAGTGAAGTATGATCATGTGTATACAATGATTCAACCAACTCAACCATGAATGTGCACACAATGATTCAACTAACAAGCATGGAAATGGGGCATTTGTTAATATGGTATTTCACAAGATGGTGCTTATAAAAGCCAAGAGTTTGAGTTGGAAAATCATTCATGTAATATTCATTCATAGAGAGATTCATAGTGTTTAACATTTTGAGTGGAATTGGGATCAAGAGGTTCTTGGAGGAGTAAGCTTGTAGCAACATTGGAGAAGAAGGCTTGGATCAACATCATCTATCAAAGGAACAAGTCATTGAGATTTTGAGAAAGATAAGTACACCATGTTTACAACACTTAAATCTTCTTGTGTAATTTATTCTTTTGTCAAAATCATGAGTAGCTAAACTACTAGTGTTTGAATGTAATGAACTCTAGAATGGATTTGTGATTAAGGTTTGTATGTTTTTAATAAAATTCTCATGTCTTGTGTGATTCACTTATATCATGTTTATTTCATTCAAGTTGATATTTCCGGTATATTAATTTGATATTTATTCCTCATCGGGTAATCGAGAGATTTATGGTGAGAAAGAACCTATATAAGTGAAAAGAGTTGCATGTAATCCTAGATATAGACGACATAAATCTTCTGAATTAGGGTCAAACCTAATATGGGAATTCATAAATCGTTATAATGCAATTTTGGGGGTTTTAACTAGAAAGAGATTTCAGTTAATAAACTTGAGATTAGGAGTTTTTCGCCTTGAGAAAGGGTTTAACTTAAATCGGGAATTTCTACGGTCCACATAACATGAGATTTTATTAAAAGAGGTTGGTTTTTGCTTAAGGGCTTATGGTTGTATTTTTATCTTGATTGAATCACAAAAACATTCTAGAGGGATTTACATTCAACACATTTTTATCTCTTGATTTCTCATTCTACAATCTATTTTTATTTGATTTCTTTTTGTAAGTTGCAATTATCTTAAATTCTCTATTTTTCATTTTCCATTTTAACAAACAAAACTCTGAAAATTACTAGATTAGATAACAAAAAGACGGTAATTATTAGTACTTATAATCCTCGTGGGAATGACACTCGGTGACTAATAACCTATACTACAAAACGATAGGTGCACTTGCCTATGGTTTTCTAGAGTAGCTTTTGAGCCATCAAGTTATTGGCGCCGTTGCCGGGGATTGTAATATTAAGAACACCTTATTTTTGTTAATTTAATCATTTTTTTATTTTCATTAATTGTCTTTCTAGGTATCTATCTTTGTAAGTCTTGGATTATACTTATCCTCCTTGTTTACCACAGTGCATGCCTACTCGTCGCCGAATTTGGAAGCGCGAGACCGCCGGTAGCAACACAGAGGAAAGTATTAGTACAGATCACGAGGAGGATACTAACGAAAGCAAGGATCCCGATATGGCGGATGAACAACAAAGAACCATGTACGACTACGCCAAGCCATCTATGGATGGTACGTCGTCTAGTATCGTAAGCCCACTTTATTGCGACCAATAATTTCGAAATCAAACCGAATGTCATTCAAATGGTGCAACAGTTTGTTCAATTCGACGGCCTACCGGACGAAGATCCAAATAATCATATCGCGAATTTCCTCGAAATTTGCGATACTTTCAAAATAAATGGAGTCTCCGACGATGCCATCCGTTTACGCTTGTTCCCATTTACTCTTCGGGACGGGCTAAACAATGACTAAACACTTTACCGAAGGGAACAATCACAACATGGAGCATTATGGCGGAAAAATTCTGCTAAAGTATTTCCCACCCGCTAAAACCGCACGATTGAGGAATGAGATCTCTTCATTCACTCAAGAAGACGATGAAACCTTGTACGACACTTGGGAGAGATTCAAAGAATTACTGCGAAAATGCCCACATCATGGTCTTCCCATTTGGATGCAAGTCCAAACATTTTACAATGGGTTGCTCTCATCAACAAGACAGATGATCGATGTCTTTGCGCGCGGGGGACATTGAACAATAAAACACCAAGCCGCCCAAGATCTCATAGAAGGAATGGCCATGAATGGCTATCAATGGCAATCCGCACGAGGAAAAACCAACAAAGTCGGTGGGAGTATATAATGCGGACGCGGTGGTTACACTAGCCGCACAGTCGAAGCTCGACTCGTAAAATCGACGGGTTGGCGGCTCCAAAACCACCACCACAACAAGCCTTCTCATGCGAGACTTGTGGAGGATCACACAACCACCAAGATTGCCCTCACGCGATACCGCCGCATGAACAAGTGGATTATCTAGGTAATCAATCTCGACCCTTTCAAAATAATCCTTTCAAGAACACTTATAATCCAGGTTGGCGCCAACACCCGAACTTTAGTTGGGGAAATCAAGGTCAACGAAACCTAATCCAAACGCACTCCCCAATTGTCGCACCTCCGGTTTCCAACCGCGAAAACCAAGTTTGGAGGACTTATGTCAAAATTCGTCAAACAACGGAAACCCGTTTCACGCCACCGAAACATCCTTAAGGAACCAAGAAGCATCTATTCGCAACTTGGAAAATCAAATTGGTCAAATTGCCAAAATGATCTCCGAAAGGCCACAAGGGAGCTTACCTAGCAACACCGAGCCAAATCCAAGAAAACAGGTAAAAGCAATTACTCTAAGGAGTGGAACAAAGCTAGATGAAATACGGATGCGGAGGGCGAACCCACACCCATACAACAAAAAGACGAACGGTATCCAAGGAAACAAAGAAAATGGTACGGAATTCCAACCACCTATTCCGTATCCAAGTCGATTGCGTAAGGACAAACATGACGACCAATTTGGTAAGTTCTTGGATTTATTTAAACAATTGCACATCAATATTCCTTTTGTTGAAGCCCTTTCACAGATGCCAAAATATGCCAAGTTCCTAAAAGATCTTCTTTCAAATAAGAAGAAGCTTGAAGAAATATATATGGTGCAATTAAATGAGGAATGCTCGGCAATTTTGCAAAACAAGTTACCTCTTTAAAATCAAAGATCCGGGAGTTTCACTATTCCTTGTCATGTCGGTAATTTGACGTTGATCGGGCATTGGCCGATCTAGGGGCTAGCATTAATTTGATGCCTTATGATTTATTCAAACAAATGGGTCAGGGAGCCAAAACCAACTAGGATGAGCCCGCAATTAGTCGATGAGATCTATTAAGTATCCTAGAGGTATTGTTGAAGATGTTTTGGTCAAAGTCGATAAGTGTATATTTCCTGTCGATTTTGTAATTCTTGATATGCATACAGATGTCGAAGTTCCCTTGATCTTAGGGCGTCCATTTTTAGCTACTGCTAAGGCAATCATTGACGTGCATGATGGCAAACTAATTTTAAGAGTCGAAGATGAACAAGTCATTTTTAAAATCGCTACATCAATGAAAAATACGATAGATAAAGATGACTCCTGTTTTGCTATTGATCTTATCGATATGGAGATAACAAATTCTCTACCAAGCATGATTTCTAACGAATTCTTGGAGACTTGTATTGTTCAAAGTGCAGGTATATCAGATGAAGACCCCTTTCTTAGGGAATCAGACTCGCATTGGAGGAAAACGAACCAACAGTAAGCGACGTAAAGAGTTCGAAAAAATTGAAAACTCACAGTGGGGCATATCAAACCATCCATTGAGGATCCACCACTTTGTTGGAGCCAAGGAGTTACCCGAACACTTGGAATATGCATTTCTAGCCGAGAACGCCAAACTTCCCGTAATTATTTCCTCCAATTTATCTTCTCATCAAAAGGATAGATTGTTGGCAATATTACGGGAACATAAAAAGGCCATCGCTTGGAAAATCTCCGATATTCAAGGGATAAATCCTTCCTTTTGCACTCACAAAATTTCGATGGAGGAAAATTTCAAGCCGGTTGTTCTACCACGGCGTCGTTTAAATCCAAACATGAAAGAGGTAGTCAAGGCGGAGGTAATCAAATTACTTGATGGTGGGCTCATCTATCCAACCGACAAGAATGGGTGAGTCCGATTCAAGTGGTTCCAAAGAAAGGTGGGATGACGGTGGTACCAAATGAAAAGAATGAACTTATTCCAATGCGGACGGTAATGAGGTTGGCGAGTTTGCATCGATTCACACGCGACTCAATGATGCTACTCGCAAGGACCATTTTCCTTTACCTTTTATTGATCAAATGCTTGAAAGATTATCCGGTCACTTGTATTATTGCTTCTTGATGGCATGTCGAGGTTATTTTCAGATCCGATAGCAGGAGGACCAAGAAAAGACCACTTTCACTTGCCCTACGGTACTTTTGCCTATCGCCGCATGCCTTTTTCGGATTATGCAATGCAAGCAACTTTTCAAAGGTGCATGCTTGCTATCTTCGACGAACTTGTAGAAGATATCATGGAAGTCTTCATGGATGACTTCTCGTTTTTGGGGACTCATTTGATCTTTGTCTTGCAAATCTTAAAAAAGTCCTCATTCGTTGTGAAGAAACTAACCTGGTTCTTAATCGGGAAAAATGTCATTTCATGGTACAAGAAGGTATTGTTTTGGGACATAAAATTTCTTGCGGGGGCATTGAAGTTGACAAGGCGAAGGTTGAGACAATTTCAAATTGCCTCCACCCACTTCGTGAAGGCAATCCGAAGCTTTTAGGGCATGCCGGGTTTTATAGGCGATTCATCAAAGATTTTTCAAAAATTGCCCGCCACTCACTCGCCTCTGGAGAAGGATGCGGTCTTTCATATCAATGATGAATGCCTTCAAGCATTCAATACTTTGAAAGAAAAGCTCACCACTTCTCCCATCATGGTAGCTCCGGATTGGTCTCAACCATTCGAACTCATGTGTGATGCCGATTATGCGGTAGGTGCGGTGCTTGGGCAACGAAAAGATAAGCATTTCGACCAATTTACTACGCAAGCAAAACTCGAATCCAAATTTCACCCAATTATACGACTACGAAAAAGAGTTACTTCTTGCGGTGGTTTTCGCATTTGACAAATTTCGCTCATATTTGATCCTATCCAAAGTCATTGTCTATACGGACCACTCGCTTTACGTTATTTGCTTGACAAAAATGATGCAAAACCACGACTAATTCGATGGGTACTCTTACTCCAAGAATTTGATGTGGAAATCAAAGATAAACGGGCCGAAAATCTTGTCGCCGATCACTGTCAAGGCTTGGGCACCGACACCGACAAGCAACACGAAGGACATATCAAAGATTCTTTCCGGATGAGCAACTCTTTTCCTTGAACTCAATTTCAATTGATAATCCTTGGTTTGCAGATTTTGCTAATTATCTTGCAGGAAAAGTTCTCTAAAGGGTCTGACCCATCAACAAAAGAAGAAATTCTTTTCGGACCTCAAACACTATATTTGGGACGATCCCCACCTCTTCCGAATTTGTGTGGATCAAATCATACGAAGATGTGTCGCACTTCCCGAAACGATCTCCATTTTGAATCATTGTCACAAAGGACCCACCGGGTGGGCACTATCAAGCGAATACCACGGCACGAAAGGTCCTTGAGTCGGGCTTTTATTGGCCTACACTTTTTCAAGACGCAAAACGGTATGTTGAAACTTGTGATAATTGTCAACGGTAGGAAATATTTCTCGAAAAAATGAAATGCCCCAAAATGGTATTCTTGTTTGCGAAATTTTTGATGTTTGGGGTATTGATTTTATGGGACCATTTCCTGCGTCTTTTGGCAATAAATACATTTTGGTAGCCGTTGACTACGTGTCTAAATGGGTAGAGGCTCAAGCCTTGCCTAAAAATGATGCTCGAGTGGTGGTACATTTTCTCAAAAACTTTTCACCCGATTTGGTACTCCACGAGCCATCATTAGTGATAGAGGCACTCACTTTTGTAATAGTCAATTTGACAAAGTGTTAAAACGATATGGTGTCACACACCGAGTCGCCACCGCCTATCACCCTCAAACTAGTGGTCAAGTTGAAGTGTCCAACCGCGAATTAAAAAGAATTTTGGAAAAAACGGTTGGACACTCTCGCAAGGATTGGTCCCTCAAACTCGACGATGCCCTTTGGGCTTATAGAACGGCTTTCAAAACGCCAATAGGGACTACTCCATACCGACTCGTTTATGGTAAGGGGTGTCATTTACCGGTTGAGCTTGAACACAAGGCCTTTTGGGCTATTAAAATGCTTAATTATGATTTGTCAAGTGCAAGAGATAACCGTTTATTGCAGATTAACGAACTCGAAGAATGGCGAAATTCGCATACGAGAACTCGAGAATTTACAAAGAACGAACAAAGCAATGGCATGACAAACGCATTAAGCAAACAAGAGAATTTCAACCTCGTGATCAAGTGTTACTCTTCAATTCCCGACTCCGACTATTCCAGGTAAATTAAAATCCCGGTGGTCGGCCCATTCATTTGTTACTCAAGTGTTCCCTTACGGGACTATTGAAATCACACACAAGGAAATGGGAACATTCAAGGTGAACGGACATCGTCTAAAGCTTTATTTTGGGGGCACCATCGATGATAGTTATCGAGATTCCATCCGTCTTGACGACCCTCAAAATACACCACACGAGTAGAGGTAAAACAGGTCCAGCTATACGACGTTAACGAAGCGCTATCCGGGAGGCAACCCGGTATTTTGTGTGAATTTTTTTTAAAAAAAAAAAAAAAATTAATAAAAACACGGCCTGGCCGTGTTTATCCACCACGACCGTGTTCGTCAATAAATTGACGAACACACCTTGGCCGTGTTCTTCAAACTTAGGCTATGTTTGCAAAACACGCAGAAAACACGGCCAGGGCGTGTTTATAAACACGCCCGTGTGTTAAATAAAAAAAAAAAAAAAAAAATTATTTTGGGTGAAAACTCGTATAGAACACGGCCAGGGCGTGTTCACTAACACGCCCGTGTTGTAATTCTAAAAAAAAAAAAATATTTTGGGTGAAAACTCGTACAGAACACGGCATGGGCGTGTTAAATAACACGCCCGTGTTTTAATTAAAAAAAAAAAAAAAGAGAAAATGCGGTGAAACACGCATCGAACACGGCTGGCGGCCGTGCTTTCAAAGCACGGCCGTGTTCGGTAATTACAAAAACAGGGGGGCCGATTTTTGGCCCTATTTTCTTCCCCAAACATCATTCTTCTTCTTCCTTTCTCCCCCTTTTCTCAAACCCTACCCCAAAATCACCAAATTCTTTCTCTTTTCTTCCAAAATCTTCACCCACACCACACACTTTCACATCACAAGGCTCTCATCTCTTCCTCCTCACAATGTCTTCAAGGTATGTGTTGTTCTTCTCTTCTTTTCTTTTCCTTTCAATTTCGAATTTTGATTTGTTTGAATTGGTATATTTGTGTGTTGTTGTGAAAATTATCCTATGTTGTAGTTAGCAAATTCATGAATTTGTATTGCCAATTTTTCATGCCCTAAAAAATTGAATGGTAGGGTTATTAAAATTTGGATAGTTGATATTAATGGTAAAATCATGAATTTCTTTTTATGACATATTTCTTGTGAATTTTTGTGAGTTTAATTGAGTTTGTTTGTGGTAATTTTTTAGTTCTTGTGGTAATTATGAGAAATTATGCTTGTGATGTTTTTATCTTGGTAAATTGAGGAATTGGTCATTTGTTCTTGATTTGAAGAGTAGACTTGGAGTCATATGATTAATGTTCCTAAATTGTTGTTGATTGAATTGCTATTATTGAAATGTTGTTGAAAAATGGATGTTGTTAAATCATTGTTGCAAATGGGGTGTATAGCTTGTGAAAATGGATTCTTGTTGAATAAAGATGTTGATATGGTGGAATTTTGAGTAAATTGATGTCTTTTCATGTTTGGGATACTATCTATGTCTCTTAAAATGGTTTTTCACGTTGCTGTAAGTTTATATTGACATAGGAATCCCAGGACTAAACGCGGACGTACCGGTGATGCTTCATCCTCTGCGGCCCCCACACACGGCGGTCGCCGAGCCACTCGTACTGAACCACCGGTACCTACCAATCCATTTGGTATAGCTTTCCGAGATGATGATCATGAAGCACAATACCATCGTCTGGCCCAACGTCACATCATTAACACACGATTCTCGGATAATCCTACCTTGGATGGGCTCGGCCGCGTCTGGATGTGGATTGGATGTTCAATCAACTTGGGTGGGGCTATTTCATGAATCTAGCCACCCCCACCTACATCCGTCTCACGTTAGAATTTCTGAGTTCCTATGACGCGGAGATTACTTGGCCGACACGCCGAGGAAGGACGAATCACATTTCGGCTCTTCAACAATGATCACCAACTCACATTGGCGAATTTAATTCTATCTATGATTTACCCACAAATGGGTTGCGTATAAAGCCATTGGGGTTCCGTGATCGACAATTTTGGCAAGCAATTACGCATGAGGAATATAATCCTTCTTCATCAAAATCCTCATGCATTGTCAATCCTTGCTTTCGTTATATCCATCGGGTGCTCTCGAGTACACTATTTGGCGGGCGAAAGTGAAGGAGTCGTCCGACTTGATGAGTGATGGTCAATGGTGAATTCTTCTTTGGCTAACACGGGTTCTTATCTCGCCAAGCATTTTCTCAAAGTGAGCAAGAAAACCGAGGTAAAATCGTTATTGGTGGCCTTATTACTCCTATTGCCATCCATTATGGTTATAACCTCGCAGACTTGAGCTTAGGGGACCAACCCGGATCGACTTTGAATCTTGTATTGCTATGGGAATGATTCAACGGAGCGGGATGGGTTATGTTTTAAGGTTAAAAATACAGACTACACACATCCATTGCGGATCCTTCTCTCACTTCGGTTGGGACCCGGACAATTGGAAGATGATGTACCCACAAGGTGATAACCCGGATGCATTCCGACTACCCGCACCGCCCGGCCTCGGACACGATGCCTATCAAAGTGAGGAACAGATATTGATGCTCCTCGGCGTCACAACTACCAAGGCAACCACCAAGGCAACCATCAACCCCTATGGATGATACTAGATCTCTTCTCCACGCCATTCGCTTGGAGCAAATGGAGCGGCGAGCTTTATTGGATCGCCAAGGGGAAATGATGACGTAACATTTACGCTCGAATTGAAGAACGACAACAACAATTCTTCATGAATCTTCAACAACAACAACAACAACAATATGACCAACAAAGAATTCTATTTTGCCATGATGGATCGTATCCAACAATGGCATATTTCGCAAGGACATTTCCCACCACCACAATGAAGGTCGTATTTTTCTTGTTTCATTATTTTTTTTCTCGCTTTCTAATCTAGATCGTATCACATCTCCTTCTTCACATTGGGGACAATGTGACCCTTGAAGTTGGAGGTGGTGGTGAGATTTATCAAAGATATTTGGATAATTTTTTTGTTTTCTTTTAGTTTGTGTGGGATTGCGTTTTTAATTAATTTGTGTGGATGTTTTATTTTTTTATGCACTTTTAAATCTCTTGCAAATAAACATGAGATATTTCTTTTTACAATTCGATAAGTTGTTTGTGAATTTGTTTTAACCAATTTTTCTCCCGAAAAAGTCATCTTTTTGAACTCAAATCGCCAAAATGTTTTAAAAACCGTGTGACTCTAGTAAAAGGATGAATTCGGCCAAAAGAGTTTAATGTCATGAAAATAGTTTGGATTTTGCTTAAATTTAAATACTTTATGTAATGATAAAAGGAGATGTTCAAAAACTCGGGTTTTTTTTTTTTTTTTTAAGTGTATATAATTATAAATTAGGACATTTTTTTGAGGTAAACTTCCACTAGGTTTAATTTTAAATGCTTTCCAAAAACTCCTGAATGGAAACTCATATTTGATATGCCGTTTTACGTAAAAAAGACAAACATGGGGCTCATGAATGCTCCTTTTATTAAAAAAACAAAGTATAATCGATTTGTCCTTTTTTATAAATATATATATTATTATTTTATTTTATTTTTTTCGATTTTCCGATTTTTTTTTTTTTTTTTTTTACTTGAATGAAATAAACATGATATAAGTGAATCACACAAGACATGAGAATTTTATTAAAAACATACAAACCTTAATCACAAATCCATTCTAGAGTTCATTACATTCAAACACTGTAGTTTGCTTACTACTCATAGTGTTTAACATTTTGAGTGGAATTGGGTCAAGAGGTCTTGGAGGAGTAAGCTTGTAGCAACATTGGAGAATGTTGCTTGGATCAACATCATCTATCAAAGGAACAAGTCATTGAGATTTTGAGAAAGATAAGTACACCATGTTTACAACAAAATGTTAATTTATTCTTTTGTCAAAATCATGAGTAGCTAAACTACTAGTGTTTGAATGTAATGAACTCTAGAATGGATTTGTGATTAAGGTTTGTATGTTTTTAATAAAATTCTCATGTCTTGTGTGATTCACTTATATCATGTTTATTTCATTCAAGTTGATATTTAGGTATATTAATTTGATATTTATTCCTCATCGGGTAATCGAGAGATTTATGGTGAGAAAGAACCTATATAAGTGAAAAGAGTTGCATGCAATCCTAGATATAGACGACATAAATCTTGAATTAGGGTCAAAAACCTAATATGGGAATTCATAAATCGTTATAATGCAATTTTGGGGGTTTTAACTAGAAAGAGATTTGATTAATCAACTTGAGATTAGGAGTTTTTCGCCTTGAGAAAGGGTTTAACTTAAATCGGGAGAATTTTTCTGTTCGTATTTTCATACGAAATCATACGAATTTGCTTCAAGTCTTAACCTTCATCATTCAAAACAAGCCAATGTGATTTTTCTTGATTTTATTGATTAATGAACTAAAAAGTTAGAAAAATTATCTAACTTAAATGTCAACTTAAATGAAATAAACATGATATAAGTGAATCACACAAGACATGAGAATTTTATTAAAAACATACAAACCTTAATCACAAATCCATTCTAGAGTTCATTACATTCAAACACTAGTAGTTTAGCTACTCATGATTTTGACAAAAGAATAAATTACACAAGAAGATTTAAGTGTTGTAAACATGGTGTACTTATCTTTCTCAAAATCTCAATGACTTGTTCCTTTGATAGATGATGTTGATCCAAGCCTTCTTCTCCAATGTTGCTACAAGCTTACTCCTCCAAGACCTCTTGATCCCAATTCCACTCAAAATGTTAAACACTATGAATCTCTGCATCCGTATTTCGTCTAGCTTTGTTCCACTCCTTAGAGTAATTGCTTTTACCTGTTCTCTTGGATTTGGCTCGGTGTTGCTAGGTAAGCTCCCTTGTGGCCTTTCGGAGATCATTTTGGCAATTTGACCAATTTGATTTTCCAAGTTGCGAATAGATGCTTCTTGGTTCCTTAAGGATGTTTCGGTGGCCGTGAACGGGTTTCCGTTGTTTGGACGAATTTTGACAAGAAGTCCTCCAAACTTGGTTTTCGATTTAGAAACCGGGAGGTGCATTTAATTGGGAGTGCGCTTGGATTAGGTTTCTGTTGACCTTGATTTCCCCAACTAAAGTTCGGGTGTTGGCGCCAACCTGGATTATAAGTTGTTTGAAAGGATTATTTTGAAAGGGTCGAGATTGATTACCTAGATAATCCACTTGTTCATGCGGCGGTATCGCGCGTGAGGGCAATCTTGGTGGTTGTGTGATCCTCCACAAGTCTCGCATGAGAAGGCTTGTTGTGGTGGTGGTTTTGGAGCCGCCAACCCGTCGATTTTCTCGAGTCGAGCTTCGACTGCGCGGCTAGTGTAACCATCGCGTCCGCATTATATACTCCCACCGACTGTTGGTTTTTCCTCGCACGGATTGCCATTGATAGCCATTCCTTCTATGAGATCTTGGCGGCTTCGGGTGTTTTATTGTTCAATGTCCCCCGCCACAAAGATCGATCATCCATGTCTTGTTGATGAGAGCAACCCATTGTAAAATGTTTGGACTTGCATCCAAATGGGAAGACCATGATGTGGGCATTTTCGCATAATTCTTTGAATCTCTCCCAAGTGTCGTACAAGGTTTCATCGTCTTCTTGAGTGAATGAAGAGATCTCATTCCTCAATCGTGCGGTTTTAGCGGGTGGGAAATACTTTAGCAGAATTTTTCCGCCATAATGCTCCATGTTGTGATTGTTCCTTCGGTAAAGTGTTTAGCCATTGTTTAGCCCGCCCCCAAGAGTAAATGGGAACAAGCAGAACGGATGGCATCGTCGGAGACTCCATTTATTTTGAAAGTATCGCAAATTTCGAGGAAATTTGCGATATGATTATTTGGATCTTTCGTAGGTAGGTCGAATTGAACAAATCTTTGCACCATTTGAATGACATTCGGTTTGATTTGAAATTATTGGTTGCAACAGCGGGCCTTACGATACTAGACGACGTACCATCCATAGATGGCTTGGCGTAGTCGTACATGGTTCTATGTTGTTCATCCGCCATATCGGGATCCTTGCTTTCGTTAGTATCCTCCTCGTGATCTGTATTTAATACTTTCCTGCCTGTGTTGCTACCGCGGTCTCGCTTCCAAATTCGGCGACGAGTAGGCATGCACTGTGGTAAACAAGGAGGATAAGTATAATCCAAGACTTACAAAGATAGATACCTAGAAAGACAATTAATGAAAAAAAAAAAAAACCGAGTTTTTGAACATCTCCTTTTATCATTACATTCTTGTATTTGGTCTAAGCGAATGATTAACAATTCCTGTGATATGACAACTGTGATGACTAAACGATTCCATTTACTGAATTCACCCTCTTTTTAACAAATTGGTTGACTTGGAAGAACGAATCGATTGGCTCGATCGGGAATAAAAAGGTTAGCGATTTACTTCAAATATGTCAAAATTGTGAAAATAGATACCTCATTTTTATTTTCAACTCCACTCTTTGTTTTAAAAATTGCTTGAGGACAAGCAAAATTTCCAAGTTGGAGGCGGTTTGATAAGTGCATTTTTGTTCACATTTTCTTAAACCTTTTTAGATAATTTTTCTAACTTTTTAGTTCATTAATCAATAAAATCAAGAAAAATCACATTGGCTTGTTTTGAATGATGAAGGTTAAGACTTGAAGCAAATTCGTATGATTTCGTATGAAAAAATACAATGTAAACAAAGTCTAAGAGAAGGCAAGAAGACTCAATCTCGTACGAACACACCCTAGTGTGTTGGAAAACATGGCCATGCTTCAAAAGGAAGAAAAACAAGAAAAACAGAAAAACACGCCCGGGCCGTGCTTACAAAGCACGGCCGTGTTTCACACGCAAATCAGCAAAACACGCCCAAACCGTGTTTAAAAGCACACCGTCGTAGAAAATCCATTTTTGCGAAGAAAACACGGCCAGTGTTTATAAACACGGCCGTGTTCGTCAAATTTGACGAACACGCCTGGCCGTCATGCTTTTAAAGCACGGCCGTAGTATTTTCCTCCACTCAACAATTTTTCTTCTTTTGGCGGAAATAATGGAGACTTTTGCTTTTTGACAACCTTTGAGCAGACTTTCACACCTCATCTTGCTGCACCAAAACTCAATTTCCTCCTCAATTGGCATGTGAACACAATGATTCAACCAACTCAACCAATGGAAGTGAAGTATGATCATGTGTATACAATGATTCAACCAACTCAACCATGAATGTGCACACAATGATTCAACTAACAAGCATGGAAATGGGGCATTTGTTAATATGGTATTTCACAAGATGGTGCTTATAAAAGCCAAGAGTTTGAGTTGGAAAATCATTCATGTAATATTCATTCATAGAGAGATTCATAGCGTTTAACATTTTGAGTGGAATTGGGATCAAGAGGTCTTGGAGGAGTAAGCTTGTAGCAACATTGGAGAAGAAGGCTTGGATCAACATCATCTATCAAAGGAACAAATCATTGAGATTTTGAGAAAGATAAGTACACCATGTTTACAACACTTAAATCTTCTTGTGTAATTTATTCTTTTGTCAAAATCATGAGTAGCTAAACTACTAGTGTTTGAATGTAATGAACTCTAGAATGGATTTGTGATTAAGGTTTGTATGTTTTTAATAAAATTCTCATGTCTTGTGTGATTCACTTATATCATGTTTATTTCATTCAAGTTGATATTTCCTAGTATATTAATTTGATATTTATTCCTCATCGGGTAATCGAGAGATTTATGGTGAGAAAGAACCTATATAAGTGAAAAGAGTTGCATGCAATCCTAGATATAGACGACATAAATCTTCCGAATTAGGGTCAAACCTAATATGGGAATTCATAAATCGTTATAATGCAATTTTGGGGTTTTAACTAGAAAGAGATTTCAGTTAATAAACTTGAGATTAGGAGTTTTTCGCCTTGAGAAAGGGTTTAACTTAAATCGGGAATTTCTACGGTCCACATAACATGAGATTTTATTAAAAGAGGTTGGTTTTTGCTTAAGGGCTTATGGTTGTATTTTTATCTTGATTGAATCACAAAAACATTCTAGAGGGATTTACATTCAACACATTTTTATCTCTTGATTTCTCATTCTACAATCTATTTTTATTTGATTTCTTTTTGTAAGTTGCAATTATCTTAAATTCTCTATTTTTCATTTTCCATTTTAGCAAACAAAACTCTGAAAATTACTAGATTAGATAACAAAAAGACGGTAATTATTAGTACTTATAATCCTCGTGGGAATGACACTCGGTACTCAATAACCTATACTACAAAACGATAGGTGCACTTGCCTATGGTTTTCTAGAGTAGCTTTTGAGCCACCACCCTCAGCAGCGGTGGGTAGCCTAGTGTCCTGACAAATAGTAGAAGAAGATGAAGTACTATTAACATCATTATTTATACAAAGTATCTAATTAAATAAAAAATTAAATGCATAACGTAAACATGCCCCTGTATATAAAGTCTGATGTCTGAATAGTATATGTCTCCCCTTGGGCTCGATGAGTCCTGTGGTTGGTGCATAGAGATGGATCATCCATCTCTGGCTTTGAATCGTGATGGTCGTGACTCTGCTCTGTAGGCTGCTCATGCAATATCCGAGTAGCAAATTAGGCAGCCGAGTATGTAAATACGAGTGAATCTCATCTCGTACAGAAGCCATCATGATCTCTGTCTGACGCTCCAGTGCATGATCAACCACCCTACCTACGACTGTCTCCACCATCTGTAGGAAAACTCGAGCAGAATGGCTCGCATTGGGATCATATAGAAAAGATGGTCAGACAGGTGGTGGTGTACCGATCTGTCAGGCAGATGCGAGGTGGTGGTTGGTATGTGAAGAGGGACGAAGAGCCCTCGTTGTAGATCTAGAAGGAGGTGGAGGTGTATGCCGAGGGGTCGAATGTTGAGACGGTGACCCATCATGAGGAGGAGGGGAGGAGCGTCGAGGCGGAGACCGAGGTGGAGGTGGAGAGCATCGAGGCGGGGTTGGAGGCTGGGTATGGGTCCTCCGTCTCCGAGAAAGACAACTCAAACCCGCAATATCTGCACGGTTATAGGCTGCCTCACTATCATCATCATCAATGCGTGCAGGCTGGGACTAGGTCATCTGTCTCTTCGGACGCCGAGACATATGAAGTCCTAATCTGGCAGTACGTCCCGGCTCCAAAATAAGCCTCCTAGCAACAGCATGAGGGTCAAGTGAGGCAGCCCAAGACCGGAAATGACCCATATGGACATACAACAATCCATGCGACATGTCCATATCAATCCCTGGCATATAAGGGAGTCCTAACTCCTCCTCGGTGGGCTGAAACGGTGTGCATATTGTCTGTCAAAAAAAAAGAAAACTTTAGCAAATTACGAAGAAAATGGAATGAATACCACAATTACACATATGATTTCGTAAAAAAATGAAAATTATCTTGGGGTTGTCAAATAACGCCACCGCACTAAAGGTCCTCTTAGGGCATCAAAACCGTCTGCCCCTAGGATAGCCCTCCAACCCAGAGGTATGGGCAAGGTCCTGCCCGAGTGCAGGAATAACCTCAAATGTCCATAGATGTATCAAACAAAAAACAAATAAGTAATGAATCCAATTACAATATGAAATGCTCGTGTTAAAAGTAATACATGTTTAAATTATATACACCTGTATAGGATAGTAGTAAGCATAGACGTGGAACTGGACTGGTCTCTCAGGACCATCAGGGGCTCGGACTCCAGTATCCATGTAATGGAGGAGACTGTTAGATAAATGTTTTTATCGTAATTTTGATGATTTTACTTAACTGAGTTTTTTCACCAAAACGATGTCCCTAAATATTGTACAAATACTCCCAATCGATTTAAAATATTTTTACTAATTTTTCGGAGTATTTCTTGAAGTTTATTTTTGTCAAAAATTGGACAATACTTTTGTCTCGTGTTCAACCGGTCGCCCTAGAGGAAAACCCCTGCCTGAAAGTTTGATTTGTGAAACAGAAACGAGACGTATGAAATTCCTCAGGAGGTCGACCAGGAGGTCGACCGGTGGGTCGACTGGTCGACCGGGTGCCTGGGAAGTATTGTTTTGCCCAATCTTCTCTGTATTGTATTTTCAGAGTATTGCACCGGTCCAACAGGGGGTCGACCGGTCGAGCACCCCCTGGATCGGTCCAACAGTGTTATTTTACCTGTATAATTTGATTTTCCCATTTATGTTCAACTGGTCGACCAAATGTTTTATCAGCAAACTATCTGTTGAGCAGCCAACAACTTTTCATGGTTTTAACTGATTGATTTCTAACAGCTATAATCTTGATTTAATTTGCATTTTTTTGTAGATTTCAATATCCAAGGAGGAGCCTATGTCTGAAAATTAAATCCAAAACCTCTCCTATAAATGGATGAAGGATTGAAGCAACAAGACACAACAACACAAGCAATACAATCACAGGCAAAACTCTTGTTCTTCACTTTCATATCTTGTTGTATTTAGCCTAAGTCTTTCATTTGCACATCTTGAGTACTAGGCTTTATTCTTGATTACACTTGCACTTCAAAGTTGTATACTTCATTATTGAGTTATAATCTTGAATTAGTTTCCATCATCCAAAACAAGATATCCTTGTTAGTGTTCTTGTGGTAAGGGCACACTTGGGTGATTTTAAAGATTGAAGAGTATGGTACTCTTCATAAGTGCAAGAAGATTGTGGTAATCATCTTGGTGGTGTTGTAAGAAGAGTGTGATACTCTTCAAAGGTGAAGGTGTAATAGTTTGGTGCTATTAATAAAATTTCTTTTTCTTTTTCAAAATCCACTTCCGATATACTGGGATGGTAGAAAATTAGGCCCTAGATGGGTTGAACTTCTCTAGATCAATGCGTGTTGTTTATTTTCCCACAATTCTATTCTTATTATTATTTCTACAATTCGAAAAAGATGGCCAAATCGGAAAAATCGGCATAATCTATTCATCTCCTCTCTAGATTATCATAACCACTTGGACCAACAAGTGGTATCAAAGCCAAACTCTTTAGCAAGCACGTTTCTTCATTGCGAGTAAAGAGGAAAGATCCATGGCTATGGGTGAAAGCTACCTCACCACCGGCGCCTCCACCAGCAAGCCACCTCTATTCGACGCCAACAATTATGCTTTTTTGAAGGATCGAATGGAGTGATTTTTATAAGGGTGCGGTTTCAATATATGGAATTCGGTCATTGAAGGGATAGTACAACCAACCAAGAAATTGGAATACGGCACCTCGGTTCTCAAAACCTTCAAGGAATTTGATGATAACGACAATAAGTCATTTTCTCTAAATGGTAGTGCGTTAAATATTTTGCATTGCTCTCTTACCACCACCGAGTATAATCGTATTAGAGGCATAAGATCTGCACATGAGATTTGGGAAAAATTGGAAACCATCTATGAGGGTACAAAGAAAATCAAACAAGCAAGAAAAATTATGCTTGTTAAAGACTTTGAAAACTTTATTATGCTTGATGGAGAAAATATTTCAAAGATGGTGGAAAGGTTTGACAACATAGTCAATCCTCTAGTGGCACTTGGTAAAATCATATCTGAAGAAGACAAAGTCACCAAAGTTCTAAATGCTCTCCCCGGGTCTTGGTCGGAAAAGGTGACGGCAATCACGGAAGCTCACAATCTTGAAACACTCAAATTCAATGAGCTCATTGGGAACCTCCTCATCTATGAAGTGTATCTTAAGGAGAGGAAAAATTCCAAACCATCCACCTCTCAATCGGGTATGCCAATTATTCCTAAAGGCTTAGCATCTTCTTCTAATATTTCATATTATGCTAGTGATGACGATGATGAGGAGACGACCACTCTTGTTCGAAAATTTGCCAAATTTGTGAATAAAAATAAGGCAAGAAAATCAAGAGACAACTCGTGTTTCAAATGTGGCAAACCCGGACACTATATAGCCGATTGCTTGAAATTATCGGAGGATGAGTAAAAGAAGAAAAAGCCTTTTCCCAAGAAGAAAGCTCTTAATGCCGAAGCAAAGACTTGGGATGAGCTACTTGCCACATCCGATGAGGATGAAGAAGCTGAACATGGTCTCATGGCCATAAATAATGAAAACAATGAGGTACGTTCTAACTCTTCATCTTCTTCTTTAGTTGATGAATTGCAATGTGATTATTATGAGCTCCAAAATGAATTTAGAGATGTTATGTGAATACAAACTTTTGAAAAATGAGTTTAAAGAGCTCAAATTGGAGAAAGAAAAATTATTTATTTCTTATGAATCTCTTGATCGTGCCCATGCTATTACTATTACAAAAATGCATGCTCTTGATTCCGAAAAACAAATGCTCACAAAAGAAATTGAAAATTTGAAAAAGGATGTGCCTCGTTTTAATTTAATCACGGATAAAGTTACAAAAATTCTTGATGCACAAAGGAGTGAGGATTCTAAATTAGGACTTGGTTATAAACCTTTTCAAAATGCTTCTAAGAAAAATGACCAAGGCCCGACTTTCATACGTGCTAGTAGTTCTAATAATCTTATTTATTTTTTATTGTGGTAAAAATAGACATTATGCTAATAATTGTAAATTGAAAAACAACTTTAGCTATTTTTGGAGACCCAAAGGTCTCAAAACTAACCCCCATGGACCCCAAAATTATAGAGTACCTAAAAATGATCCATTTGTAGGTGCTAGGGGCTATAACCATAATGGACAGTAGGTGTTCACGCCACATGACCGGAAGGAGAGAACTTTTTACCAACATCAAGCTCTAAGAAGAAGCCATGGTTATGTTCGGGAATGGCAAGGGGAGAATTCTTAGAAATGGAGAAATTGGTAATTCTTCTCTCTCTTAGTAATGTTCTTTTAGTTGAAGGGCTTAAGTTTAATTTGATAAGTGTTAGCCAACTTTGTGATTCAAACTATGATGTTATTTTCAATAAAGAAAAATGCCTTATTCTTAAAAATGATAAAATTATTTGTGAAGCAAATAGAAAAAAGCAGTCTTTATAAAATTTGTACAAGTGATTTGGTTAGTCAAAATATTTCTTGTCTTGTCGCCAATAATGATTTAACTAGTTTAAGGCATAGGCGACTCGGACGTGCTGGATACAAAAATTTGCAAAATATTTACAAAAACCAACATGTAAAAGGACTACCCAAATTGAGTTTTGAAAATCTTGGCTTATGTGACACTTGTCAAGAGAACAAATTAGTTAAAAGTAGTTTTAAGCCCAAAAATGAAATTTCCACAACCAAGCATTTACAATTACTTCATCTTGATTTATATGGGGATATTAGTACGACTAGTTTAAGTGGAAAACATTACACTTTTGTTATAGTCGATGATTATTCTAGATATACTTGGGCTATTTTTCTTGCTAATAAAAACGATGTCGTTAATGAGTTTGCAAAGTTGTGTAGACTTGAAAATGAAAAGGAAGACACCATTAAGTTTATTCGAAGTGATCGAGGCGGCAAATTTGATGGTGAATTTAGGGTCTTATGTGAAACTAAGGGATATGCTCATAATATTTCGGCTCCAAGAACACCACAACAAATAGAGTAGCCAAAAGGAAGAATCGGACTCTTCAAGAAATGAGTCGGTCAATGATCAATGAATTTTCTCTTCCAAAATATTTTTGGGCCAAAGCCGTAAGTGTCACGCCCCAGACGGGGACGCGACGACGATCAACAACTTAAACAGAAATAACCAAACAGTCTAAACAAATAATAACATAACTGTTAGATAAATGTTTTTATCATGATTTTGATGATTTTGTTTTTACTCCAAAACAATATTTTTAAATGTTGTCCAAATACTCCTAAATGATTTAAAATGTTTTTACTTATTTTTTCGGAGTATTTCTTCAAGTTTATTTTCGCAAAAATTGGACAACACTTTCGATGATTTTGTGTTAATGTGTTTTTACACCAAAACAATATTTCTAAATGTTGTCCAAATACTCCCGATCGATCTAAAACATTTTTACCAATTTTTTGGAGTATTTATTGAAGTTTATTTTCGATAAAAATTGGACAACACTTATGTCTCGTGTTGGACCGGTCGCCATATAGGGCAACCCATGTCTGAAAGATGATTTTTAAAATAGAAACGAGACGTTTGAAATTGTACTGGAGGTCGACCGGTCGCGCAAAGGTCGACTGGTCGCGCAAAGGGCGACCGGTGCCTGAAGAGATTACAGAATTGGCTGTATCTCACAATTTGTTGAGGGGGACCGGTCCCTGTAGGGAGCGACCGGTCGGACCCTAGGTCGACCGGTCCAACCTCCCCGGACCGGTCCCTATGTGTGTTTTTGCTATTTCAATTTCTTTTCTGTATTTGTGCGCGACCGGTCGCCCTATCCTTTTGACAGCAAAATTCTAGCCGTTGACAGCATACAGTTCTTCCTTAATTTGTGGGATTGATTTCTAATAGCTATATTCTTGATTTTAATTGTATTGTTCTGTAGATTTTCTATCCCCAAGAGGAGTCTATCCATGATCAATCATCTTCTATAAATAGAGGAAGTTTTGGAGCAACAAGACAACCAATTGACATATACACTCAAGCAAATACTTGTTCTTTCATTTTCATTATTCTTGTTGTAATAGCCTAAGGTCTTTCACTTTCACATCTTGAGGTCTAGGCTTATTTCTTGATTACACTTGCACTCAAAATTGTATTATTCATTATCGAGTTGTAATCTTTGAATTTGTGGTCATCATTCAACACAAGATATCCTTGTGAGTGTTCTTGTGGTAAGAACACATTTGGGTGATCTAGGTGTAAGAAGATTATGGTAATCTTCTTGTTGAAGAGTTTGGTGCTCTTTGAGGTGTTGAAGAATTTGGTGTTCTTCAAGGTTGAAGATTGTGGTAATCTTCACAAGGTGCCGTTGAAGATTGTGGTAATCTTCAAGGGAGATTGTTGTAATCTCGAAAGAGGTGTTGTAAGGTGATGTATTAATTGTGGTAATTAATAAAAAAAAATTCTTTTTGAAATCCATCCCGGAGATACTGGGGTGGTAGAGGATTAGGCCCTAGGTGGGTTGAACCACTATAAATCGACGCGTGTTATTTACTTCCCGCACCTTCATTCTTGCCTTGGCTTGTTTGATTCGAAAAAGAGGGCATAATCGAGAAAATGGAGATAATCTATTCACCCCCCCTCTAGATTATCGTAGCCGCTTGGACTTACAATAACCCCAAATGAAACGGAGTCTAAAGCAGCAGAAATAAACTACAAGTACGGGTACAAGTTTCAAAGACAATCAACCAATATCCCAACATAGCTTACAGCCCAACGATACTGAATCAACTTACAGTCCAGATAAATCCAAAGTACATAACGAATTACAAACTTAAGTGTCAAAGGTCCTACGCCCTTAAGTTACAGTCCAAAATGGAAAACTGAATAAAAGGAAGTCCAACATCAGCAAAAGTGCTGATGTAAAAGAAAACAAGTCTAACAACAACAATAAAAGGAAGTAAGTCCAACAGGCGGAGCACGGGAAATCAGTCCGTGGCAGGTTTGGCATCTTCAATGTGCTCCGCACTAGCCGTTAGAAAACGAGAGGGGATGAGACAAAAATTCTCAGTGGATGGGGTGATCATGTGCAAGTGTGGCGATATATATAGTTAATGCAAGAAAAGTGTTGTATGAAAAATGCGTGAGTCATGATGCATGGTTTCACACACAGTTCACAAGCGTCGTGATATATATACTTAAAATAATATACTTATACAGTTTTGAAGAAACAATTTGTGATCATATAAGCATTATGTGATTCGAGCAAGACAGGTAGGATTGCGTACGGAATGTAACGCCAATCCGTACAAGACAAGTAGTGGTTGCGTACGGATTTGTAACGCCAACCAATGCAATACAAGTAGCGGTTGTGTACAGATTTGTAGCGCCAACCAAACGGGTCCGATTAACTCCAGAATTGTGTGGATCAGATAGTGATTCATTCGTTCTTCCTTGTAACTCCCCGAGCAAGATGGTCCAAGACCTGTTACCTTATCGCTCCATAGGCAAAGACAAATCCACAGTAGAGCTAGCTAGGCCCGGATTGTCATAATCATGATTATACCTCAAGTACTATGACCCGCTTCCCTTGGACAAACTCCGTCCATCAGTTGCGGGATTAGGACGATGGGGCCAGAGAATGGAATAGCAGCCGAGCTTCCCGGTTCCATCCCTGACGTATCCATTCCAACTGTGAGCTCGACACACTAAGTTGACTTAGGCAGGAAATAATTACAAGTACAGGATGTCAACCAGGCAGTCGAGTATATTGATTCAGGGAAGCAGTTCAGGAAAGTTTTCAAAATCGCATGTGGCATTTATTGGCATTGGTGGAGTAACTTGGATGAAGATAATTATCGAGAGGATAAGTAATCTTCGATATCTTGAAGAATTAGGTGAGACATAAGTCCCGTTGTAGATTCGGAATCGCAAGGTGAGGAAGTCGCCCGCGAACGCGTATTAATCGGTCAAGACAATCCGAAAGTCAAGGGACTTTTTAGAAAATAAAATATTTTAAATAAGTATTATAAGTTAGAGGGTCCAGGGCTGTTCTTGAAAGAAAATAATTTGAGTTAGGTCCTTGTTAAAAAGAAAATTTACAATTAGCCCCATTTTGTAAAAATCAATACTTTTGGGGTTAAAAATTGAATAAATAAATATCCCGACCTTGAAAATTATGAGGTCAGTTCATAAATTATCTAAATTATTCAGAGATTCAGGTTTTTAAAGTTCTGAGGTCGATTTTTTATAAAATTCTCACATTAGCCCTTTAAGGCTTTTAGGGGTCCAATTGTTATAATTTTGAACTTTGGGTTCAAAATATCATTAAGTTATAGTTAAAAATAGTATTTTAAGGTACATGGACTGTATAAGTCCTGGAATTTTTATTTGGGTCCTCAAGTTTAATCTTTTACAATTTGGTCCCTCAATTTTTATAAAATTACTTTCCAAGCTCTAAACACTTGGATTTTTGGAATACTCTTAAAATATGCTATTTCCAGTCCCTTAAAGGTTAAAATTTCAAATTTTAAAAAATGGGGCTGGTACAGTTTCGAAAATTGCAATTTAGCCCTTAAACTTCTAAAATTTTACAATCTAGTCATTGGACTCTTCAGGGTTGATTTTATTTATCTCCAAACTTTTAAAACTTTATTAAAATGTCCAAATATCATTTTTGATTCTGATTCCATTCCCAAAATTCGAAAATTACAGAGGGGTACCTTAAGTTTTATTTTTTTGTAATTAAGTCCACCAATTTGCCATTTTTGCATTTTAAGTCCAAAAATTCAAGTTTAATCAATTATGCTCGACTTTTCCAGGTTATAAGTCAAATAAAACATGAATATCAAGAATCATAAACATGCATACACATTTTATCTGTGAAGCCCTCGATTTTTATTCGAGCATATATTTATTTCACTTATCGTCTATGTACTATTTTGACTATTTTACCGCGTCACTTAGACGGGTAAATATTATTAATAAATATTTTCCGTATTTAATTTCATTTTATTTATTACTTGTGATCATGATCATTTATTAATTCGATTTCACATTAATGATATTATTCATATGTTATCATCAATTTTAGGACAAAAAAAATATGGATACCACATACCATACCATAGTGGATGGCCAATAGGGGTATTTTGGTGTATAAATACCATCCAACTCTTGTACACATACACCTTATGTATTCATCTTGTGTACAATTACACCATTAATACAAACCTTATACACATTATCTTATACCTCAATTTTATATCATTAAATCTCCCAACATTCCCCTCATTCCTCTCAACATTCCATTCAAACCCATACTTTGACCCATTCTTTAGTCTCCATGCAAGAGACAAATTTCAAGCCTTGAAAAAAAAATTCTCCCTCTCTCCCTAGCAATCGGCCCTTAGGCCATTTTTACAAAAAAAATCATCACATTTTTACCAACACATTCATCTCTTCAAGCAAATTCCTCCTCCTTCTCTCTAAAATCCTCCTACCTCTCTCTACTCTTTTCTTCTTATTTCTTCTTCAACACTTAGAAAAATTTCAAGAATTCTTTCCCATTTTCTTCAAAAAATTCGAAACATATACTACACAAGGTAAGAATTTTTTTTTCTCATCTTATCTTGATATCATCTAGCTACCTCCTTTCACTTATTAACTTAAGTTTGAATTTTGATTTTTGAGGTATACTTAGGAGACCTTGAAGATACTAAGAGACTTACCATCATCTTGAAAAGGACTTCAATGCTTTGAAGAAATTGTGAAGAATTGGACTAAAAGGTAAGAATTGGGATTTTTAGTACATTTTTCTCCTTCTCCCTCTATTTTCCAAATTTTGACAATCCATTTTTATTTTTAGAGTTTTAGGGGCTGACCTTGAGAGTTACACTTAAGGGTGACCAACATTTTCCATTTTGAAGCTATAACTTGTCATATTTTGTCCACTACACATGGTAAGTGTAGTATTTGCCCTCTTCTTCATCTCTTTCTTCTTCTTCTTAATTTTAATCTTATTTTTCTAAATCTTAATTTTTGGTATTTATTAACTTAGGGGTTGTCCTAAGTGATTTTCAATCAAAGTTGTGAAATTTATTCTTTTATTTCACAACTATCCAATTTTAAGGTAGGTGGAAAAATCCTTTCAACTTCTAGGTCTTTTTCCTCAAATGGATGTAGTATTTTATTCTTGAGCACTCGAGATATATATATTATGTATTGCATGTTGATTTCACATATCAAGTTGAGAAAATTCTCAAGTGTTGCTCAAAAATGCTATTTATTGAAATTTAGGTGCATGCATGTACATTTTAATGATGTATTTGATGAATTATTGTATGAAATGGACATGCATGTTCATGATACTTGAAATACATGTTTTATATGACTTATAACCTGTACAATTCGAGCATAATTGATTAAATTTAAATTTTTGGACTTAAAATGCAAAAATGGCAAATTGGTGGACTTAATTGCACGAAAATAAAATTTAAGGGACTCCTCCATAATTTTCGAATTTTGGGACTTTACTTACGTTCCAAAATGATATTTTCACATTTTAATAAAGTTTTAAGAGTTTTGATATAAATAAAATCAACCCTTAAAAGCCCAATGACTAGATTGTAAAATTTTAGAAGTTTAAGGGCTAAATTGCAAATTTTCGAAATTGTACCAAGCCCCTATTTTAAAATTTAAAATTTTAACTCTTAACGGACTGGAAATAACATATTTTAAGAATATTCCAAAAATACAAGTGTTTAGAGCTTGGAAAGTAATTTTATAAAAATTGAGGGACCAAATTGTAAAAGATTAAACTTAAGGACCAAATGCAATTTCCAGGACTTATACAGTCCATGTACCTGGAAATACTAATTTAACTATAACTTTATAATATTTTGAACCCAATGTTCAAATTTCATAACAATTGGACCCCTAAAAGCCTTAAAGGCAATTATTTTAAAATGGGACAAACATGAGATTTCCAAACGTTAAGGGGCCTATACTTATTTCCTTTTAAAATTGTTTTTGTCCCAATATTCCACTGACCTTAGTGACATTTTACAACTGGAATCACATTAAAATCCCTTCCGGTTTGTGAGATCGAATATTTTAAACTTAAGGCCTGAAATGACAATTTTAACAAATTTAGGGCCAATGTGAGAATTTTATAAAAACTCGATCTCAGAAATTTAAAAACCTGGATCTCTGAATAATTTAGAGAATTTATGAACTGACCTCATAATTTTTCAAGGTCGGGGTATTTAACAAGGACCTAACTCAAATTATTTTCTTTTAAGAACAGCCTTAGACCCTCTGACTTATAATAATTATTTAAAATATTTTATTTTCACAAAAATCCCTTGACTTATCGGATCGTCTTGACTCACTAATACGCGATCACGGGGCGACTTCCTCGTCTTGTGGTTCTGAATCTATAACGGGACTTATGTCCCACCTAATTCTTCAAGACATCGAAAATTACTTATCCTCTCAATATTTATCTTCATCCAAATTACTCCACCAACACCAATAAATGCCACACGTTATTTTGAAAACTTTTCCTGAGCTGTTTCCTGAATCAATATACTCGACTGCATGGTTGACATCTTGTACTTGTAATTATTTTCCTACCTGAGTCAACTTGGTGTGTCGAGCTCATAGTCGGAATGGATACGTCGGGGATGGAACCGGGTAGCTCGGCTGCTATTCCACTCTCCGGCCCCATCGTCCTATTCCCGCAACTAAGGGACGGAGTTTGTCCAAGGGAAGCGGGTTGTAGTACTTGAGGTATAATCATGATTATGACAATCCGGGCCTAGCTAGCTCTATTGTGGATTTGTCTTTGCCTATGGAGCGATAAGGTGACAGGTCTTGGACTATCTTGCTCGGGGAGTTACAAGGAAGAACGAGGAATCGTTGTCTGATCCAAACGATTCTGGATTTACTTGGATCCATTTGGTTGGCGCTACAAATCCGTACGCAACCGCTACTTGTATTGCGTTGGTTGGCAGTACAAATCCGTACGCAACCGCTATTTGTCTTGCATGGATTGGTGTTACATTCCGTACGTAATCCTACCGGTCTTGCTTGAATCACATAGTGCTTACGTGATCACGAACTGTTTCATCAAAACTGTATAAGTATACTATTTTAAGTATATATATATCGCGATGTTTGTGAACTGTGTGTGAAACCACGCATCATGACTCATGCATTTTTCATACAACAGTTTTCTTGCATTAACTATATATATCGCCACACTTGCATACGATCACCCCATCCACTGAGAATTTTTGTCTCATCCTCTCTTGTTTTCTAACGGCTAGATGAGGAGTACGTTGAAGACGCTGAACCAGCCACGAATTGATTTCCCGTGCTCCGCTTGTTGGACTTGTTTTCTTTTGCTTCTGCTGACGTTGGACTTTATTTTATTCTGTTTTCCATTTTGGACTGTAACTTAAAGGCGTAGGACCCTTTGACACTTAAGCTTGTGATGTGATGCGTACTTTATTTTTTTCTTCGGACTGTGCATTGATTTCATTAGTTTTGGACTATAAGCTTATTTTGGTTACTTCGGTTGGGTTGTATTTGTAACTTATACTGTACTTGTAGTTTATTCCGCTGCTTTAGACTCTATTGCATTTGGGGTTATGTTATTATTTGTCTGGGCTATTTGGTTTGTTTCTGTTTAAGTTATTGATCGTCGTCACATCCCGTCTGGGGCGTGATAGATTAGAGTGGTATCAGAACTCGGCTAGTAAGATGGAAACTTACATCGAGCTGACCCAGGATAAGACCCTCGGTCTGTGTTGGGTAGTACCACGACTTGACTAATTAAGTATGAAATCGATTTCAAAATGGCATAGAACCGCATCATTGATGTTTAGACTGAGTTGCGAATTTTATACTTGGAAATAACATAGTTATTCTTGTCTTCACATAGTTGACTCTTGACCGACTTATTTATTCTTCCTTATCCTTCCGTTTATATTCATCTAACCAATCTTAGTTGTGTTGACCAGAATGGCAGAACAACAAGGACACGGAAGACCCCACCGAGTTCCCCACAGAAATGACGATGTACCCCGAGAACAGGTACCTTCCTCAGAAGTACCACCACCTCCTCCACCAGCTGCAGGAGACAATCTGACTGCGCAGACCCTGCAACAAATCCTAGTTTTCATGAGGCAACAAGTAGAGCCTAATCAGTGTATCCCCGAACCCGCCCGAGAGGCGAAAGATCGCGTCTTAGAGCATTTCTTACGATTCGACCCACCGGCTTTCTTAGGAGAGCCAGATGATCTGAAGGCAGAGGACTGGGTTGAGAAACTGGAGAACATCTTTAATGCTCTTCAATACTCAGATGAGAAGAAGGTGACACTCGCCGTATTTCGACTGGAATCGGCTGCTAGGGACTGGTGGAGAGCCGTTGAGAGGAAGTAGGACCAGGACAGGGTAGCCCGAACTTGGGAGAATTTCCTGGTTAAATTCAATGAACAGTACATTCCCCAAGTAGTAAAGGAGGCACGCCGGGATGAATTCCACTGATTGAGGCAGGAAAACTTGTCTGTGGCCCAGTATGAGTCTGAATTCCATCGGTTGTCCAAGTACGCTCTATGGACGATCAGCACAGAAGAGAACAAATTGTACAAATTCACAAGGGGACTGAAATTGGAACCTTTTGACTGTTGAACTGACCGCCTACTCAGTCGCGGTAAAGGCAGCTCTCTCCGCATCGAGTCGGGACTAAATCGCATTGGGAAGATCCAACAGAGTAGGCAATCAAACAGTCTCAAAAGGAGAGCTGTAGGCAGACATCTAGCAGCCTGCTAAGTTTCAGAAGGGACCAGTTACCAGGATGGAGAAAGGGAAAGGACTGGTTCAGGGAAAGTTGGGACAGGTGTGCGCACATTGCCAGAAACCAGGGCATACTGCCAATGATTGTTGGCGCAAATAGGGAAGGTGCTTGCGCTATGGCAGTAATCAGCACCAGCTGAAGGATTGCCCGAAGTACGAAGACCGAACCAAATAGGTGCACCCGCAGAGGTCAGGCAATGGCCAGGGTAATCGGGCGAGGATGCTCGCTCGAGCATTTTCACTAGCCGGGCATGAGGATCCGGAGGCAACAAACGTCTTGGAAGGTACGCTTCTAGTATCTGACCACTATGCTAAAATACTGTTTGACCCTGGATCATCGCATTCATTTGTCGCACCACATTTTGTACACAAGCTGCATGCATACATGGAACATATGCCTATATGTCTAGAAGTATCAACCCCTATGGGCGCTAGCCAGATAACACTATTATCTATAATGCATGCGAAGTTAAGATTGATGAGATAAATTTTCCTGCCGATCTGATCTTATTACCTATATCCGAATACGATGTGATACTGGGAATGAACTGGTTATCTACACACCATGCACAGATGGACTGCCATCGCAAGTCCATTAAGCTATGCGAACCCGGAAAGCCCGAAGTGGAAATTTCGGGAAGGGCATGAGTTAAGATTGCCCCAATCATTTCAGCAATGAAAGAGAGGAAGACAATTGCTAGAGGGCACAAGGGTACTTGGCGTTTGTAATTAACAAACCCAAGGTTGAGACACAAATTTACCAAGTACCTATAGTATCGGAATACACAAATGTATTTCCACAAGAACTCACCACTGTCCCTCCAGATAGGGAAGTCGAGTTCACCATCGAGGTATTACCAGGAATCGCCCTGATTGCTAGAACGCCATATAGAATGGCTCCTATTGAGTTGAAAGAGTTGAAGACTCAATTGCAGAAGTTGATGGATGTAGGATTTATCCGACCGAGTACGTCTCCATGGGGAGCACCAGTGCTGTTTGTCAAGAAGAAGGATGACACATTAAGACTGTGTTAGATTATCGTGGTCTTAATAGCATGACCATCAAGAACGAATATCCCCTCTCGAGGATAGACAAACTATTTGATCAAATTCAAGGAGTGACGGTGTACTCGAAGTTTGATTTACAACAAGGATATTACCAACTAAAGATCCATGAAGACGTTGTTTCCAAAACTACATTCCAAACCAGATATGGACACTACGAGTTTGTAGTGATGCCTTTCGGTCTGACGAACACACCAGCAGCGTTTATGGATCTGATGCATCGAGTCTTTCAACCTTATTTGGATCAGTTCATAGTGATATTCATTGATGACATACTCATGTACTCTAAGTGTAGAGAAAAGCATGAACGTCATCTGAAAATTGTCTTAGAGATACTACGAGAGCATAGGTTGTACGCCAAGTTCAGCAAGTGTGAATTTTGGCTTAGTGAAGTCACATTCTTGGGACACATAGTATCCGGCAATGGGATCGCAGTAGATCCATCGAAGGTACAAACAGTGGTTGAATAGAAACAACCCAAGTCAGTAACAGAGATCAGGAGTTTCTTAGGATTGGCTGGATATTATCGAAGATTTATCAAGGATTTCTCCAAGATAGCCGGACCACTCACTCGACTAACCCAGAAGCAAGTCAAGTTCGAGTGGAACGACAAGTGCGAGGCTAGTTTCCAAGAACTGAAGAAACGAATTACTACAGCTCCAGTCTTAGCCCTTCCGAGGGGAACATAAAGCTTTGTCGTTTATAGTGATGCGTCAAAAGAACGACTAGGAGCAGTACTCATGCAAGAAGGAAATGTCATTGCTTATGCATCACGAAAGCTCAAGCCGTATGAGGCCAATTACCCGATGCATGACTTGGAATTAGCAGCGATAGTATTCGCATTAAAGAAATGGAGGCACTATCTCTATGGAGCAACGTTCACGGTTTTCACAGATCACAAGAGCCTAAAGCATGTATTCTCTCATAAAGACCTCAATCTAAGGCAACGGAGATGGATGGAGTTAATTGAGGACTATCACTTTGATATTCAATACCATCCCGGGAAAGCTAACGTAGTAGATGACGCCTTGAGCAGAAAAGCGAGTTTAGCCAGACTAATGATTCAAGAGTGGAAATCATTAGAAGAACTGAGCATTTGGAATCCAACGAGGACCAATACTCAGATTACATGTGCGAATATTTCGGTTAAACCCGATCTGCTGAATGTGATCAAAGAAACACATGAGACAAACGTACATCTCCAGAAGCTGAAAGAAAAGATACTTAAAGGAGAGAGACCGAAATTCTCGATACCAGAAGACGGGATTATTAGATTCCGAAATCGAGTTTGTGTATCGAATGATGAGCAGATCAGAAATAGAATCCTAACAGAGGCACACCGCTCGAAGTACACTATAGATCCTGGAGGAAACAAGATGTATAAGGACTTGAAATGGAATTTTTGGTGGGTAAACATGAAGAACCAAGTAGCGGAGTTCGTTGCGAGATGTTTGACTTGTCAACGAGTAAAAGTAGAACACCAACGACCATCTGGTTTACTATAGCCGTTGAGGATTCCCAAGTGGAAATGGGAACACATAACGATGGACTTCGTGACGGACCTACCAAGGACCAGAGGAGGTCATGATGCTATATGGGTAGTCGTAGACCGACTCACGAAATCTGCACACTTCTTACCCATCAAAAAGACGACTTGCGTAAACTCGCACGCATTTATATCCAGAGATCATTCGACCGCATGGAGTGCCGGGTCGATATAGTATCGCATGAGACCCGAGGTTTGTCTCCGCATTTTAGAAGTGCTTGTACGAGGAATTGGGTACCTCACTAAGTTTCAAAGACAAAGAAGACACCCACAAACTGATGGACAGTCTGAGCAAACGATTTCAACCCTGAAAGATATGCTGCGAGCCTGCACGTTGGATTTCCACGGAAGTTGGGATTCGCACATACCGTTGGCCGAGTTCGCTTATAATAACAGCTATCAGGCCACGATTGGGATGGCACCCTACGAGGCACTATATGGGCGAAAGTGTAGATCCCCACTACACTGGGAGATTGATGACCAATGGACTCCAAAGGGGAAACGAAAGCCTCCCTCGATTCCAAAGGTTGACTTAGTTCAAGAGGCCATGGAGAAGGTCAAACTGATCAAAGAGCGGATCCGCACAGCCCAAAGCCGCCAAAAGAGTTACGCGGACAAGAGGAGAAAGGAGTTGGAATTTGAAATCGGAGATAAAGTATATCTCAGACTCTCGCCACGGAAAGGATTGATCAATCCGAAGAAAGGAGGCAAGTTAAGTCCAAGATATGTTGGACCTTACAAGATTTTGCAGAGGATCGGGAAGTTAGCCTACCGACTCGTGTTACCAGCACAATATGCGGGAATGCACGATGTATTCCACGTCTCGAGGTTGAAGAAGTATCGACCAGATCCCAAGCATATCATCACTCATGATACTCCATCCCTGATGGAGAATTTATTCTACACTAAGAAGCCGATCCGGATTATTGATCGGTAGGTATGTCAGTTGCATAAGAGAGAGATTTCGATGATTAAAGTGGTGTGGAAGAACCACAATCGAGACGAAGACGCAATGTGGGAGATGGAAGAAGACATGATGAATCAATATCCAGAGCTATTCTGAAGAAAATTTGGGGACCAAATTCTTTTAAGGAGGGGAGGATGTGAAGCCTTCGATTTTTACAGTCCCAAAATTCGAAAATTACAGAGGGGTCCCTTAAGTTTTATTTTCTTGCAATTAAGTCTACCAATTTGCCATTTTTGCATTTTAAGTCCAAAAAATCAAGTTAAATTAATTATGCTCGACTTTTCCAGGTTATAAGTCAAATAAAACATGAATATCAAGAATCATAAACATGCATACACATTTTATCTGTGGAGCCCTCGATTTTTATTCGAGCATGTATTTATTCCACTTATTGTCTATGTACTATTTTGACTATTTTACCGCGTCACTTTGACGGGTAAATATTATTAATAAATATTTTTCGCATTTAATTTCATTTCGTTTATTACTTGTGATCGTTATCATTTATTAATTCGATTTCACATTAATGATCACTTGATTTATCATTATTATTATTTGTGTATTTATTAGTCAACATAGAATTTTAAGAGACTATTTATTTTAGAGACTTATACCTAATAGAATTAGGAATTTTATTTAGAATAAGTGATCATGAGACTTATAAGTGATCAAGGAAATCACTATTTATTTTGGAGATTGATATTATTCATCCATTATCATCAATTTTGGGACAAAAAATATGGATCCCACATTCCATACCATAGTGGACGGCCAAGAGGGGTATTTTGGTGTAGAAATACCATCCAACACTTGTACACATACACCTTATGTATTCATCTTGTGTATAATTACACTATTAATACAAACCTTCTACACATTATTTTATACCTCAATTTTATATCATTAAATCTCCCAACATTCCCCACCATCTCCAACATTCCCATCATTCCTCTCAACATTCCATTCAAACCCATACTTTGACCCATTCTTTTGTCTCCATGCAAGAGACAAATTTCAAGCCTTGAAATTGTTTTTTCTCCCTCTCTCCCTAGCAATCGGCCCTTAGGCCATTTTTACAAAAAAAAAAAATCATCACATTTTTACCAACACATTCATCTCTTCAAGCAACATCCTCCTACCTCTCTCTACTCTTTTCTTCTTATTTATCCTTCAACACTTAAAAATTTTCAAGAATTCTTTCCCATTTTCTTCAAAAATTCAAACATATACTATACAAGGTAAGAATTTTGTTCCTCATCTTATCTTAAAATCATCTAGCTACCTCCTTTCACTTATTAATTTAAGTTTGAATTTTGATTTTTGAGGTATACTTAGGAGACCTTGAAGATACTAAGAGTCTTACTATCATCTTGAAAAAGACTTCAAGACTTTGAAGAAATTGTGAAGAATTGGACTATAAGGTAAGAATTGGGATTTTTAGTACATTTTTCTCCTTCTCCCTCTATTTTCCAAATTTTGACACTCCATTTTTATTTTTGGAGTTTTAGGGGCTGACCTTGAGAGTTACACTTGAGGGTGACCAACATTTTCCATTTTGAAGCTATAACTTATCATATTTTGTCCACTACACAAGGTAGGTGTAGTATTTGCCCTCTTCTTCATCTCTTTCTTCTTCTTCTTAATTTTTACCTTATTTTTCTAACTCTTAATTTTTGGTATGTCTTGACTTAGGGGCTATCCTAAGTGAGTTTCAATCAAAGTTATGAAATTTGTCTTTTTATTTCACAACTATCCAATTTTAAGGTGGGTGGAAAAATCCTTTCAACTTCTAGGTGTTTTTCCTCAAATGCATGTAGTATTTTATTCTTGAGCACTTGAGATATATGTATATATATAGTATGTATTGCATGTTTATTTCATGTATCAAGTTGAGAAAATTCTCAAGTATTGCTCAAAAATGGTATTTATTGAAATTTAGGTGCATGCATGTACATTTTAATGATGTATTTGATGAATTATTGTATGAAATGGACATGCATCTTTATGATACTTGACATCCATGTTTTATATGACTTATAACCTGGACAATTCGAGCATAATTGATTAAATTTGAATGTTTGGACTTAAAATACAAAAATGACAAATTGGTGGACTTAATTACACGAAAATAAAATTTAAGGGACTCCTCTGTAATTTTTGAATTTTGGGACTTTACTCAGGTTCAAAGATGATATTTGGACATTTTAATAAAGTTTAAAGAGTGTTTAGATAAATAAAATCAACCCTTAAAAGCCCAAGAACTAGATTGTAAAATTTTAGAAATTTAAACTGTACGAGGCCCCTTTTTAAAATTTTCAATTTTAACTCTTAAGGCACTGGAAACAACATATTTTAAGAATATTCCAAAAATCCAAGTGTTTAGAGCTTGAAAAGTAATTATATAAAAATTGAGGGACCAAATTGTAAAAGATTAAACTTAAGGACCAAATGCAATTTCCAGGACTTATACAGTCCATGTACCTGGAAATACTAATTTAACTATAATTTTATGATATTTCGAACCAAAGGTTTAAATTTCATAACAATTGGACCCCTAAAAGCCTTAAAGGCAATTATTTTAAAAATGGGACAAACATGAGATTTTCAAACGTTGAGGGACCTATACTTATTTATTTTTAAAACTATTTTTGTCCCAATATCCCACTGACCTTAGTGACATTTTACAACTGGAATCACATTAAAAGTCCTTCCGGTTTATGAGATTCGAATATTTTAAACTTAGGGCCCGAAATAACAATTTTAACAAATTTAGGGCCAATGTGAGAATTTTATAAAAATTCGACCTCAAAACTTTAGAAACCTGAATCTCTGAATAATTTAGAGAATTTAGGAACTGACCTCGTATTTTTTCAAGGTCGAGGCCTTTAATTATTCAATTTTTAACCTCAAAAGTATTAGTTTTTACAAAACGGGGCTAATTGTAAATTTTCTTTTTAACAAGGACCTAAATCAAATTATTTTGTTTTAAGAACAGCCCTGGACTCTCTGACTTATAATAATTATTTAAAATATTTTATTTTCACAAAAATCCTTGGCTTATCGGATCGACTTGACCGACTAATACGCGATCGTGGGGCGACTTTTTCGTCTTGCGGTTCCGAATCTATAACGGACTTATGTCCCACCTAATTCTTCAAGACATCGAAGATTACTTATCCTCTCGATAATTATCTTCATCCAAATTACTCCACCAACACCAATAAATACCACACGCTATTTCGAAAACTTTTCCGAATCGCTTCCCGAATCAATATACTCGATCACGCTGGTTGACATCCTGCACTTGTAATTATTTTCCTACCGTGAGTCAACTTGGTGTGTCGAGCTCACAAATCCGGGATGGATATGTCGGGATGGAACCGGAAGCTCGGCCGCTATTCCACTCTCCGGCCCCATCGCCCTAATCCCGCAATCGAGGGACGGAGTTTGTCCAAGGGAAGCGGGTTATAGTACTTGAGGTATAATCATGATTATGACAATCCGTGCCTAGCTAGCTCTACTCGTGGATTTGTCTTTGCCTATGGAGCGATAAGGTGACATATCTTGGATCATCTTGCTCGGGAGTTACAAGGAAGAACGAAGGAATCGTTGTCCGATCCACACGACATCGAGTTATTCGCACCGCTTGGTTAGCGCTACAAACCGCACGCAATCGCTACTTGTATTGCATTGGTTGGCGCTACAAACCAGACACAACCACTACTTGTCTTGCATGGATTGACGTTACATTTCGTACACAATCCTACCAGTCTTGCTTGAATCACATAGTGCTTGCGTGATCACGAACTGTTTCATCAAAACTGTATAAGTATACTATTTTAAGTATATATATCACGATGTTTGTGAACTGTGTGTGAAACCACGCATCATGACTCATGCAATTTTCATACAACAGTTTTCTTACATTAACTATATATATCGCCACACTTGCACATGATCACCCCATCCACAGAGAATTTTTGTCTCATCCCCTCCTATTTTCTGACGGCTAGATGAGGAGTACATTGAAGACGCCGAACCTGCCACGGACTGATTTCCCGTGCTCCGCCTGTTGCACTTGTTTTCTTTTGCTTCTGCTGACGTTGGACTTTCCTTTATTATGTTTTCCATTTTGGACTGTAACTTATGGGCGTAGGACCCTTTGACACTTAAACTTGTGATGTGATGCGTACTTTATTTCTTTCTTCGGACTGTGTGTTGCTTTCGTTAGTTTTGGACTGTAAGATTATTTTGGATACTTCTGTTGGGTTGTATTTGTAACTTGTACCGTACTTGTAGTTTATTCTGCTGCTTTAGACTCTGTTGCATTTGGGGTTATGTTATTATTTGTCTAGACTTTTTGGTTTGTTTCTGTTTAAGTTATTGATCGTTGTCGCATCCCGTCCGGAGCATGACATTATCCAAGAATTCATCATATACATCATCAAAATGTACATGCATGCACCTAAATTGCAATAAATAGCATTTTTGAGCAACACTTGAGAATTTTCACAACTTGATACTTGAAATTAACATGCAATACATTATACATATATCTCAAGCTCTCAAGAAACATTTCTACATGCAATTTTAAAGAAAGCACCTAGAAGTTGAAAAATTTTCCACCCACCTTAAAATTCGAATAGTTGTGAAATAAAAAGATAAATTTTACAACTTGAATGAATCTCACTTAGAAAGCCCCTAAGTCAAGAGATATCAAAAAATAGGGTTAGAAAAATGAGGTTAAAATTAAGAAGAAAGAAGAAGAAGAAGAAGAAAAAGAGGTGACAAAATTGGTAAAAACTACACTTACCTTGTGTAGTAGGTGAAATGAGCCAAGTAATGGTTTCAAAATTGACACCTCAAGGAAATCTCCCAAGTTCAGCCGTTATTTCTCAAAAATGAGAATAGGTGTTAAAATTTGAAAAAAAAAATAGAAAGAAAGAGGAAAATGCACTAGAATCCAATATCTTACCTTATAGTCCAATTCTTCACAAATTCTTTAAAGTCTTGAAGTCCTTTTCAAGATAGTACCAATGCTCTTAATATCTTCAAGTCACCTAAGTATACCTCAAAATCAAAATTTAAACTTAAGTCAAGAAGTGGAAAGAGGTAGCTAGATGATATCAAGATGAGTTGAAGAACAAAATTCTTACCTTGTAGTAGGGGGGTGTTCGAATTTTTGGTGAAAGTATAAGGAAGAATTTTCTTGTATTTAGTTAAGTGTTGGAAGAAGAAGAGAAAGAAGAAGAAAATGTGTAGAGAGATGTTGGAGGTTTTTAGACAGAATGAGGAGAATTTTTCGTATAAGAGATGAATGTGTTGGTGTAAAATGGGATGAGTTTTGGTAACATTTTTGGCCTAATGGCCGAAAATCTAAGGGAGAGAGAGGGAGAAATTTCTTTTCCAAGTCTTGAACTTGGTCTCTTGCATGGAAACAAAAGGTAAGTCAAAGTGATGGGCAAGAATGGGGTGTTGGGGAAAACGAGGGGAATGTTTGTAAGAATTGAATAAGTTGGGGAATTTAATGATATTTGAGGTATAAGATAATGTGTATAATTCTTGTAAAATGATATAATTATACACAAGAGGTGTGGTATAATATGTATGTGTACAAGAGTTGGGTGGTATTTCTACACAAAATACCCTTAAGGTCGTCCACTATAGGTATTATTGTGGTATCCATATATATTTTTTTTGTCCCAAAATTGATGATAATAGATTAATAATATTAATCTCCAAAATAAATAGTGATTTCCTTGATCACTTATAAGTCTCATGATCACTTATTCTAGATCAAATTCTTAATTCTATAAAGTATAAGTCTCTAAAATAAATAGTCTCTTAAAATTCTAAGGTGACCAATAAATGCACAAATAATAATAATGATCAATCAAGTGATCATTAATGTAAAATAGAATTAATAAATGATCATGATCACAAGTAATAAATAAAATAAAATTAAATGCGAAATATATTTATTATTAATATTTACCCGCCGTAGTCACGTGGTAAAATAGTCAAAATAGTACATAGACGATAAGTGAAATAATTACATGCTCGAATAAAAATCAAGGGCTTCACATCCTCCCTTCCTTAAAAGAATTTGGTCCCCAAATTCTCTTTTAATAGCTTTTGGATATTGATTCTCATGTCTTCTTCCTTCTTCCACATTGCGTCTTCATCTCGGTTGCCAGGGTTTCGCTTACCACTTTAACCATCGGAATCTCTCTCTTACATAATCGACGATTCACGCCGCCAATAATCCAGATCGGCTTCCGCTGTTGGACAAATTCTCCATCGAGGAGGAGTATCACGAAAGTGATGATATGCTCGATCCGTCGATACTTCTTCAATCTCGAGGCGTGGAATACGTCGGCATTCCCGCATATCCGTGGTGGTAACTCGAGTTGGTAGGCTAACTTCCCGATCCTCCGCAAAATCTTGTAAGGTCCAACATATCTCGACACAACTTGCCTCCTTTCTTCTCGGATTGATCAATCCTTTATGTGGCGAGAGTCCGAGAAATACTTCATCCCCGACTTCAAATTCAAATCCTTTCTTCTCTTGTCCACGTAACTCTTCCGCGGCTCCGAGTTGTGCGGATCCGTTCTTTGATCGCTTGACCTTCTCCATGGCCTCCCGAACTAGGACAACCTTTGGAATCGAGGAGGCTTTCATTTCCCTTTGAAGTCCATTGGTCATCAATCTCCCAAAGGTAGTGGGGATCTACATTTTCGCCATATAGTGCCTCATAGGGTGCCATCCCAATCGTGGCCTAATAGTTGTTATTATAAGTAACTCGATTAACGGTAAGTGCGAATCCCAACTTCCTTGAAATCCAATGTGTGCTCGCAACATATCTTCCAGGGTTTGAATTGTTCTCGCATCGTCCTGGCCGGTTTTGGGTGTGCCACAGCCGAAACTTAGCGAGGTACCGACTCCTCGTGCAAGCACTTCCAAAATTTGGGGATAAACCTCGGGTCTATATCCGATACTATGTCGATCGGAACTCCATGTAGTCGAATGATTTCTGATATAAGTCTCAGTGCGAAGTTTCTCGCAAGCTATCACGCCTTCTTGATGGGTAAGAAGTGTGCGATTTCGTGAGTCGGGTCTACGACTACCCATATAGCATCATGGCCTCCTCTCGTCCTTGGTAGATCCATCACGAAGTCCATCGTTATGTGTTCCCATTTCTACTCGGGAATCCTCAACGGCTATAGTAAACCGATGGCCGTTGGTATTCTACCTTTACTCGCTGACAAGTCAAACATCTCGCAACGAACTTCGCTACCGGTTCTTCATGTTTACCCACCAATAATTACGTTTCAAGTCCTTATACATCTTTTTGCTCCAGTGATGTATAGTGTAATTCGAGCGGTGTGCCTCGCTTAATTCTATTCCTCATCCTGCTCGTCATTTGGTACACAAACTCGATTTCGTAATCAAATTATCACGTCTTTGGGTACCGAAAATTCTCGTCTCCTCCCTTAAGTATCTTCTCTTTCACCTTTTGAAGATGCACATCGGTCTCTTGTGTTGCCTTGATCTCACCTGCCAGACGGGTTTAACCGAAATATTAGCACATGTAATCTGGTATTGGTTCTCATCGGATTCCAATTTCTAAGTTCTTCTAATAACTTCCACTCTGATCATTACCTGGCTAAACTCGCCTTCCTCGCCAAGCGCCGGCTACTATGTTAGCCTTCCCGGGATGGTATTGAATATCAAAGTGATAGTCTTCAATTAACTCCATCCATCTCCGCGCTTGCCTTAGATTGATGTCGTTCCGAGAGAATAGATACTTTAGGCTCTTGTAACTGTGAAAACCGTGAATGTTGCTCCGTAGAGATAGTGTCTCTCTTCTTTAACGTGAATACTCGCCGCCAATTCCAAGTCATGCATCGGGTAATTGGCCTCATCGGCTTGAGCTCGTGATGCATAAGCAATGACATTTCTTCTTGAATGCGTATTGCTCCTAGTCCTTTTTTGACGCATCACTATAAACGATTTAAGCTTTCAATTCCTCTCGGAATGGCTAAGACGGAGTTGTAGTAAGTTGTTTCTTTAGTTCTTGGAAACTAGCCTAAGCACTTGTCGTTCCACTCGAACTTGACTTGCTTCTAAATAGTCGAGTGAGTGGTCCACTATCTTAGAGAATCCTTGATAAATCTTCGCTAATGTCCATTAATCCTAAGAAAGTCCCGATCTTTGTTCTTCGACTTGGTTATTTCCATTCAACCACCGTTTGTACTTCAAGGATCTACCGCGATCCCATTACCGAATACTATGTGTCCCAAGAATGCACTTCACTAAGCCAAAATTCACACTTTTTCGAACTTGGCATACAAACTTATGCTCTCGTAGTGTCTCTAAAACGATTTTCGATGAGGTTCGTTTCTTCTCTCGACATAGAATATACGAGTATGTCATCAATGAATATCACTATGAATCGATCCAAATAGGTCGAAAGACCCAATGCATCGATCCATAAGTGTATGGGGCGTTCTTGGGACATCGAAAGGCATTACTACAAACTCGTAGTATCCATACCTAGTCTGGATTGCGGTTTTAGAAATGTCTTCTTCACGGATCTTCACTTGGTAATATCCTTGTTGTAATCAAACTTCGAGTACACCGTCGTTTCTTTGAAGTTGAACGAAGCGATTTTTTCTATCCCCGGGAGGGGATATTTATTCTTGATGGTCACGCTATTAAGACCGCGATAATCTATACATAGTCCTAATGTGTCATCCTTCTTCTTGACGAACAAAAGCATCGGTGCTCCCCATAGAGACATACTCGGGTCGGATAAATCCCACATCCATCAACTCGTAATTGAGTCTTCAACTCTTGCAACTCAATAGAGCCATTCTATACGGCGTTTCTAAAGAATCGGTAGTTCCTTTAATACCTCGATGGTGAACTTGACTTCCCTAT